>CAVLJG010000004.1:86687711-87055319 GCA_963669975.1 Acanthoscelides obtectus
TGATTAGAAACTTTCTTCCCTCCAAAAAGGATTTTAATAATTTCGATAGCCAAAAAGGGCAATTCAATTGAATAAGCTTGTAGATGAGACCCTGATGCCATACCGTGTCCAATGCTTTTGCGATATCTGTCAATAAGACGCCACTACTTTGACTCCGAGAAAATGCACAAGTGACCGTCCCATCCAGTCTGATTGCCTGCCAGCTCAGTAGTGTTTTTTGCGAAAGCCGAACTGTTCATGTGGAAGAATTTCTCCCTCCACAAGAAAATCCTGCAATCGCTCAAGAATGACTCTTAGCGAGTTTACTAGACTGATTATGCTGTATTCCTGCGAATAATAATTGTCAGCAAGTAGATCCGAGATGGCTCAGATAGAGATTCAACTGCTTTAGCTGTAATCTTCCGGGGCGTTACGGATCTTAATGGCATTTGGGGATTTTGGCTCTGCATTATATCCCCATCCGCATCAAGGTAGACAATGCCAGTTGCTCCCTGATGTGAAGGGATTTTTCCTTCTTGTTAGACCGTGAAGATTTGGCTGTCCTCCAGAGATCCATGCCATAGTGAGGCATTGATCCCTGAAAGTCATACCATTGTTCATTTGTCAGTTCAGAAATGTCATTCCGCACTGAGTGAACTAGGTTATTTGCAGTCCGAATATCATTTGGGGTCCGCGTTCTTCTTGCCTGTTTGACTGTGTGACGCTTTTCACGAATCATCTATTTTTTGATGTCGTTAGACAAGTATGGTTTCATATGATTCAAACACTCGAGCAACATTATGCCGATTCCATGGTCGCTCTAAAATATCCAGTCCAAGCAGATATGCATGCATCCAACTCTTGATTATTGAACGAGTATCCGATGGAGGCCATCGGGAAGTCAGGGAGGCAGTTCTTGTAAATCTCCCAGTTGATTCTTTGAACAGTAACACAGTCAGCGTCGTCCGCCACTTGCAAGCCCACTACCAAAAAAATTGGAAGGTGATCCCTCTGCAAATCTCTTGAAATCTGGATGTCAATGTTATAGTGACAGTTCCTAGATACCGCAAAATCTGTGACGGCAGGCGAGTGGATCGAATTTTAAGGATAGTCGGTAGGCTCGGCAGTAAAGGAAGTAATTACTGTTTCGTATTCCAGTCATCAGCAGCCACAAGCGCCTGAAAAATCTAACAATCTATCTAAATCGACTGCCTGAATGCTTCCTCCACAAAATGCATATGTGGAAATAAGTTTCAGGCTAAAACCATCCTGCAGATCGACTAATATATTACAGAGATGGATTTATACGAGCCCCTTCCCACTTCAGTTGGCCCAACTATTGAAATCTTAGTTTTTTTCTTATCAAACACAAATAATAAAAATGTAGCAGGGTGTTATAGGTTTAAAATATTAACAATGAATATTTTGATAATATATAGTAGAAAACACCAACTTTATCACTCCTTAATCAAATTTGCAGCATAAAAATAACACATGTTGCAATTACAGCATATCAACCTATTTTCATTTCAATGCAAAATAAGTCTATAACGCATAGGTGGCTGTGAAAAATAAAAGCCATGACAATTGTTTTTATTAATCACAGCTGTCAGAATACGTTTAAAATAGTTTTGGGTACTTAAGGTTTTCAAAATGGGTAGAGGAAAGGTTATTAGTGAGAAAATTCGGTTACTGATAATTAAATTTTTTAATTCTGGGAAATTAAACTCAGAAATTGCAACTTTGTTAGACTTATCGCGGTACAGTGTGAGAAATATTGTTAGAAGATATAACGTAACTGGCTTAGTTAATATTAAGCCACGATATGTGAAAAAAAGTAATATCACAAATGCCGACCGAAGAGCATTAAGAAGAATAATCGTGAAAAACAGGCCAATGATTTACAATTAAGTGCTCTGTGGAGTGACGCTGTTGGAGGGATAATTTCGAGGTCCACAACTCATAGAGAGGCCCACAAACTGGGATTTAGCACTTGCAAGTTTTCTTATAAAAAAAGTGAAGTAAAAACCCTAAAGTTACACAAATTGTTTATAGTCCAAAGAAAAGCCACTATTAACTCCACTGCAAAAGAAAGATCGTCTTAGATGGGCTAAAGAACATAGACAATGGACACCTCAACAATGGTGTGCAATACAATGGAGTGATAAGGCCCGATTCGACGTTTGTGTTGGTGACAGTCGCAGTAGAGTTATTCGCAAAAAAATGAAGGATTCCATATTGACTGTCTGAAGAGAAAAGTGAAATTTCCAGCATCCATTATGGTCTGGGGCAGTATGTCATCAAAAGGAGTAGAAAAACTTCATTTCATTGATGGACATGTGGATACAAACAAATATTTGGCAATTTTAGAAGAATCGCTTTTACCAGTGATGGAAGAATGTTTGGCATCCGGCCAAGATTTTGTGTTTCAGCAAGATGGTGCAGCGTGCCATACCTCAAAAAAGGCTATAAAATGGATG
This sequence comes from Acanthoscelides obtectus, assembly GCA_963669975.1. Lineage (NCBI taxonomy): Eukaryota > Metazoa > Arthropoda > Insecta > Coleoptera > Chrysomelidae > Acanthoscelides > Acanthoscelides obtectus. Next base: position 86,690,171 of record CAVLJG010000004.1, read on the forward strand.
GAAGAAAATAATGTACCACTTTTGAAATAGGTTTCTAGCAGTTCAGATTTGTCACCTATTGAAACTTTGTCGTACAATCACCGAACTGAGACAAAAGCTTCAAGAAATATGGGATTGTTTTACACCAAATTTTTGACACAACTTGGTTAACACTATGCCCCAAAGAATTTCAGCCGTAAAAAAAAATAAAGGTGATGTTACCCAATGGTAATCTTTCAATTCTTGCTTTGTTAACTTCGCGCATTTATTCGCACATTGTTTATTTGTTCAGATGTTCTATTAGTTATAGGTCTAAGTGATTTCAAATATGTATTTTTACGACTAGAGTGTATATAAAATGTTTTTGAGAAAATAAATTGTTTTAGAAGTAAATAGTTTTGTCATGTTTAGTTTACAAAGGCATATTTTGGTACAAATCTTGAAGTGGGCCAACTGAAGTGGGAAGGGGCTCGTAGAAGTCATGACTGGGTTCACTCCTCTGCAATAATCAATGTTTCTTTTTATCATCATTACCGTACCGCCACCACGACAAGTAAGACGATCACACTTGATGACATAATTTGGGATTTGGAGTGAATCGCCAGGAGTATAATGTGTTTCCTGCAAAAAGGCTACATCATCAGATATCTCACCTAGAATTGCTGAGAATTCTCGTTTCGCCGCGACATGCTTTAAGCCGTCTGCATTCCAAGATAGTATTTTGACCATTGACAGTGAGTGCAGTAAGTTGAGGTATCGCTGGTAATAACTACAGGTAGAGCAGGCTGTGGAGTCGTCTTCAATAATCCTGACGACGCAACATTTGCAAAAGTTATTCGCTGCTGTATCAGCTTGGTCCTTCTCTTAGCGAGGATTTGAGCATTCCTTTTCGGAACAACCTTGCAGATGCAGACATTAGTGCACATTTGCACAATGCGGGCTATCCTCCAGATTACGAGGGCAGAAGCGGATGCTGTCGCTCAGAGATGTCAGGAAATTGTGTAATCAGTCTTTTCGCAATTCTAAAATTTTCGTTGGGATATCGCATAATAATACACCTCTCAGTAAGCTTCAATACTTTATTTATAATACTGATAAAAAAATCTTACTCTAAAATGTCTAGTTTTCTATCTGTAAAACAATAGCTTAAACAATAATGTGGTTTATATACACATAAATGAAATCAAAAACTAAAATTACTTTTATTTGTCCAAATTTATAGAAATATTTATAAATTTTGGTTAATATTCGAGTAAAATTCTCATAAAAAACTTCACCCTTTCTACTTTGGAAACACGATAAAGTTAATCATATCTCACCATAGTGTAAAGTATTCATACTTGTCCTTGTTTAGTTTCACCAGTGGCGCAGCTATTTAGAATAATTTTTTTTTTTGGAAATGTGGAATTTTAGGAAATACGTTCAGGCGATCCTTTCCAGAGATATTACTATTTATTTTTGAACCAAATGGACAGCTACTACCGTAAGTTAACATAACAGGTATAGTAAAAAAATTCTCAATTGCTCACCCATTTCACAACATCTATATCTATGATGAGCTATTAATAATTGATGCAAGACCACAGGCATATGTTTGTTTTAATAATAATAGCTTTAACCTGGCGGGAGTCAGCTAAAAGCTGCTTTTCATACCAACCAGTGCCAGAATATCTGGCAATACGCTATTTTCAGGACGAGGAATGGAAAAACATTTGGTGAGATATTTTTCAACTACTAAGGGTCGTATCGTCAGTCGTTCCTACAATTTTATAGGACGCCTTTATGGCCTCCTTGATTTTCATAGTTTTCTACTCTTCCGTGTCAGCACTATGCTTAGAGGTTATGGTACAAATACCTATTTGCATCATCATGTTCATGATTTTGATTTATATCATCTGTTATATAGCCTGAAATTTCCTACAATTCAAGACGAAAACATAGCCAGAGAACAGTAGAAATCTAGAAATATACCAGTCTTTCTGAAGGAGAGGAAAGACTATGAAAATCAAGGAGGCCATGAAGGCGTCCTACAATTGTAGGAACGACTGACGATATGGTCCTAAGAGCAAGGTCAAAGTTAATCTGCGTATGAAAAAATCGGTTATTATCATATAAATAATACATTCATTTTCAACAAGAAGTTTCTGATTATCCACGACTATAAATTACAGGTACCAAAACAAAATAAAAGACATTCTATTGCCTAGTTACATGCCGAACTGATCTGGTCCACTTTTAATAACAGTTCAGGACTCATTATTGGAAATAGTCTATATTACTCATACCTTTTAGATTCGTACATTCTAACAACTACTGATACAACAGAATTTAAACACACACATTTAGGTGAGAAAAATTGAATAACGGCCACTGTGAGCAATAATGACAATAATGTATAGCAAACGGTTCGCTGTCAGTTTTCTAATGCATTACTTGGTGTTACAACAATTTTCTTTTTGAGTGACTGAGACAGTGGTAAACTGAACTTTTCGATAACATAATTATTATACATACAGAAAGAGCAATTTCAAAACAGAGTAGTAGATAAACAAACTAGGTAGGTATATCCTTAATTTTCTTAAACATATTAGAATGCATACATCATTTTTGTCTTGCTTATCATGGTAAGAATCCATTTTAAAGATTTTATAACTGGAATCATTAAAAATTACATAACACGATATATATATTCGAAAAAGATCATTGTTAGTATTTTGAAGAATTCGTTTTTCGTTTTTTTTTTTCATTTTTTCACCATGAAATGATTACTCTAGCTTAGCTTTCCTATGAAACATGATGTGTAGATGTATGCTTATCAAAGTCACGTTTCTTAACAGTTCTATAAGAGCATTCTGTACATGTATGTACCTTATTAGTTAGTGTTGATATAACATGAGGATGGAACTTAACCGTATGATCATCCAAAGCCTGCTTTGTTTTAAATGTTGCATCACAGTGGATACATTTTTTAAGCTTATTAGCTGAATAAGTACCAGGATGTTTCAACATATGACGATCAAAGCCACTTTTTTGAACAGTTTTGTAGGCACATTTTGAACATTTATAAATTTTACTATCAACTGATGTAATGAAATCTGGATGGTTCCTAATAATATGATCATGGAGTATAAATTTCCGTTTGAATGTTTTATTACAGTGAATGCATGTGCTAATTTTAGCAGAATCGGCCACAGAGTGGCTCACAATATGTCTATAAAGAACGTGCTCAAAAATGGTTTTAAAATTGCATTCTGAACATGCATATATTTTCCTAGTAACAGAACTAATAACATTTGGATGATTTTTTATTACATGATTATCCAGATATGTTCTGTTTTTGAACGATTGATCACAGTGAATGCACTTGTTCACTTTATAACTAGAATAAATTTCAGGATGTTTATGAATTTCATTAGTAATCGATGTTATAAATTTCGGATGTACTTTAAGTACATGAACATCCAAATTCTGTTTTGATTCAAATGTTTTGTTGCACCAAATACATTCTTTCAGCATACTTTGTGAACAAGTCCCATAACGCGTTAACATATGTCGTTCTATGTGACTTTTTCGTACAGATTTGAAACCACATTTTAAACATTCATGTATTTTTCGATCAACTGATGCAGTAAAGTCTGGATGTTCTCTCATAATATGATCAAATAATGTACTTTTCTGTTTGAATGTTTTATCACAGTGAATACAAGTGCTATGCGTACTAGAATTGCATTTTGAACATTCATAGTCTTCTCTAGTAATAGATTTAGTAAAAATTGGATGCTTCTTGATCACATGTTCATCGACCAATATTCCTTTTTTGTATATCACATCACACTGAATGCACTTGACAGGATGTTCTTTAAGTATATGATTATCCAATTCCAGTTTTGTTTCAAAGGTTCCGTGACAGTGACTACATTTTTCAAGCATATTAGTTGAACAAGTCTTAGGATGGGTTAAAATATGTCGCTCAAAGCACCTTTTTTGAACTGTTTTAAAACTACATTTTGAACATTCATATATCTTGCTATCGACCGATGTAATACAATCTGGGTGTTTTCTAATAATATGCTCGTGCAGTATACGTTTCCATTTGAACGTCTTGTTACAGTGAATGCATGTATTGAGTTTCCTAGAATCAGCCCAGTGCTTCTCCATATGCCTATAAAAAAGGTACCTATAACGTGTTTTAAGACTGCATTTTGAGCATTCATAGATTTTTCTAGTAACAGATTTAATAAAATTTGGATGTTTCTTTATGATATGCTCATCCAGCGATACTCGTCTTTTAAATAACTGATCACAGTAAATGCACTTGCTTAACAATTTTTTAGCAATTTCTCGATGTGTCCGTAAATGGTCATTAAAGCAAAAGCGTTTAAAAACAGTTTTATAAGGGCATTTCGGACATTCATATAATTTATTAGTAATTGTGGCAATAAACTCAGGATGTACTCTAACTATGTGCTCATCTAATAATGCTTTAGCGTTAAACTCTGCATCACAGTGACTGCACTTTTGGGGCTTTCCCAGGATTTTACTTTTCGGGCTACTGAAAAAAAAGCAAATTGTTACTCCTACAGAAACTAAATGTATTGAAAAATAAAGATATTTGGAAAACAATTTTAACATAATGAATAGTCCAACAATTTAGATCGCAATATAGTGCAATAGTTTCCCCCTTCAAAGAACTAAATAGCAGTTTGGATAGGTATAGTTCAATTCACGATTTGTGACACGTCACACTAAAATTACCGGCATTACTTTTATTATAAAGGGTGTTCCATCTATTACTTCTTTATTCAACTACCATTTTTGGACATGTTAAATGTGTCAACTGCCATGTGTTTAGCACATATGAACTGTCTGAGGTCTGCCATTTGTTATTATGGATTCTTTAACAACGCAAGAACGCATTTTGGTCGTCGAAAAAAATTAAGAAAACGGACGATCTTTGAGAAGTACTTTTCGCAAATTTCGTGATCAATTTGATCGGCATAATCGTCCCACAGAGCGTGGAATTCGGTGGAAACTGGCTCAGTTGAAGGTCGTAGAACATATCTAACTTCTCCACGCACGATTAAAGACCTTAAGCGTAACATTCGCACCGAAATTGTGGCCGTGGACCCGCTAATACTGCAAAGTCATCGAAAATTTTGATGTCCGGATGATGGAATGTCAACGGAGCCGCGGTAGACATATGTGCGATGTTATATTCCAAACATAAATGGCAAAGGCCGACCTACAATTTTCAATAAAGAGTTCAGTTTCTCATTCATAAAAGTTTTTTTTAGATTAAAAAAGAAGGAAGGGATGGAACACCCTTTACATCCATCACACATACACATGCAATTTGCCTCTGTGCGCAAACGTTTGTGCTCCGCCTCGCCACCTCGCAAATTTTTTCACCAACGTATGAATATTCCTAATCTCCTCTTTCATTTATCTTCATAATATGAAACAGGAGTATGTACTGAATACACAGCTAACGGACAATATCGATAGTTTTTGAAAAAAGTATTGAAATATTTTGAGAAAGTGAATGAAAGCAATGCTCCTTTATCAATCAATTCAAGTGTGTAACACCAGCTGCCTTTGCCGGTCTGCAATTGTCGCTGAGGCATCATCTCCGCGCATAGTTCAGTTATCGATTAGCTCACTTATTTCATATGGCATTGATGACGGAACCTCAAAAAACCGTGAAAAGAACTGTTAGCATTCATACTCTATCTGAAGAAAGCCAACCATACAGTGATTTCGGCGTCCAAAAAATTATCCAGGATGAGATGAGATACCGTGACGTCATCTATGACAATCTATCATAGCCTTCGTTTCTCCTCTCCGCAATAACGATAAAAAAGTTGGTCCATAGATCACGCCGTAGCGAACTATAATAATAATAATCCGGCTTTATTTATACAAAGTATAAAAAGGCGAAGTGTTGCTTGATAGCAGTATATACGTACGACCTTTTAAATAGAGATGTTGAATGTCTTGGGATAACCAACATACAGGGTTTGTCCGGAAGGTAATAGGACTTATTTTCTTCCGCCATGACTGTACCTGGGAGCGTGCGCGCACCGGCTGGATTCGGTAGAGGGCGTTCCTAGCTAACGAATGAGCGGCTGGTCAGTTGTCTCCGAACACTTGGAGAGGCAGGACAGGCATTCACGCGCGACGTGTTTCTGTGAGTGGTGCAAGCCGAAAATGCAGCGTTCGTTAGAGCAGAGGTACGCGATTAAATTCTGTGTGAAACTCGGTAAATCTGCGACAGAGACATTTGATATGATCAAGCAGGCTTACCCAGGTGTTGCTTTAGCAAGAAGTGGTATGTTTCGGTGGCACCAGGCCTTTTTGGAGGGCCGGGAAGAGGTTGCTGATGAAGACCGTGCTGCAAGGCCTTCGACTTCGACAAACACCGATAATGTGACTCGTGTGCGTAAAGTTTTGAACTCAGACCATCGACTAAGTATTATATATATAATATTTTTTTTTAAATCGACTCAGTCCTATTACTTTCCGGACAAACCCTGTATGCTTATTCTTTGTGTTCAGTCGATTAACATCTGAGTATCTGATAAATTTGGATGATAGGTATGGAGGGGCTTGTGTTGTGATTACCTTATGGGTCAAGGTCAATACGTGCATTTTTTGAACACCCAGCTCACGATATTTAAGTGACACTGTCTCAAATTTTCTCACTCCACAAGCAAATCTGAAACATGCGTTTTGAATAATCTGAAGTCTCCTTATCTCAATCGATCTTAGTGCAGGCCCATAAATACAGTCACAGTAGTGAATTCTAGACCATATTACGGTTTCGCACAACTTCAGCTTGAGACCAGTATTCATACTTTTCCTATGAGGAAATAATTGCTTCAAGACACCGAATGATGTTCAGCACAGTTGACTAACATGTTTTTCAAACCTCAAATCAGAATCAATCCAGAGTCCTAAATTCTCAATGATAGTAATTGTTTTACCTGACTTTTTTTGATTTTTGGTCCAAATATAACTGCGGATGATTTTAACGGGTTAATTTTGAGATTATGGGCACGAGATACGTTAGATAAATTTATTAGATCATTATTAATCAAATGTTCGGCATTTTTTAAATCTTTAATATCAAAGCCAAAGTACAATTGGGTGTCGTCAGCATATTGATGAATACTGCAGTGTTCAACGTACTCGTGGAAGTCGGAAATGTTAATTGATAACAATAATGGTCCCAGAATTGAACCCTGTGGTACCCCTAGCTTAACTGGTATCTCCTCCAAGATACTTGACCCAATCATAACCATCTGACTCCTGTCAGTTAAATAACTTAATACAAAATTAATTGCAGATTCCGAAAAACCAAAGTATATAAGCTTTTTCACAAGAATACATGGTTCCAGAGTATCAAAAGCCTTTGTATAATCAAACACTAAGCATGCTAAATTTCCTTGATCTACACATCGGATTAAGTCATCCGTGATGCTGGCCAGGACTGTTGTTGTGCTGTGGTTTTTCCTGAAACCCGATTGGATTTCAGGAATGATACCATTAGAGCAGACGTAGTCAGATACCTGATGTTTCATAGCTAGTTCTAACAACTTGGAAAATGCTGATAGTATACAGGGTGACTTCGAAGTTGAGTCATTTATTTTATCAGTGAGTAGATCTGATCAAAAGAAATGTTTTTTCCTTCAACATTTTTCTGGTAAAATTAAAGTAACAAAGTTATAGCCCTTTAGAAGTTTGAGTACCGCCCTGTCTCAATAATAATATTATGTGCTCGTGTTTGGCGACAACGGATATAATCCGCATCGGAAACAAAAAAGCGAAAGAATTTGAAACGCTTATCACGATGTTTTTAGTTGGATTCAGTCGGTAACGCGTGAGTCACTGGTGTTTGTTGCGTGGCTCAAACGAAATAAAAAATCGCACATGTTTACGAAAATGCTGAACTTGTGGACATGATTCTTATTTAGGGGGGGGGGGGAGTCTTTTCAAAATCGGTTTCCCAATCGAGTGCAACCAACCCCTCGTGCCTTTGTTAATGTAGTACAAAGGGCTCGTGAATCAGGTGACTTAAGACCTTACAGGGGAGAGCATGCCGGATGCCGGTGCTCCAAGACCGCACGATCAAATACAGGTCCGCAGTGAAATACTTGTCGGGAGGATACTTTATAAAACAAGGTAAATTTTTTTTTATTTTTACACACATATTTTGGTTTATCTTCCTTCTACAATCACTATCTGAAAATTAATGACTCAACTTCAAAGTCACCCTGTATTTATCGGCCTCAGATGTGAAATATCTGTAAGGTTACTTATTTTAGCTAGTGGGAGAACATTTGCTTTTTTCCAACAGATGGGGAAGTCTGATGATGCAATTGCATAGTTGATGATGAAAGTTATATTTTCAATTAGCAAATCGTATATGATTGTTAGCATATTTAGGTTGATTCCGTCAACACCCAAGGCATTACTTTTGATACTCCGGAAAAATCCCATAACATCGTGGCAAGTTATTTGGGAGAATGTGAATTGTCTGGTTTGCTGGCTGGTGTTATATTTTTTCAGCAGTTTCATTTGTAACTCAGGCTTAACAATGGTAGGTAAACTAGAAAAATACTTATTTGTATCATTAACGACCTGCAGATGGCCAGGTAACTCTTTCAAGTTGCTGCTGATAATGCTAAGTCTCCGAAGACAGCTCCAGATAGCTTTAGAATCTTTTTTTGACAGAATGAATTCCATATAGGCTTTTTTCTCCCTATTGATAGCCTTCTCAACTTCATTGCGCATTTCTTTATAGAAAACCCACTTGCCTACCGATTTATTCTGCTTGTACTTATTAATATGCCTTATCTCTCGATTTCATCATTTCTTTTATATTATATGTTAACCATGGTGCCGGAGGCTTTGATATCCTAACAGTCCTTACTGGTGTACTAACGACAAAAAGTCTATTCACGTTATCATTCAGAAAATATACCATTTCGTTCGCATCTTGCATATTGTATATCTGATCCCAAGGAACCAAATAAAACATTTCAAGGAATTTTTGCTGGTCAAAATGCTTGAAATCACGGAAGGTATAAAGTCTAACTTTGTTACGGATTAGGGCAGTAGTAATTTCGCATGTAATGATACAGTGATTTAAATCTCCTAATAATACAGGGTGTCCGCAAAGTTGGGGTTTTCCTTTACACGACGTGTAGATCTTGAAACCATAAGCAATTTTTCTTAGTACCATATACCAATGTCTTAAGGGAACCGAGATAAAGGGCTCTGCAACATCAAAAATATCTGAATACCGTCCTGTAACCGCGACCCGCGATATCTCAGACTGGTACCGGCTACTAGCTGAACCCGACGACAGAACTGGGTCGGGGGTCGGGGTCAGTGTGTCAGGTCAGTATGCAACCTTCAATCGACGGTAAAGGCTCACGCGTATAGAGGTAACGAACCCGTATAATCGATTGCGTTTCAAAAAAAAAAATAATAATGGCACACTCATACACCAATAATGAACTCGTTGATATGTTGTTAATTTATGGCGAATGTCTTCAAAATGATACAGAATCGTCGCGAGTGTATGCAGATCGTTTCCCTAGGCGACATCATCCAAGGCCCCTCAGATTTGTGTACCTGGTCCAGAGAGTCAGGGATACGGGCCATTTGGAGGAATTTCGAGGTGGGCACAGTGGGAGGCCTAGACAACCACGAATGGTGCAAGTTGAGGAAGAACTACTGAATCGCGTAGACGAGAATCCCTCAACAAGCACTAGTGACGTGGCTAGAGACGTGCAAGTATCAAAAACTAAAGTGTGGCAAACGTCCAACGTGTACAAGCCCTTCAACCTGACGATTTTCCAGCAAGAGTGCGGTTTTGTGAGTGGTTGTTGCATCAACATGATAATAATCCGGACTTTTTGAAGTGCATATTGGTGACAGACGAATCTACGTTCACGCGTAATGGGGTGAATAACTTTCGATTTCAGGCAGAGACGTACTTAGCCCTTCTCGTCAACTGGAGAGTGAGTACTTTTTCCTTTATTTTTTTTACTTGGTCGCCCTCGTTTCACTACACATTACCTTTGTTATTTCAAGGGTAGTTGTTTCTGAAAAGGAAAACCCCAAATTTGCGGACACCCTGTATAGCGGAATCTGAATTTGGAAGCAAAGATACCAGAGAAGATTCTAGAATTTCGAATGTTTTTGTTATGTTGCATCTAGGAGGCTTATACATGACACCTATTAAGTACAATTTTGATTGCAACTTCAGATTTATCCATAGTTCCTCTAGATCTGAGCTAATACATTGATGCGCTATGGTAACATTAATGTTGTTTTTGAAATAAACGCCTAGGCCACCACTTCTAGTTAACCTGTCAGCGTGTACGAATCTGTAACCTGGTATAGTTATCAAGGAAGGATCTATCGCACCGTTGATCCAAGTTTCACTCACTACTAGTATACAGGGTTTGTCCGGAAAGAAATAGGACCCATTTTCTTCCGCCATGACTGTACTTCGGAGCGTGCGCGCACCAACTGGATTCGGTAGAGGGCGTGCCTAGCTAACAAATGAGCGGCTGGTCAGTTGTCTCCGAGCACTTGGAGAGTCAGGACAGGCATTCACGCGCGACGTGTTTCTGTGAGTGGTGCAAGCCGAAAATGCAGCGTTCGTTAGAGCAGAGGTACGCGATTAAATTCTGAGTGAAACTCGGTAAATCTACGACAGGGACGTTTGATATGATCAAGCAGGCTTACCCAGGTGTTGCTTTAGCAAGAAGTGGTGTGTTTCGGTGGAACCAGGTCTTTTTGGAGGACCGGGAAGAGGTCGCTGATGAAGACCGTGCTGGAAGACCTTCGACTTCGACAAACACCGATAATGTGACTCGTGTGCGGAAAGTTTTGAACTCAGACCGTCGACTAAATATTCGTTTAATTGCCCAGATGTTAAATTTACCAAAATCTGTGGTTCATGACATTGTGACAGAGCATTTGAACATGCGCAAGGTGTGCGCGCAGATGGTTCCAAAAGTGCTCACTGACGACCAGAAATTGCGGCGAGTGGAAATGTGCCAAGAAAATTTGACAATGTGTGAAACTGACCCCCAATTTTTGAATAACGTAATCACAGGTGACGAGTCGTGGATCTTTGAGTATGATCCCGAGACAAAGAGGCAATCTTCCGAGTGGCACACGACGGCGTCTCCTCGCCCAAAAAAGTGAAGAATGAGCAAATCCAAAGTAAAAACGATGCTCATTGCCTTTTTGGCATCAAAGGCATCGTCCACCATGAATTTGTTCCTCCTGGACAAACCGTCAACGCCAAGTTTTACGTGGAAGTGCTCAGGAGACTCAAGCGAAGAGTCAGTCGGGTCCGACAAGACATCGCAGCCGACGGGAAGTTGCACCACGACAACACCCCGGCTCACACCGCCTTTCTTGTGAACAACTACCTGACCAAGGCCGGCATCCCAACGCTTCCGCAGCCGCCCTACAGCCCAGATGTGGCCCCCCGGACTTTTTTGTTTCCTCGCCTGAAAAGGCCGATGAAAGGCAAGCATTTTGAGACGACAGAGGGGATCCAAGCAGCATGCACCGCGGCTCTCAAGGCTATTCCGGAGAATGCTTTCCGTGACGCCTTCAATGCTTGGAAATCGCGCTGGCAGCGCTGCATCGACGCAGAAGGAGCCTAATTTGAAAGTTTTTAAAGAATTGTAACGATTGGCTCAATACATTTTTTTTAAATCGACTCAGTCCTATCACTTTCCGGACAAACCCTGTATGCTCATATATTACGCTACAGAGTCAAATTAGATTTCTGCGGAGAGAAGAAACAGGGTTGTGCCATATTTTTGGAACGCCGAAATACACTACATGGTTGTCTATTGAGATGTTATTTCTCGGACTCCCATTGTCTATAATGTTTTTTATCCTCGGCGATTCAACATCAAACAACTGCAATTCAACCAACCGGAATGAGGGACACAATACAACCAACCACCGGTCACATCATCAAACGGTATAAAAAGTCAAGAGAGGAGCATGTTCGCCAGTTCATCTGATGACGATTGAAGATCATGTAAATCGAAACGCCTTGAATTGAAAAAGCTTATAGAAAATGGGAGCTCGAGAAACAACATCTTTGAGATCAACATTGTCATCAAATTTCGAATAACATGGTTGGTTATCTGCCTATAGAATACGTTAGTCGATGGTAATGGGTATTAAGCTAGGAAAAAATCCATCACGTACTGTATATGATTTGAGAAAATCACTTTGATTTGTTAAAAAATTGTAATGTTTCAATGTATTCGATAAAAATAAATTTCGAGGCGCTAGGTAAAAAAAATAGCGTCAATTAGGTTGACTCTGCACTTCCTACGCAACGCTGTCATCAGTTCATAAAGGATTAAGTCCAACGCAAATTAAATATTCTAAGAAAAAAGTCAGTTACGAGCATATACTACATAGAAATTAAACGGATTAAGTCAGTCCCATATAATTAGTCATTACCCCATAGACTTTCTTTCCTTGATCTATCTGTTACTGTACATCTGACGACGTTGTCCTTTTCCAAACATGCGCTGCAGTGCCAAGCGCGGCATCACTGTAGCGAGTTATCGTTCATTTCGTAGTAATAGTAATAATTTATTGTTCTTTACGACAAAAACAATGAATAAAACTCGTCAAAATGAATATAAAATTTATAATATAGAAAACAAACAAACATAAACAAATAATCTACAAACAATTGAAACCTTATAAAACATAATATATAATACACATCTTCATCTTCATTCACTACTTTCAAAATCTTATCAATTGTAGGAATTTCATTCTGGAAAAAGAATTCATGAACATTCCTTCTGATCGCATGTCTGTCAGCATCATCTATTTCTTTAATTTGGCTTTTACGGTTCTGATTCGTTTTAGGTTCAGCAAATGCATTCCGTAATTTATTTTCTTTGAGTACTCTAAATACCGATGCACGAGAAACTCCAACTTTCGCCACCCTCTGCACAACATCGTTGACGCTGAGCTCAGGTTTTTCCTCCGTTTCACATTTGTAAACATTTAAAATAATTTCTTTCACTTCGATGCTCAAATGGTTTTGTCTTGATCGTTTCCTGGGTGGACTCAATGTAGTTCTCCCTTCATCAGCTGTGTCGGTAGAAGACATGGTCAAAAAACAGCAGATATAACAGAACTTATAACAGCGATGCACTCGACGCCACGCCACGGCCTGATTACAACTCTGGTTTTTGTAGACATCGACGCGGCGCAACGGCGGGTTTTGTATTGCTACAGTCTAACTAGGTCTTAAAAAATGTTCGAAACTGCATGTTTTCAAAATTCATTGAGTTTTATATTGGAGTCACTTCAGGACATTGTATTTAACAAAAGCATCAATATGAGGAGCGGAAAGTTTAAAAAAAGAAAAATAAAAGCTACGAAATGAAACTATTAGTTGAAAAAGCAAGCGCTTCAAACTACAACTTCAAACCGTAAAATGACTGAACTATAATGAGACCCTCTGCGGGAACATCGATCACGCGCTGATCACGCTTCGAGTTTACGATGTTGTGGTCTCACTTGGGCTGAATTTTAGTAGAGAGACACGCTGTGAACTCGTTTTGTAGTTTTACGTGTTGCCTAAACGTCATGAGGCTTCAGTTATCAATGTTTGGCTCTGATATGATATAAAATCTGCCTCAGAGATGGCATTACTGGAGTTCTAAGCTGTAAGTTGTATGTGTTGATGGTAATTCTATTGGATTCTTGTTTCAAATACACTTACTTGAGATTCAAAGCTAGAAATTAGTTGCGCATCCAGTATTTCTTATCCATTCTGAAAATTAAATATGCAAATTTGATGAATTTCAAAAATGAGAGAGATAAGAAATAATTATATTCACTGTACACTGCCGAATTACAAGAAATATACATGCTAACAGTAATTACACACAACGCGGGCGCGGTGATGATTTCCCGTAATTCTCCTGTTTTTCGTAATTCATAACTTTGACCGTAACCTCTCTTCAGAAAGCACAACATATAAATAACCCGTCACATTCGGCATATTCAGTAATGATTTTGTCACACAGCGAATATCACTGATTTTATACACATGCAGACCAATACCCATAATCATCCAGATGCGATCTTGCTATTCAACCAACTTTCTTCCCAGAGATGAAAGATGAAAACTACAGACCCGGATTATTCAGCCTCACAAAACAATGTAACCAATAATGCGTAGTTTAGTTGAGTGATTCCTTCATAGATGGACGTTCACAACGACCCAAGTGAGCAAACGTGGAATGACTGTTTGCACCCTAAAAACTACGTAGTATGCAAGTTGACAACTTATAAGGATTTGTTTGACGATTTGTAGGTGTTTTACATGATACCCGTGCGGAATAGCATTGCAGTGGGCGGAGCTTGTGTAGTACACATTTCTGCCCCTAGAGGCGTACAACGCAACTCATTACCAGTTCAGTACCACCTGAGTTGTCGATCTGGCTTGTTTTGTTCCTCGGAAGTCTGTAGTCACTTTTATTCACTGTACACTATCGAATTACAAGTCATATAAAGGGTGTCTCAGAAATATTTTCGTTTTTAGATCAGTCCTCTGGCGGAATACGCATGCTCCGGAGAAACGAGACAGTTGACAAACGTTTGGCAACATTGTTAAATTTTAGTTGCAATGGAGCGTTTTACAGGGCCGCAACGTGCTTTTTGTGTTCGCGAGTTCTATAAAAACAAGGATTCTTATGTGCTTGTACGTCGTTTGTACAGAAATCATTATAACATAGCAAGAATGAGAGATGTCCCAAGCGCAAATTTAATTAAATATTGGGTAAGAAAGTTCGAGAGCACTGGAAACACGTGTATTAGTAAACCGCCTGGACGGCCAAGGTCAGCAAGATCGAACGAAAATATTGAACGTGTGCGCCAGTCCGTTAACGAGGATCCCCGGCAATCATTAAGACTGCGTGGAGCGTCTCTAACTTTGCATAAGTCAACTGTTCATCGCATTATTCGCAAGGATTTGCATTTTCACCCATACAAGATTGTTGTTACACAACAATTAAAACCACAAGATCCCGCTAATCGATTAGAGTTCTGTAGAACAATGAGAGAGCATTTTAACGGTTACAACAACATATGGTTTTCTGATGAATCGAATTTTCACATTAACGGGCATGTTAATAAACAAAACTGCCGATATTGGGCCGAGCAGAACCCGCAAAATCTTCATGAGACGCCATTACACTCGCCTAAAGTTATCGTCTGGGCTGCTATGTCAGGGCAAGGAATCATTGGCCCGTATTTTTTTGAAGACAATCGTGGCCAAGCTCAAACTGTAACATCTGAGCGCTACTGCCACATGATTAGGACTTTTTTAACTCCAGCTATACAGAACCATGGTGGCTACAATAGAAACACGTTTTTCCAGCAAGATGGAGCGACTTCTCATGTCACGAATGAATCCTTGGATGCTCTTCATCAGTTATTCCCAGAGAGGGTCATCAGTCGCAGAGGAGACATTAACTGGCCACCGAGAAGTCCCGATTTGACACCAGCAGATTTTTTCTTATGGGGATACCTGAAGAGTAAGGTATACACCCCACCGCCACAAGATTTGAGAGAGTTGAAGCAAAAAATAACAGATGAAATAAACGCCATTCCTCGAGCAATGCTTCGGAGAGTGATCGAAAACTTCAGTTCGAGATTAAGAGAGTGTGAAAACATGAGCGGTGCTCATTTATCCGATACTCTTTTCCATAAATAAAATTAATGTTTAGGCTTTCGTTTGGTAATAAATTTATCTTTGTAAAAATATTCTAAGTATTTTTATTTATGGCATAAAATAAGAAAATATTTATGAGACACCCTTTACATGCTAACAGTTATTCTCCTCAAAGTTTTTCGTAATTTATAACTTTGAACGTAACCTGTCTTCAGAAAGGACAATATATAAATAACCTGTCGGGCACAGTTAATAGATATACCTCGTCAGTGATGATTTTCTCACACAGCAAATATATAAGTTGATATCTTGCAGACTACGTATTTTTTAGGGTGCAAACAGACATTCCACGTTTCCTCACGAGGATCGTTGTAAGCGTCAATCTATGGAGGAATAGCTCAACTACCTACCTGCCAATGAAGTTTATCCATTAACTGTGTCCGACAGGTTATCCTTTCTGAAGACAGGTTATGTTCAAAGTTATAAATTACGATTTCTTACGTTTTTTTGTGTTTTCAAAAAGTTTGAGGAGAATTACGAGAAATCATTATCGCGTTGTGTGTTGAATCTCAAGTATCTAAGTGCATTTGAGACAAGAATCCAATGGAATTATCATCAACACATATTATTAGCACACAAATCCTCTCCTGCACCTATGCAATGCTGTTCCTCCAGTAATGCCATCTCTGAAGCAGATTTTAATGATTTTATATCACATCAGAGCCAAGCATCGATAACTGAAGCCTCATGACGTTGGGGCAACACGTACAACTACAAAACGAGTTCACGTGTCAAGTTGAAGAAAATGTTTTATTTGCTGTCTTTAAAAATTCTACAGCTGGGGTTAGGAATGTACCTCTACAATTTCAAGTTTCCAGATGTACAGTAAATGCCATTTACCAAGTTCAATTTCAAATTAATTTATGGGCAGGAACAATTGGACAATATTTAATAGGACCCGTTGAGTTATCACCTAGACTAAATGGCGAAAGGTATTTACAATTTCTTGAAGAACAATTACCCACTCTGCTGGAAGACCTTCCATTACAAACACGCATGAATATGTGGTTTATGCACGATGGCGCTCCACCTCATTTTAGAGAGCACCTAAATAGAGTTTATCCAGACCAGTGAATAGGCCGATCAGGACCTGTATCGTGGCCGGCTAGATCCCCAGATTTAAATGCTATGGATTTCTTCTTCTGGGGTGATTTAAAACGACGCGTCTACAATACGCCAGTGAAAACTGTAGATTATCTTCGACAAAGAATTTTCCACCATAGCCAGGAAATGACAAATAACATACAAATGCTTTGGAGAGTGCAGCAAGGATTAGTTCGTCGAACTCGAGAGTGTGTTAGGCAAGGTGGTGCCTTTTGAACAATTTTTATACTTATTATTTCCGTTTATTAGTTTTGTTCCCATCCTCATTTGTTATTTTTAAAAACCATAGCAACGCTACTCAGATATTATCCAAAGCAACTTGATTATTATGTTATAAATATGTTTTATCATCATGGTACAAATAATGCATTGGAACTTTTAAGAACAAATATCTCGAAAACTATTAGCTTTAGACACTTCTAACAAGTAAACCTTTTTTGTTGGGGAAACATGAGAATATAAGGTTTTTCGGTCAGTTGTTGTATACAGGGTAGCACAAAAAATTTATGATAAGTTATTTACCGAAATTGTGCTGTAAGTGGCGCCCTCTACAAGTTTGGCCATAAAAAAACGGATTCTTGTTTCTCATACTAGGAAACCTCCCTATACCGGGTTTTATCCCAAAATCTAGAATACTTCTTGAGCAATAAGAAAAAATATAAAATAAAATTGTAAATTTGTATTTATTTTGTATTACGCAAACTATCAACTTCTGGACTAAGGTATGTTTACGTCAATTCACATATTTTGGTCTTTAGTATCTCCAGTTTCGATATTTCCCAACCTTTTGCAGACACCCTGTATACAGAATACAGAATATTTGGCATCCGTTTTATCGTCAGCATCAACACTCTTAAGCCGGCCATACACGTAACGGTTTACCTGTACGGTAGGCCTGCGCAGGTTACTCTGCAGGTATTCCTGCACAGGCAAAAGAGCACACACACGTTACGGTAAAAAACGGAGGGATTCAGTTCAGTTCGAGATGGCGACCAATCAAGAAGATGACGCGATCGCTTTGATCGGTTTAGTAGTGGCGACTAATTTTTTTAAAAAACAAAGAAAAAACGCAAAACCTGGTGTAAAGATTGGCTTTTGAAAAGGAATTACTACACCCACACAAAATTAATACAAGAATTAAGTTCCGAACCAATGGATTACCGTAATTATTTGCGGATGAGCGAGGAAGTCTACCAAAAATTATTGTCAATGGTAACCCCTTTGATACAAAAGAACACTACAGTTATGAGAGCTGCAATTTCCGACCATGAAAGATTGACAGCAACCTTAAGATTCCTTGCAACTGGCCGGTCATACGAATGTCTCAAGTATTCTACTATAATATCGCCCCAAGCTCTTGGTAAAATAATTCCAGAGACATGTGAAGCTATATATAAAGTGTTGCGAAAGGACTATCTTCAGGTACGTACAATAACAAACAAATATAAATTAAATTATTTTTTGCCGTAAAGTTTTTTATTTAATGCCTCCAACAAAAAAATTACATACTATCTGCATCAAACTGCGAGAAATAGGTACCTGCAAAACTTGTCTTGCTCGTACAACCTGCCACTGTTGACTGTGTACCTTGTTGATCATAATTAGAAGATTGCGAGACATAGGGTGTGCTGGTGTATGAAGCGGGGCTGCTCATGGGACTGCTCACTCTAGGGTTCGAATACTGAGGATTATTATATGATGGGTGTAATGGCGCATTCAGCATGCCAATTTCCGCGTCAAATAATATATCATTAATTTTTTTCTCAACAATTAAACCCTGACGTTTATCCCGAGATCTGATTCTCAATGCAATACTTTTACCCAAAAGATCATAACGATCTTCCTGTAGCCGAGGCTTCTTGAAATGATCACGTACCGAAACTAAAACATCATTTGACAGCTCCTCACTTCTTCTTTTCTTTGACAGATCAGGTCTTGACCCAGGAAGTCGCCCGCGTTCGTTGGAGTCATTACAGCGTCCATTTTCACTTGACCTTGCTTGTTTTGGACTAATCTCGTTTTTCTCTGTGGTTAATGTTACTTCATTCACGCAAGATGTTGGGGCTGGTTCCTCGATCATCTCCTGCAACAAATATACATATTATTGGACCCAAATGCTCAAAATCGACAACCGATTTTTTTTGTACAACAATACAGCAATAATAGCAAACAAATTTATTAACTTCAGCTTAAATAAGCATATAATGTTAATAAATTTGACAAATTATAATTATAAATTTAGGGAACACAAATATCATAATGTTTTTTTTTAGTTTCCTGATTCTGCTGAAAAATGGGAAAGAATTGCAGGAATGTTTCAGGAAAAATGGCATTTTCCACACTGTCTCGGAGCCATGGATGGCAAACATATAGATATAGTTCCCCCAGGTAATAACGGATCGTTCTACTTTAACTATAAAGGCAGACACAGCATGGTACTGCTCGCAATAGTGGATGCTACATATCGGTTTCTCTTAGTGGATTTTGGAACTAATGGCCGAATTTCAGATGGAGGTGTTCTTTCAAATACTACATTTCATGAAAGATTGCTCAGTAATAACCTCAATATTCCAGACCCTAGCAATGTCTCCGATAATTTCAAACAAATTCCCTACGTGTTTGTGGCCGATGATGCCTTTCCCCTAGCAACGAATATTATGAAGCCGTTTCGACAAGCTCAGCTAGACTCAGCTTCTAAAGAGATTTTTAATTACCGACCTTCCAGAGCAAGGCATGTTGTGGAAAATGCGTTTGGAATACTTGCATCCAGATTTCGTATATTCCATACACAAATCAATTTAGAACCAAAAAACATATCAAAAGTAGTGATGGCAACGTGTGTCTTGCATAATTTCTTGATGCAACAACAACCAACCACTTATGTGCATCCAAATAATATATATCAGGAGAATTATGATGGGGAAGTTATATGCACCGGCTTGGATACCTCCGAATCGAACATGATTGGAACGTCAAAACCAAGGAAATTGGAATTCTACTGCTAAACAGTTAAGAGATAAATTCAGTTCCTACTTTATGCATGAAGGTAAACTTTCTTGGCAGGAAAGTCGCATTCTTAAAAATAAGAAGTGAAAAAATATGTATCATTTAAAAACTATTTAATAAATTCTAGTATTATTATTTAATTGTTTACTTACTTTGTCACTTTCATCGTCGTCATCCAAATTTGAAACAGACGAACTAGGCATGTCTTGATCTCCCAAAAAATCGAATAAGTTGTAGTACCACAGTTTCGGTATGTACAAATCGTCTGTCGATGCTCCAGACTTCTTTGACATATCATGTTTCTTCTTCTCTTTACGTACGTTACTTCTCAAATTGTTAATCTTTTTTACTACCGAGTTTCTTGTAGTATCGGGCACAACTCCTTTAACTTTATCACCAATTTTGCGTAGGCTGCATTTCTCTTGTCGCGATCATGATAATCCTTGCTTTTTACTCGCCACAAACAAGGTTCAGATTTATATATTTCAATAAACTGTTCTATTACTTCATTACTTTTCCGTCCTGACATATCTTCCATATAATTCCACAAAAAACTTAATAAATAACACAACGTAAACAGACAACAAACTGAAATAATAAACGTTCAACAACAAACTGAAATAATAACTGCGCAGGCATTCGATAAGCGGCACACACGCTCCGGAAAGCACAACTGCACAGGTCGAAATAATTGATTTTTCATTCTTCTACGGTCGCCTGTTCAGGTCGCTTCGCCTCTGTACCTTTGCCTGCAGACGCTGACACTACACGCTACGGTTTACCTGTACAGGTGACCTGTTCAGGTAAACCTTTCCGGTAAACCGTTACGTGTATGGCCGGCCTTAGGGCCGTATCGACCGTCGTTCCTATAATAAATTGTAGGACGCCTTTATGGCCCTCTTGATTCTCGTAGTCTTTCCTCTCCTTCAGAAGGGCTAGGATATTTCTGGATTTCTACTGTTCCGTGTCAGCGCTCTACTTTGAGGTTATGTCTCAAATATCATTTCATAAGTGTTTTTTGTTTGAAATTATATAGTTTTTTATGTAATACCCTGCGGAACGAAACGAACAGATGCGTTGGAACGGGCCCGACAATGGAACGAATCCAGGTGAACTGAATCCTTTAACAGACCAGGCCGGCCAACACTAAGAGCCCTTTCAGACGAGGATACCGTATGCGAGATACAGTATCCGAGATACAGAATTACGACCGGATACTTTTTTACTTCTGTATCGCATACCGCCTTGTTATACGCAAAACAGACGCAGTGTAGTGCAGTTGTAATTATGGAAATAGAAGAGTGTATCGCGGTGTGGTATTTATTAAATAATAAGAAGAAGAAACTAAAAAGGAGACGTAGTTTGTGGGTTCATCCCATGTTGGGATTAAGAGAAAGCAAAGGAACGTATAATTTATTACATGAAGATTTGTTGCAAGATCCATCGAAGTTTTTCAATTATTATCGAATGTCTATTCAGTCCTTTGAGAAACTTCATAATATTTTGGAAAACAAACTAATTAAAAAGGACACAACTATGCGTAGAAGTATTTCGTCAAAAGAACGACTATCTATGACATTAAGGTAAGGAAAAAATACTTATAGATGTTTTTTTTCTAAATCTATTTGTATTTAAAGTAGTACAAGAAAAATAATAATTAATTATCAGCTCCACAATTTTGGTCTTAGCCTTGGTAATCAACAAGAAGATCGATGATGGATCCGTCTGTTGAGGTGGCAGTTGATTCAACGGAATGGGGTGAGAGGATGGGAACAGTGTCTGTTCTTTCATTGGATGAACATTGTAACTCAATGAATGAAGTGTTGGATGACGAATGGGGAGATAAATAAGAATGAGTGGAAGAAGGATGACCATAAACGTGCACTTGTGAAGATGATGACTTATGAATAGGAAGATGTTGTGTAGAAGGGGGATTAGGAGCGGATGGGTAAAACGGCAAATGTTGTACATGGTTGTAATTAAATGCAGATTGAGTGGGTAATAGGGCAGATTTTATCGATTGTATCATTGCCAATTTCACATCCATCTTTTTGTCAATTGGCACTCTTCTAAAGTCCGGCAGTAGCGAAAGAAGGAAATGTCGGTCTCCGTCATTGTCTAGCATAATATCGTTTGTTTGTCGCTGTGCAAGATTTGCCTTTAATAGGCCCACTATCTCAGTGTTATGGTCGGTTTCCGATGCCACTTTCCTTTTTTTCTGTACATGTATAGGCCTTAAAGGAGTAACATACTCATTTTGTTCATGATCCGATGCTTCTTCGATTGTATGATTTTCCTCTGTAAAATTTGAAGTGGTCCTAAAACGAGTCTATTAATTTAGTAGTTCATATTTTGACAAGTTAAATTTTCTTACTCTCTATTTGAAGAGCATCGCATAAAAAAAGATAGCTGTTCAAAAAATATATAAGTTTTCCATGAAGCTCCGTCACCACTTTTTTTCTTTTTTCTTTTCGCCAACTCTCGAGCAAAAGAATTTCTTAAATTCTTCCATTTTTTTTGAAGATCTTTCCCTGAAAAATTCAACAAGTTTTTTTTTAATTATTTTCAGGTACCTGGCGACTGGTTGCTCCCTTACTGAGCTACATTATAACTACAGAGTTGGAATTTCAACAGCGAGCGAAATAATTCAGGAAACATGCAAGCTAATTTGGATATTTATGAAAGAACAATGTATACCAAAGCCCACACGAGAAAAATGGTTAGAAATCGCATACGGTTTTTTGAAAAATGCAAATTATCCACACTGTTTGGGTGCCATAGACGGAAAACATATCCGGGTTATAAAACCACAACATAGTGGTTCTCTTTATTTTAACTATAAACATTTTTTTTCAATACAACTACTGGCGATGTGTGACGCGAATTATTGCTTCACATTTGTAGATATTGGAGATTATGGGAAAAACAGTGATTCAAGCATTTTTACGAATTCACATTTTTATAAGAACTTAAGCTCAAAAAAGCTAGATCTTCCCAATCCAGATTTTTTGCCACAAAAGAATGATTACAAAATCCCATATGTTATTGTTAGAGACGAAGCATTTGGTTTATCCTTCAATGTTATGAGGCCATATGGTGGAAAAAATCTGACATTAAAAAAGAGAATACATAATTACCGGTTAACTCGAGCACGAAGATATATTGAGTGTACTTTTGGAATACTTTCTAACAAGTGGAGAATATTTCACAGACCACTCAACGTGTCAATAGATTTTGCTGTTGACATAGTTAAAGCTTGTACTGTACTCCATAATTCTGTTCGTGTACTAGATGGATATAAACATGAAGATGCCTTATCCGTCCAAGGATTTTATGATGCTAATGTTGCAAAAACAGGAGCGTGTTCTGCAAGATCAGCGACTGCTATTCGTGACTATTTTGCTGACTATTTCATGAATACTGATATATTACCATGGCAGAATAGTTGTATCATGTGAACTAGTGCTGTTGAAATTTTGAAATTTATTTTTATTCCTAATATTTCTGAAATATTCGTTTCTTATGTCTAAATTAGATTGTATTTTAGTTTTAACTAAAATATAGTAAAATCTATCTATAGGAACTAAGTATTTTTGGGACAATAAATTTTAATGAAAATAATCCCATATGTAAACTTTTTAGCCTGCACTACTTACTTATAATAGTCTAATATGTATTTAAAATAAAATTATGTTTAATGTCTTACCATATTCATTCTGTTGTGCTGCTGTCATCTCCTCAAAATTGTCGCACATTTGTTTGGCAATTTCCACCCAGCGTTGCTGTTTCTTATTTCTATCGCAATAATCTGGGTGCGCTGTATCCCATAAACAGGGATTTGGTTCCACCAAACTTTTCATTATCAAAGACTGCAAGTTCCATTTCTATATACATATACGTATTACATTAACGTCCAATTAAATTCTTAACCTCATTTACTACTAACATAAGAAAAACCCAACGACTACGTTCTACCGTATTCACTGATGAAAAAGTATGCGTGTCTGAACAGCTCCGTATAATATAATGATAATTCTGTATGCGGCATACGCATTCTGTCGCCGGCGGCCGAAAGATGAGCGATACCGAAATTTGCGTTCGGGATACTGAATGCCTCGCTAGTGCTGTTTGAAAGGTTCGATTTGGGTGTATGGAATATCTGTATCTCGGATACGCGTTATCTCGCATACGGTATCCTCGTCTGGAAGGGCTCTAATTTGCCATATTCGGCTAAAAATTACACCTTCAATCACGCATTCGACCAAAAAAACCACCGAAGCTTTGGTCTAACAAATAACAACACTAGATATTGAACAAAGTTTTATTGCTCGTCTTATCAGCGACATATAAGGATGAGAGTTTACAAACTTCATTCTGAACTATATATATATATATATAATGTTATAGTTACAAACATTATATTAACATTAGCTTTTATAAGATATCATCTATTTGGCGGCTCTAGGATTTTATAAACTCATTGTTCAACAATATAAACTTCAAGGCCACTACTGACCGATAAGACAAATTAAAAGTGCGCTCTCTACATGAAACTTCCGTCCTATATTAACTCCATTAGGGCTCAGGGTAGACATACATATGTACCATGTGTGTTATTTTGCTTATTTTCAAGTTTGTACTGCAATGTTTGAATGACATCAGTGCTCAAAAAAAGATGTACAATTCTCCACTAAAATGAGCGTCTTTTGTTAAGCTTATAGTACATAAATATAACCAAATACCATAATTTTGCTAAAATTAAAGGACGGAAGCGACTCTATAGAAAAATAAACAAAAAAACATGGTAGTTCAAATGCACTAAAATGCAATAATTTATTGCTTGGGCCTTCTCTAAAAATGGCCGTAACAAAAACGAAAAACGAAAACTTATGTTTCTCTAATTATTTTTAAAATAAATTGTTTACAGATAATGTTTTTTTTTTAAGAAAGTTGTGTAGCTTTTCATTACGGACCTGATAAAGCCAACGTCAATCAATACATCAATAAAAGAGATATTTCACAAAAACTGATGAATATAGATGCTAATGGCTATTCCAACAACGGATTTCTATAAAACCAGTAGTACTATAATCATCTGAGGACAAAACATAAGGGTGCTCTTATATTTCGAAAATATTGTACAGTATGGTAGAATACATATTTAGAAAATACAGTATTTTCTTAGATTTTATTTTGTTCAATTTGTATGTTATGTATGTACGGGAATCATTCATGCCGCATAATATTTCTAATGAGTTGTGTTGCATCCTTCAGCAGCAATGCAGAAAAAATGTCAAAAAAATCCGAATTATCCCATCCGCATCTATAACATCTTGAGGATTTGTATGAGTCCCATCTGACCTTAGTTGCGTTATACTGTTTTAACATAATCTACTATTCCACCTACACATGTTTTTATTGCTGAACAATAAAATTAAAGTATAGATCAAAAAACAACATTCATATTTTGTTGTATTCATGTTGGTTTTCCCAAAACTGCGTTCTATAAAACATTTCTTTAGATATATTTGGCTACAAAGTGGGTTCTGTAGATGCACTACGGTATAATCATTTGGAGCCTCCTTTAAATTTTGCTTTTGTTTACACGTTTCATCAAAATTGTCGGGCGTTAAAGCAGATTTAGGTAATTTCATCCATATTTAAGAGTGGTTTTGCAGTTACTTTTTATTAATTCATTAATTGGGGCTGGCTTCATCTCAGTTTGTATCTATCAAAAGCTATACAACTTATAGGTATAGGGTAAGGTTCAAATTTAGCTGACGTCGTAATCTGTACGAGAGGGAAGCGTGCAATATATCTTAAAAAGAGCGCGTCGACGGCATCCGTGATATCGTACATCGTACTCGGGTTGCTAGGCAACGACGTGCTTCTATCTCTTTTAACACACATATTGCACGCTCCTATCTCACACGTTACGACGTCAGTGGTATTTGGTTTTCAGTGTGTAATATTTTTTGCCAAAGCCTTGCTATAAGAAATAAGAAGGAAAAATTTAAATGATTATCTTATTTTTTTCATATAGTCTCTTCCGTCCTTAAATTTTGGACTGAACTATAGTTCGTGCCATTTCACATGATGATGCATAATGTTTGTATAAATTAGTTTCCCAAACTGTTTTGTAATCGCATTTTTTGCATTCATATAACCTACTAGTAACTAAATTGATTAAATCAGGATGGTGCTGAAGTATATGGCCATCAAAGGATAAACGATCATTAAATGTTAGGTTGCATTGTGTACACAGTTTGTTGAGTTTTGCATAACATCCTTGCCTAGACATATGATGTGTTAACATATGTTTGATAAGGTTACAATTCATAGTTTTTATAAATACATTTTGTGCATTCATATAATCTGCTCATAAATATTGATCTGTATTCAGGATGCTCACTCAGTATATGATTATCTAGCCATAGTTTGGTTTTGAATACTCTATCACAGTGAATGCACTTTTTCGGATGCCGTCATTTAACAAAATGAATGTCTAAGTTAGATTTTATGACAGTTTTATAACTGCACTCTGAGCATTTATATAATTTGGTTGTAACTGCTGATACGAAGGAAGGATGTTTTTTCAGTATATGTTCATATAATAACATTTGATTTTCAAATGTCGCACCACAATGACTGCATATGCTTAAAGCAGTCTTACGATGTATTAAAATGTGCCGATCAACTCTCTCCTTCTTAACTGTTTTAAAGATACAATGTGGACATTCATATATTTTTATGTCAACTGTTTTAACAAACTCGGGATGTTCATTAACTATGTGGTCATCCAAATCTACCGCACAACCCGATTTTGCATTACAGTAAATGCATACGTGCATAGATCGTGGAGCACTCTCAGTATATGTTGCCTTATGTTTTTCAAAATCACCCTCACTTTTGAATATTTCATAACAAACTGAACATTCATAAAGGTTTAAGCCAGACTTGAACGCGGATGCACTTTTTTTATCATGCAATTTCATGTGGCGGATTAAATAATGCTTACGATAAGTAGTATAATTACAACTATAACAACTAAACCATTTTCTGCCAGTTTTCCCAAATACCGCCTGTTGCCTGGACAATTTACTCATTGCCAAACTGAAAAAAAGCAAAACATTACTTCAAAACAAACAAGTAGCTAGAACAGGACGGTACCTTCCTTCTAAAAGCCGCTAAACAAAAATTACGTCATTAATACTAGTTTTAAGCTAAGCATGAGAAGTTTATCTCGGATGTGTTTCCACAGAATCTGAGGATTTCTCTGAAACACTCGAGTTATGCTACTCAGTAGCGTAGCTACATTGGGTGGCGTCCGATGCGGAAGTTGGTGGTGTCACCCCATAGAAAGGCAAAAGCAATACATTTTATATGATTTATAAACGTCATGGATCATTTAATATCTATATTTACAATACTGAACAAATAACAAAACACAATAAAAACTAAGACAGAAAAAATATTTTAATCTTACAATTAAAATTTCTTTCTAGCTTTGACAGTTGCAAACTCAGAGATATAATAGTTTTTTATTAATTTTAGTTAACTGAAACTCCTATCGCATGAAGCTACGATCACGCAAACCGTCATAACAATTTTAGTGCAATCATTATAGTCCAAGAGCTAGTAACACACGTTCCATGAAGTGTTTGATGCACCTTAAAATTTTGTGTTATAGTATCTATTGGATAGATGAGCAGGTAAGCAAATGTTGGCTTGCCCTACCTGGGGACACCAGGTACTGCGCATATAAGAAAGGTGTAAAAAAAATTGATAAAATGTACTAAACTGTTAATGCAATTTCTTTCATTATTATTATTATTATACTATTCTACTATCTTGAGAGATTAAAAGTTTAAAAATAACTTATTAATCGAAATGTCCATATTTTTTTGTTACTTTAAAACAGCCAATGAGAGCGCAGAGAAAGACCGAAGCTACGCCGGGAATCGGTGTCTGCCTTTTTGTAATTATTTTTTATAATATGAAATTTAGACACTTAAAATGTCAGCGTGAATAAAACACTTCATTTTGTATTTAAAATGACTTGGGGGGTGTTTTTATTAAATGTTAACCCCCTCAAAAGTGTCTGCCTTATCAATCTTTGTGTTTTATGAGATTTTAACATTCAATTTCTGCTTGTTGGTCTCTGAAACAAACACTTTTTTTGGGCAATTTTTTTTTCACCTTTCTCCTATGCGTGGTACCTGGTGTCTCCAGGTAGGGCAAGCCAACACTTGCTTACCTGCTCATCTATCCAATAGATACTATAACACAAAATTTTAAGATGCATGAAACACTTCATGAAACGTGTGTTTCTTTGTACGATCTCGAACAATGAAGCCAGGTCTTAAAGAGACTTCGATCTTGTCTGGAGTTCAAATCTGATTAAGACATTCCAACATATATTTTTGAAGTTCTTCTTTCAGTGTGAGTCCTGCATCACTGGCCATCTCACCAACCACCCGTTTTTTATGACGAAGTCGTCTTTCTGTTGGAATATCGTAGTTTTCTGATTTTTTTGTAGCAATATCTATGGCCTCTTCCACAATGTGACCCCGTTTTTCTTCGATATAAAGAAGAAGTGCCTCTATTTTTGTAACAGTTTCGTTAACAGTTAAGCTTTTACTTTGCAATGCAATCTGTGCAATTGTTTTTATGTTTGTACATTGTTCTTAAAATTGAGGCACCGGGTGGGTGTCACCCCAAAAAAGGTGAGGTGTTGGGTGAGAGATTGGATTAAGAAAAAAGAAAATAATGTTATAAAAACTTCATTTGAATGTCCGGTGCTGATTTTCGGTATTTGCTGGACAAATTTAAGTTTGAAATAGGAAACCAAGACTCATATATGAAAAATGCAATTCCAGTCCCAGAAATTGGGATCAGATTCGTATAGCTCTATTGACTCTACTATAATGGCTCTAGTACAATTGAAACTAGAATTTTTCCTTTTCAAACCTTTTTTTTTCACCTGGACGACTCATTTTCGTAAACACAAGTTTTACCTCACGATATGATAACATGCAGCAAGTGAAATAAATGTTTCAAGTGAGGTTTGCGATATATCATGTTTACACGTTGAAACAAAAATACCAAGAAAAAATGTCATTGTGGATCTGCACCTTAAGGACCGAATTAGAAGCTACCTTCACCCATCTGTTTAATGGATGAAAAGTATATCAAACTTGGTACATAAAAAAATATAGCGTGAGTGGGTTGGCTAAACAATCCCTGGCGAGGCTATTGTTATTTGAAAACTGAAAAATGGCTTATCGAATAAATTTATTGCCGACCGGAAATATGAGGCCTATAGGCAAACGTTGGTTTGTCTTTTTCCCAACTACACTACAGCTATATTGATATTAGTTATTTTCACCCGTTCATTTAATAAATGAGACTTATATCAAATAAGCGTCTTTTCGTTGGGAACACGATCTTTTTGAAAGTGAAATTTTGATGCAAATAGAAATCTACGTATTCCGTGAAATAGAAGAGAACGCATGTAAGAAATTTAGCCTTACTTTTTTATTGTGATTAATATAGAACAAAAAGAAAACTCAGTAGGCAAACTTGTTTTAAATGATTTACTGAGCAGTTCAACAATGAACAAAACAAAAATAATATTGTCACACCCTGTCTCATAGGTACATATTTCAACGCTAACTTATTGGCAACCAAACGCCTTTAAAAATTCAAGACAGTGTCGAAATGACAGAAAATGGTGACGAATCTATCGAATTCGAGGATCAAAGTTAATAATGATAAAATTTTCGTTGCTTAGTGTATGTTTTTTAATTTTAATTTTTTGACTGTTCATTTTCTTCATTTTTAATTAACTTTCCTGAAATAACAAAAAAAATTCAGGATGAAATATATAAGTGTATATCCGAAACATCAAAAATTAAATTCTAATGACGAGAAGACAGTTATAGAAAGATAATAAATATATTATCATAAGCTTTTGTGAAATGACATCCATTTCAAGACTCTCGAATTTTAAATTTTTTTTTATGTAAAACAAACACGGAGGCCACTGCTTACAAATAAGAAATTAAAAATTAATACAAAGTGCGTTCCTCTCTAGGGAGTTTGAACGTATGCATTTTATTTTGTTTATTACGATGTTTGGACACCGTCTTTTGACGGTTTGATGGACAGCAACGCCGTATTTCACGAGTATCCATCTCGTTTTGACATCTACTGAGGTGAACAGCTTATCAGCAAGTAACATCTTTGTATTAGTCTGTAACGTTGGCAATAACGAATCGGGTGTAAATCTAGTAAAACTTGCTCGTAGCGTCTTTTTGTATGCAAAGGACCTTGCTAAATAGAAGAGTTGTTAGCAAGTACAAAATGAATCTGTAGCGTACAAAATGCCCAAATAAAATACGGCTCTGCCTACCTGGCGTTGACAGATCCGTCATGTCTCATTTGTCGATGTAAGGAATTTTGAAATATTACTAGAGAATCAACCTCATCATCCTACCGTAATGCATACTCGTGAAAAATACAATATGACGTGCTTGACTGGAGTGGTTCAGCAGCGTTGCCAGATGGATGATAGGGCAGGGACGAAACTATCAAAAGGATGGGGACTTTGGAATATGTTCTAATTGTATATGGGCCTGTTGGTTGACTTTTTTTATACATATAGCTAGCTCAGATGGACTAACTTGGGCCAAATGTAATCCTTTATGATCTTATGATAGCGTTGCGTGGGTCAACTCACTTGACCTCACTTTTTACTTCTATCACTGTGTAAATTTGCATCGTTAGATCTAATCTTCACATTTCTTGACGAGCTTTTGGAATATGGTAGGAATGTAACAGAAGGAAGGGATTAACCGAAACCAGCAAATTTTACAAAGTAGTCTATGAGTAAAAAGTTTGGGAACCACTACAATATACACTTCCCATTTTACTCCCGCTAGGCGGCGCTAATGAGGTGGAGGTCGAAAAAAACTAATACTAATAAACAAAGATGGACCGAGCATTCAACACATCGTCCAAAGCAAACTACACCGTAAACAGGAAGACGAAACCCTCCTTTTCGAAAGACGTATATACGAGGAGGTACCCAAAAATATCCGGCACGAGTATCATGTATGTTGAAAAGTGACATTATGCCGATTTTTTTGACATTATGCTGTTTTTTTTTTTGACATTATGTGGGTTATTCTACAAGATGTTAACTTAGCACCTAGTTGTACGTGTTGCCTAAACGTCATGAGGCTTGTTATCAATCTTTGGCTCTGATGTGATGTAAAATCTGCTTCTGAGATGGCATTACTGGAGGTCTCAGCTGTAAGTTGTATGTGTTGATAATTACATTGGGTTCTTGTCTCAAAGACACTTAATTGAGATTCAACGCTAGAAATTAGTTGCGCATCCACTTTTTCTTATCCATTCTGGAAATTACATATACAAATTGAACTTTGACCCGTGCGCTTCTAGACGTTGACACCAGGCACTGGGAGGCTGGCTTTTGCTGTGAACCTCCAGTTGCCGTAACTTACGGATTATTCTATCAGCATTAAAATGCCAAAAACCAAGACTGAAAATTGCGACATATGTCTTAAGGAGGTTCTTGATGATTGTCAAGTTTTACTTTGCGATAAGTGCAGCATGTGGAAACATAAAGAATGCTTATCAATGTCAAATAAAACATATGTTAAATTAAGTAAATCCAATGATGATTGGATTTGTGGCAAATGTAAGACCAAAGATGGTCCTGGTTTTATTTCACAGGGGAGAGGGATTACACTCTGGCCGATGTCATGGCAAAATTAGAGGAGATGGATAATAAATATAAGGCATTATTTACTAAATATAACGAGCAATTAAAAATAAACGAGCAATTACAGGATGAACTCGGCCAAATTAAGCAACAGTTAAACAAAAATGAACAAAAGGAACTTAAAAACAACTTGTTGGTGCAAGGAATTCCATACAAAGAAAACGAGAACTTACCTGTTAAAGTCATCTTTGAAGATGAATCAACCAAAATAAAATTTTTAAAATCAAGAAAGAAGTTTGGCCTTAAAAGTTCGGAATGGGATATACGACAGATAATAAAATATTTCTCAACCATGAACTCGCAAAAGAAAATCTTGATTTATTCATGGCAGCCAAGGCTTTTAAGAAAGACAGAAATTTTAAGTTCCTTTGGATTGGAGATGGTAATATCCTTCTAAGGAAGGACGAAAACTCAAAAGTTCTTCGTATTAGTAATAAAAGTCAGTTGGAAAACTAGTAAAGCCTCGTGAACAACTAAAAATTGCTTATATGAACTTGCAAAGTATTAGAAATAAACTAGATCTGATGCAGTGTTTGGTTGTGAGTGAAGTTTGGGATACACTGTTGGCGGCTGAAACATGGTTGGAAGAAAGTGAAACATTCTTGTTTGAGTTGGATGGCTATAATGCTGTTCATTCCTGCAGGGCTGGTAGAGGAGGTGGTGTGTCTATCTATGTGAGGAAATGTATTAAATTCATTAAATTGAGAAGTCAAACAGATGTGAGTTAATAAACTGGATATGTAGTAGCTTAGGGGAACAAAACTTAAAAATTAGTGTTATATATGAACCACCATCTGTAAATAGTAATAATTTTTTTCATTGTTTGGAATCTATTATGCGTACTCATCCTAAAAATCATTTAATTGTTGGTGATATAAATATTAATTTGCTAGAAGTCTCACAAGTAGCCAGGGAGTACAAAGATTTAATAGCATTAAACATTTTAAAATTAATAATACGATAAATGAGGAGTGTGCTACTAGAGTTAGCAGTTCGTCAAAATCTGTTATAGACCATGTTCTTAGCGATTATAGTAGTAATGTAAGTTGTAGAGTCAGTGTTAAAGAAAATGCAATTTCGGATCACAAACTTATATTGTTTGATATTAAAACGTCTGTGCAGTTTCATAAACCAAAAGTTGATTATGAGGTAAAATCTGTAGATTATAAAAAATGTGTAAACTTATTTAGACAAAAAATTTTAAGCATAAATGTAACAACTTTTCAAGAGTTAGTTAATTTAATTGAAGACTGTAAAAGTAAATCGGTATATATAAAAAATTAAGAATACGTACAAATAACACCTGGATAAATAATGAAGTCCTTGAGCTTATCAAAAAAAGAGATAAATTATACAAAAGAAAGATTAACCAACCAGAAAACTTATCATCTCTGAATTTAAAAACATCAAAAATAAAATAAACAATGAAATACGTGCTTTGAAGAACCGTTATTTCCAAACTAAATGGAGCGTATCTGGAAATAATGTAAAGAAACAATGTTCTTTTATTAACATCCTAATAAAAAATAAGGAGTATAAAGTAAGAATTGATCAACTAATAACTGAAAATAACATTATTGACACTCAACTTGATATTGCAAACAATTTAAATAAATACTTTTCTCGGGTCGGTGGATCAATTGTTGAAAATTTGGAAGCAGAGATTCAGCAATTGAATAAGTTTATTTCTGTTGGTAAGGTTCACAACGAAGATTCTATTTCGATAACATTGACTAATAAAGAAGAGTTGTTGGAAGTTGTGAACGAACTAAAAATAAACTCAGCACCTGGATATGACGGTATCACGGTTAAGGATGTAAATAATCTTGGAGAATACATAATACCTGTTTTAGTACGATTAATCAATGAAACTATACAAAAAGGAATCTTTCCATCAGAATTGAAAATAAGTAAAATAACCCCACTTTTAAGTCGGGAGATATTAAATGTATGAACAATTACAGGCCTATTTCAGTGGTATGTGTATTAAGATTATAGAAAAATTAATAAAAAAAAGAATGTTATCTTTCATTGTTACTCACAATATATTGATTGATGAATTTCAATATGGTTTTATAACTAACAATAGCACACTTAGTGCAGATATTGATTTTGTGGACTACATTTCAATGGCTCTAGATAAACAACAAATAGTTGTAGCTGTTTTCATTGACCTAAAACAAGCTTTTGACGTAGTAAGCATAGACACTCTTTTGGATAAATTGTTTAAAATGGGATTTAGAGGTGTTTCGTACAGCTTGATTAAGTCTTATTTATATGACAGAAAACAGTACATAAAGCTTGGAGACACTGATAGTGAATGGTTATCTAGCACCTATGGAGTACCACAGGGGTCAGTTCTTGGACCTCTGATATACAGTCTTTATGTACTGAATCTCAAGTTGGCCAATCTGAGGGGAAGATATTTTACCTTTGCAGATGACACTGTACTGGTATATACTGGAACAGACGAAATTGCTTTAACGAATCTTATTAACGATGACCTGAATAGTTATCTTGAATGGCTTTTTTCAAATAGATTAAAAATTAACATTGAAAAAACTAAATGCATTATATTTAAACAAAAAAATAAGATAGCAATAATCTAAATATTAACATAAATAATATAGCGCTAGAAAAAGTGTCAAGTATTAAATATTTGGGATTACTAATAGATGAAAGTTTAAGTTGGTCACTTCACTTAAATGGAATTTGTGGTAAAATAGTTTCGGTGCTATCTGCCTTATATAAGAGTAGAGATTATTTGTCCAACAAAAGCAAATTTAAAATTTATAATGCCTTCTTTCTCACATATTTTAGGTACCTCTTGCTAGTATGGGGTATGTGCAGTGAAGTTAATTTTAATAAAGCTCAAGTTTTACAAAATAAAATTCTGAAAATATTGTTTAATTTTGATTGGCTTACAAGTTCTAATACACTTTATTCAAATTTAAACAAATTAAGAGTATTATTGGAGGTGGAACAATGTAAACTTGTTTATAAAATTATAAATAATCTACTAAAAAGTAACATAAATATTAGGTTCTACCATAACGTGCAAATTTCCACAAGAACTAATATAGGTTTAAAACATCCAATCACAGACGCAATTAAGAAATTTAATAATTTACCTCATTGTATAAAAGATTCAAATAACTATAGAAGTTTTGTTAGAGAATTGAAAGATTTTAAAAATGTTAATGAATTTATTTGTTGAAATTATGAGCAACATTGCAGTGTACCTATAATTCATAGATATTGATTATTGTTTTGTTATTCTCGGGGCCAGTGTTTGCAAACACTGATTGGGGAATCATTGTGAAAACTGATTATACATTTTGTATTAAAGTGTTTAAATAAATTATTTCAAAAAATAATTTGCTAAATTTCAAAAATGAGAGATATAAGAAATATATAATTATATTCACTGTACAGTGTCGAATTACAAGAAATATACATGCTAACAGTAATTACACACAACGCGGGCGCGGTGATGATTTCCCGTAATTCTCCTGTGCGGAATAGCATTGCAGTGGGCGGAGCTTGTGTAGTACACATTTCTGCCTTTAGAGGCGTACAACGCAACTCATTACCAGTTCAGTGCCACCTAAGTTGTCGATCTGGCTTGTTTCGTTCCTCTGTAGTCACTTTTTTGCTACAGCTGTTTCGTGCTTGTTTCGGTTTTTACGATGGCAAGCTTCAGTGAGCAACGTGCAGCTGTGAAATTTTGCTTTCTAATGCTGCTGAAATTGTTTTAATGTTGAAAATACCTTACAAAGATGATGCTATGGGAAAAACTCAGGTGTACGAGTGGTTTGCTCGATTTAAAAATGGCGACATGACGATTAATGATAAACCTCGCTCTGGACGTCCATCAACTGCCTGAATCGACGAAAATGTCGAAAAAACTCGAGAGCTTGTGCTATTTGGAGGTTTTAAGACTATTGCAAAAAAGACCCGATTTGTGGCAGTCAGGAGACTGGTTCTTCCACCACGATAATGCACCTGCGCACACAGCCACAGTTTCTGGCTAAAAATGACATGGTTCTGCTGCCTCACGCACCTTATTCGCCTGACCTGGTTCCGTGCGACTTTTTCTTATTTCCACGGATGAAAAGGGGCATGAAAGGACGCCACTTTGACGACATTGAAGAGGTCAAGAAAAACACGAGGGAGGAGCTGTCACACATTTCTAAGGAAGACTTCAAAAAATGTTTCGAGCAGTGTAAGCACCGGTGGTATATTAGTTGTAGTGGACAGTATGTTGAAGGAGATAAGGTTACTTTGTGAAAAAGATGAAAATAAATAGCTTTTAAAACATAATTCCGTTTTTTTTTGTACCCACTCGTATATCTATAAATAGAGAATAAATTATAATGATTTGTTGTAGCTAATGATGGTTTATTCTTTACGTTGCTGTGTTGTTTTTTGTGTTGGCCTTTGGTTTTGCCAGGTTTAGACAGCTATCAGTTAGCTATGCATTCTGAAAAATCGAAAGCACTAACATGTCAATAAATAACACATTCCATGATGCATACTGACGCGTCACAGTAAATTCTGATCGTAGACGTTCGTCTATAGAAATATCCAATATTTTATTTGTTTATTAGTCCAAGTATTTCATAGACACCTAACTATTTTTCACGAATCTTCATCAGGTTGTGTTGTCTACTGACGCGAATCTCTTATCAGGCATTGACATCTTTGTTTATAACAGACGTCGTGACCGCCTAACTAGTGCCATATACTTATAGTTTTCCAGACCTCCCATTGTCACCATGCATGCATCATGGTAAACCAATGTATCTGTTTGGTTGAATGGCAATTCCGGATACATTCTAGGGCAAATAAGAGATAATTGGATCATGTATTGATTTGGGATTCATGACGGTATCCGTCACAAGGTTCAAATCTCCACAATTAGGTCTCGAGGTCTTCAGCACCTAACGTATTATGCTGTTACTAAGGCCCGTATCGTCAGTCGTCCCTACAATTGTAGGGCGCCTTTATGGCCTCCTTGATTGTCATAGTTTTCTACTTCTCCGTGTCAGCGCTCTATTTTGAGGTTATGTCACAAACATCTATTTGCATCAAATTGTGCTTGCTTTTAAGTTATGTTTTATCAGTCTGAAATTGCCTACAATTTAAAAAGAAAACATATCTTCACAATAGGAGAGCGCTGACGCTGACACGGGACAAGTGTAATCTAGAAATTTTTGAAGGAGAGAAAGAAGTATGACAGTCAAGGAGGCCATAAACGCGCCCTACAATTGTAGGGACGACTGACGATACGGGCTTAAGTTTACCACCTAGGGTGGGGCCACAGAGTTTTGGAAAACGAGACGTTCCAGGTCCCACAAAAATAACAACACTGGTTAGTGAAAATAGTTTTATTATATCGTAATTGTCCATTTTAGCGCCATATAAAGGTAAGAATTCACAAAAAACTTCATTTTAAACTACACTACACTGCCTTATGTTATAGTAATACTTACACAACCTGTTATCATTAAATTTTAAGGAATGACATTTGGCGGCTGTCGCATTTTTGTTATCTAAAAATACAAACAGAAAGGCCATTGCTGACAGGTAAGACAAATAACATATTAATACAAAGTGCGTTTCTCTCTGTTTTTTTAATTTATGACCTAGATAAGTCCGTTCGGACTGAGTTTGAACGTATAGGTTAGTCACGGTTTTTGGCGGGTTACAGCAAAACTAAATCTATTAATTTCATACATCCATCTCCCTCACACATACATATGCAATCGGCCTCTCATGCAATTCAATGTTTTATAGTGGTCGATCCTAATGATAGATGGCGTTTTGCCCTGTCTTATTTCGATAGATCACACACTTTTTAGTGTACAGCTATGCTTTCGTTCGTGGTCCGAGATACCCTAAGCCTAGACCATGCTAAGAAGTAGCCAAAAAGCACGAAACAGCTATCCATGGTTGGCTGTTTTTGGTTGGACGGACGAAATCAGAGCATGTTTATTTTGATATACTTTTACTAGCTTTACCTGGTCGCCATGAACATGTTCTCAATCTAATGCCTCCACTACACGTCTTCAGATGCGTCGGCGGACGTCGGCAGATGCATCGGCAGGTGAATCCCCACGAGCTGACCACACGTCTGCAGACGTCTGCAGGTCGCTCAGTCTGTGTCAAGCCTCGACAGATGCAACGGACGCAATATTTAAAAAATGGATGTTGAGATGGTAACTGCCGCAGCTATTTATTTGTTTAGTACTTTTAATTACTACTTGAGTGCGTATACTTACAACATTTTTGTTTTTGTGGTACTTATTCTTTGGATTCCACAGGCAGTTTTCTGCTTGATATAGCTCAATAAATTTGAAGGTTTCATCAGTGGTCATATTAGCCATGTTAGCGAAAAAGGTTAAGGTAAAAACCTTAAGAAGCGCGAGTACAGTCTCTTTCCCGATTCCGATAGCACTGATGCGTGCTCATTCGTCGTCAGACGTGTGGTCAGACGTCGGACGCTCGCGCCTTAATCCCTTTGTTGCGTGTCACAAAAACCGACAACAGACGGAAGAGCGCCAGACGCATCTGCCGACGTCCGATACCGCCCACAGACGAGCAAATACCCCCCTCTACATGTCGGCGGACGCACCCGCAGATGACGTCTGCCGACGCATCTGCCTACGTGTGGAGGAGCCTTATGAGTCTTCCACATGTATGCTTGTCACTGTCAGTATGACAACTTGTTTGTCATGGCCGCGTGATTTGTGTTTTTAGCCATGTTAATCTTCGACATAAAACATAGTAGTGTCTGAATTTACAACTACAATGTCAGCAGTCTGTTTTAGATGTATTTTGAGGAAGTGAGTGAAAAAACAGTCCTCTATCACCAAATTCATGTATGTGTGTGTGCAAGTGCGAGTGGCAGCTGCGTTATGGATCTGCCTGCGTAGTGTGCATTTTCCTTTAGGAAACTCGCACATGGTACCATAAGTAAATCTGTCTACTTATTTCTTATGGCGTTGTGAAGTAACCGCCAAAAACTGGGAAAAAACTATATGCATGTTAATTTTGGGTAATCTGGAAAGCTAGAATTAGATGGCGCTAGTTATGCTGGGGGTCATATCCTTCATATCTAAAGTTATGAGGCAAAAATGTCAATTGCTGATCAACTCCTAACGTCAATAGATGTAAATAAGTGAAAAATATAATAATTTCTATCAAATCTGCATTTTTCCCACCACCTGTCTATCAAATGTCTTTTTCTCTACGTTTGACAAATTTGACCCCCAACCACACAAGTGCAGCCTAGCGGAAGCCAATTCGAACATCGCTGCCATTTGCTTATTACGTTGTATGGAGACCGTATTTTCAATGTACTCGTATGACAGCAACGCTTAAAAATAAAAGACGTAAATATTACCACTGTTAAGCTCTTATCAGCTCTTATCAATATGACTCTAAGTAAATTACGGTAAATACAAAAATTAAAGGATGGAAGTGTATACAAAAATAAGATAAACATACGGTGATAGAAGTGCAGTTAATTGCTTGCGCTTTTTCTCAAAATTGTAGTAAAAAATTGTGATCGTTTGTTTTTCGCTCTTGCTCTTTAAAATGAGTTTTTTACCAAAAAATGTGTTATAAGAAAGCTGTATCGCTTATTATGTTGAACCAATCCTACGCCAATCAATAAATTAATATATAAGATTCTTCAGGAAAACTGTTGTGAATTTGAATGATTTTTAAATTTCTTACATCTGCTGCAGTCTATGAAACTAGGTAATACATAGTCACTTAAGAGCTCTCAAATTTTGAAAAAAATGTACAAGATGTTAATTTCTTTCGTAGAGTCTGTTGCTATAGTTGTTACACTCGTGGAATATACAGGGTGACTTTGAAGTTGAGTCATTAATTTTCAGATAATGATTGTAGAAGGAAGATAAACCAAAATATGTGTGTAAAAATAAAAAAAAAAATAAAAAAAAATGTTACCTTGTTTTATAAAGTATCCTCCCGACAAGTATTTCAGTGCGGACCCGTATTTGATCGTGCGGTCTTGGAGCACCGGCATGCCCTCCCCTGTGAGGTATTA
The DNA here is from genome assembly GCA_963669975.1 of Acanthoscelides obtectus. Classification (NCBI taxonomy): domain Eukaryota; kingdom Metazoa; phylum Arthropoda; class Insecta; order Coleoptera; family Chrysomelidae; genus Acanthoscelides; species Acanthoscelides obtectus. Next base: position 86,729,966 of record CAVLJG010000004.1, read on the forward strand.
AGTCACCTGCTTCACGAGCCCTTTGTACTACATTAACAAAGGCACGAGGGGTTGGTTGCACTCGATTGGGAAACCGATCCGCATAAATTCGTGATGCCACGGCAGCATTTTGTAAAGACTCCCCCCCCCGTAAATAAGAATCATGTCCACAAGTTCAGCATTTTCGTAAACATGTGCCATTTTTTATTTCGTTTGAGCCACGCAACAAACACCACTATTCACTCACGCGTTACCGACTGACACATTGACTGAATACAACTGAATAAGCGTTTCAAATTCTTTCGCTTTTTTGTGTCCGATGCGATGAACCGATAAGGCGGATTATATCCGTTGTTGCCAAACACGAGCACATAATATTATTATTGAGTCAGGGCGGTACTCAAACTTCTAAAGGGCTATAACTTTGTTACTTTAATTTTACCAGAAAAATGTTAAAGGAAAAAACATTTCTTTTGATCAAATCTACTCACTGTTAAAATAAATGACTCAACTTCGAAGTCATCCTGTATATGCCTTACAAGTCGCGAATCACTTCAATGACATACACTGACTGTTCATTTTTCAAAGAACACTTACTCAATTCATGGACCACGGAACACTAACACAGAACTCACCTCCCAGATCGATGGAAGCGAGTTTTGCTCATACTGTATGCTGTTTGCTAATATGATTAGACTGTGTAGCATACGTATAGAAGTAATTTTCTTTCATTTTTCATATTTCTAAAGAGTTGTTTTATAGCATGCAGTTAATCAAGATCTTGTTAATTTTTCCCGATCCACATGTCAAATTGTTCACTATGTCATATGAGATAGCCGCTAGTGCATACCACTCATACTCGAGAGGACATGAAGTAAGCGACAGCTAGTTTCAAGTTGACATTCAATAGAAAAAATAATGCGTTACGTTGTGTCACTTTTCCAAGTTACATAATGCCAGTGCCGCTAGATGCCGTGCGATGACCCACCCCCCTTTCTCCTGTATCCCGCTACTGATCCAGGCCTAAGTTTACGGTCGCACAAATATAAACAACATAAAGTTAAAAAAATTAAAATTATTAGAATAATTTTTTTGTTGCATTCAGGATGTTTTTCCACATCACTTTATACTCATTACGACGAAAGTGATTTCTGAAGAACATTTTCCTGAAATATTTTTTCTAACATACTGCACAATGTTTTCGAAATTTGATAGCGCTTTCAAATTTCGCTCTATAATTACTAATACTGTTAACAAGTTACATCGAAATCATTTTGTTTTGGAAGTCGATATAGGCAATTTAATCCACATTTAATAGTTTTTTTTTCAATTTACTTTTTAACATTTTTTTATCAATTTATTGCTTGGTCTCGTTTGTCTGCAATAAAAAGCTACACACCTTCCGTATAAATTATATATTTTTTAAGCAATACCGCAAGAGCGAAAAATTGTATCTTAGGCCCGTATCGTCAGTGGGGCGCCTTTATGGCCTCCTTGATTGTCATACTCCTTTCTCTCCTTCAAAAATTTCTAGATTGCACCTGGTCTGTGTCAGCGTCAGCGCTCTCCGATTGTGAAGATATGTTTTCTTTTTAAATTGTAGGAAATTTCAGGCTTATAAAACATGATATAAATCAAAAGCATGCACAATTTGATGCAAATAGATATTTGTGACATAACCTCAAAATAGAGCGCTGACACGGAAAAGTAGAAAACTATGACAATCAAGGAGGCCATAAAGGCGTCCTACAATTGTAGGAACGACTGACGATACGATCCTTAGACCACCATTTTTAGAAAAACCGCAACTGTAGCATTTTAACGCAGTTAAATGACAGTAATATTATGGTCGCTTCCGTCATTAAATTCTGGACTGAACTATATTCAAAGTGACATTTCACATGGTGATGATGCATGTATGTTTAAATTAACTTCCCAAACTGTTTTATAATTGCATTTTTTGCATTCATATATCTTACTAGTAACTAAATTGATTAAATCAGGATGGCACTTAAGTATATGACCATCGAATTCAACATTCTTAAATGTCAAGTTACAAGTAGTGCACAGTTTTTCGCCTTGGACATCACAATTGAGATCACAGTGAGTGCACCTTCTCGGATGCTGGTTTCTAATACAATGAATATCTAAGTTGGATTTTATGACAGTTTTATAATTGCAACCTGAGCATTTATATAATTTGCTTGTAACTGATGATATGAAATTAGGATGTTTTATCACTATATGCTCATATAATGCCACTTTATTTTGAAATTTCGCATCACAATGAATACAATTACTCGCATGTATAACATAATGAGAGTCTAAGTTAGATTTTATGGCAGTTTTATAACTGCACTCCCTGCATTTATATAAATTACTTGTCACCGATGCTATAAAGTCAGGATGTTTTCTCACTATATGTTCATATAACATAATTTTATCTTTAAACCACGCATCACAGTGAATACATAATTCATAGGTTGGAACAGTCTTAAGATGTGATAACATGTGTCTATCAAGTTTGTACGTTATAACAGTTTTAAAGATACAATGTGGACAAACATATATTTTTCTGTCAACTGATTTAATAAACTCAGGATGTTTCCTAACAATATGATCATCCAAAAGTAGCGCACGACTCAATATCGAATTACAGTAAGTGCATACAAGTTTAGACTTTGGAGCACGCTCAGTATGAGATGCCATATGTTTTTCTAAATCATTCTCACTTGTAGTTTTAAATGAGCAATTTTTACATTCACGTATTGTACTAGATGATGCCGATACGACATCTGAATGATTTGTTTTTATATGGGCATCTAATGCTTCGGCACTTGAGAATATTTCATAACAAAATGAGGATGAGGATGCACTTTTTATATCATGCAATTTCATGTGGCAGATGAAACGACGCTTACGATTATAGTTACAATTATAACAACTAAGCGATGTTCTGCCATTTTTTCTAAACACAGTCTGTTTCCTGGACAATTTACTCTTTGCCAAACTGAAAAAAAGCAAAGGATTACTTTAACAACCTAAAATTACTTCATCAATGCAATCAATTAGCTAGATCAGGGACGGTACCTTGGTTCTTCAAGCAGCTAAGTGAATATGACGCTAATGACACAGCAATAAACGCTTAGGTTCCATATGTAAACATCCACACCCCGCAATAAAAGACACACTTCAATTGTATCTAATTCTATTCTAACAAAGCTGCGTTGATGTGGTAAGAGGTCAAACTGTCAAATGTAGATGCGAAACGTCATCGCGTTTTGATCTCTGTTGACGTCACGACTGTTTATAATCTTCGACATGACCGGTGACCGCCAAACCCTCTAGCCTCTAGCGCATCTACTTCTAGCTTTTCAAATTTCCCATTGTCACCATGTACGTGTACCAACGTACATGTCTGTTTTTGTTAAGATAAGAACATATAAGAGGTAACTGGACGATGCGTTGATGTAGCCGATTTCGAAAAGGATTCTAGGTGGAATGCCTCTTAAGGTTGAAATGTCGTTCCATACCAGGTCCAACAAATAACACAAGATTCATTAGCGGAAAGAGTTTTATTTTAACGTCGTTTTCCATCTCAGCGCCATGTAATAATAAGATTTACAACAAACTTCTTTTTAAATTTCACCACAACACTATAATGTCATAGTTATAATACATTATCATTACAAGCTTTTACGAAACTGCACCATTTAACAGCTCTCAGATTTTTACAATTCCTTATCTAACAATACAAACTGGAAGGTCACTGCTTACAGATGAAACAAAAAAATTCATTCAAAACGTGCATTTTTCTCTACTTGAAACTTCCGACCTCCATAACTATGTTAGGACTGAGTTTGGTACTAAGCATGTTATTATGCTTCTTACGTTATTTGGAAAGCGTATTTCAAGTTTGATAGACAACAACGCTCAAAAAAAAACTTAAACATCCTAACTGAAATGAACATTGTTTTTTATTAATCTTACATTAATATTTTTAGCAAATTACGATAATTACCTTATTTTGCTAAAATGATTGGATGGAAGCGACCTTAAAAAAAATAAGTCAAAATACGGTGATTCAAATGATCTCACTAAAATAGCCAATTACTCGCGCTTTTTCTTAATATGTTAGTAAGTGCTATCCTGAAATATTCTAGAAAAAAATGTTTCATGAGAACATAGTGTACCTTTGCATTACGGACATACTGAACGAAGCCAACGTCGATAATTGAATTTATAAAAACATATTTTGGATAAACCGTTAAATATGGATTAATTTCGAATTGCTTATAAATATCTACTACAAAAGAAGATTTTGACAAAACTAGATAATACTTCAGAGCAAAATGTAAGAGTTCCCTCAAATTATATTTTTCGGAAAAAAGCAATTTATTAAATTGTTTTGCTCACACACAATTATTGTGTGAGCACACATATATACATAGATAATTTTCTTTAAGGTGAGGCTAGAAGATCTTGTCATATAAACACATGGGACTCACCCACTGCATGCCGATATCGTTCCACGGTTTACGATATCCACGAGTATTTAGACGTTAGGCCTGCGTAGTGGCTCAAGTATAACCACAGTAAAAATCAAAAAATGACATTTAGTAGAATTCATTTTTTATTGCATTCACGATGTTTTTCCATATTTTTTTTTCTTCTGTTATTGGCACTGGTCGATGACCAACTGGCCAGATCCTTTGTTTTTCCATATCTGTGAATATTTTGTCATGCACACATCAACTGCACGTTATAAAAGAGCTTATTAGATATATTTTGCCAAGATACTGCTTTCTGTGGGTACGCTACAGTATAATCAAAACGAATGTTATGAAAATATTTTCATTCTAATATACTTCTCAATATTTTCTAGTTTGAGAGCACCCTTAAAACTGAAACCGAACCACATTCAAAGTGCCATTTCACATGGTGATGACACATGTTTGTTTAAATTAGCTTCCCAATCTGTTTTGTAATTGCACTTTTGGATTCACATAACTTACTAGTAACTAAACAGATTAAATCAAGATGGTACTTAAGTATATGGCCATCAAATTCAAAATCATTCTTACATGTTAAGTTGCAGTTTATCGCATTGGACTTCATATCTCTGAGGTGACCTAAGATGTATTAACATATGTCTTTTAAAATTATACTTCACAATTGATTCGTAAGCGCAATCTGTGCATTTAAATAATTTGCTCGTAATTGTTGATCTGTATTCAGTATGATTTTACAGGATATGATGATCTAGCCATACTAGTTTGAATATTCTATCACAGTGTATGCACTTTTTCGGATGCTAGTTACTGTCATGAATATCTAAGTTGGATTTCACGACAGTTTTATATTTGCACTCTGTTCATTCATATAACTTGCTTGTAACTGATGATAAAAACTGAGGATGTTCTTTCACTATATGCTCATCTAATGCCAATTGATTTTTAAATGCACTTTATCGCATGCCGTGCAATATAATGCATGTCCAAGTTGGATTTGGTGACAGTTTTATAATTGCAGTCTGTGGATTCATATAAGTTGCTTGTCCCCGATGCTATAATTCAGGACGTTTTCTCACTATATGCTCATCTAAAATAATTTTGTTTTCAAATGTTGCATCACAATGAATGCATATAATGCTTGAAACATGTGTTAATATGTGTCTATCAAATATGAACTTTAAAATAGTTTTAAAGATGCATTGAGGACATTCATATATTTTTCTGATGATTGATTTAATAAATTCACGATGTTTCTTTACTAGATGACACAGATACAACATCTGAATGATTTGTTTTTATATGGACATCTAATTCTTCGTCATTTGTGAATATTTCATAACAAAATGAACATACATAAAGGTCCAAACCAGACCCAAACGAGGATGCACTTTTTTATCATGCAATTTCATGTGGCAGATTAAACGACGCTTACGATAAGTAGTGTAAATACAAGTATAACAACTAAACGATTTTCTGCCACTTTTTCCAAACACTGGTCAATTTACTATTTGCCAAACTGAAAAAAGCAAAACATTGCTTCAACAACTTGAAATTACTTCAACACAATCAAGTAGTTAGATTGGGGACGGTAACTTCGTTCTTCAAGCAGCTAAGCGAATATTACGTTATTGACACAAGTGAATACAACATCGAAGGCTTAGCTATAGCAAGCACGAATGATGCCCCAGCAATAAACGCATTGAAAAACATGCACACCCCGAAATAAATGGCATGCTGAATACTTCAACTACAGCGATGCCCAATTTTGGTCTAACAAAGCTGCGCTGGTGTGGTAAAAGGCCAAACTGTCAAATATAGATGGGAAACGTCATCACGTTTTGATCTCTATTAACGTCACGACGGTTTATAATCTTCAACATGAGCGCCTCTATTTCTGGCTTTCCATGTACGTATTCTATTAAACAAACGCTCATGTCTGTTTTTTTGAATGACAATCCTGGATACATCCGAGAATAAATGTTAGGTTAAATAAGATAAGAACATATAGTATAAGAGGTAATTGGACAATGCATTGATGTAGCCGATTTCGAAAATGATTCTCGGTGGAATGCTTCCTAAGGTTGAAATGACGTTCCGTTCCAGGTCCAACAAATAACACTACAATGATTGGTGGAAACATTTTTTTAACGTCGTTATCCAAATAAGATTTTACAACAAACCTCATTTTAAATTACACCACAACATTGTATAATGTTATAGTTATTTTATTACCATTATTAGCCTTTACGAAATTACACATATTTAACGGCTCTCAGATTGTTTACAGTTACTTAGCTGACAGGAAGTTCACTGCTTACAGATGAAATAAAAATTAATACAAAGTGCGTTTTTCTCTACCTGAAGCTTCCGACCTCCATAGCTCCGTTAGGACTGAATTTGGAACTAAGCATGTTCTTATGCTTATACTCGTATTATATTACGTTATTAGGAAAGCGTATTTGATTGACAACGCTCAAAAAAAATGTAAGCATTCCCACTGAAATGGACATTGTTTTTTATTAATCATCTATTATATTTTTAGCAAATTCCGATAAATACCTTTATGTTTGTATGGAAGCGACTTTATAAAAAAGTGAGTCTAAATACGGTGATTCAAATGAACTCATTAAAATAACCGAAAAGCGGATTTTGACGAAACAAAATAATACTTGAGAGCAAAACAGAAGGGTTCCCTCAAATTCCGAAAATATTGTAATCTTAGAAAAAATATTTTTCGAAAAAAAAGCGGTTTATTAGATTGTTTTGCTCATATTGTATGAGCACGTATAAAGAAATGATTTTCATTTTCATATATCTAAAGAGTTGTTTTATAGCATGCAGTTAATGCGCACATCACAGAACATCCCTAAGATCCAGAGACATCTCATCCTCATCTTCAAGATGCAGTAGATGTTTTCTGTTCCACGTCTGACCTTCGCTGCGTTATAATTTTTTAATATGAGTTGTGATTCGCCCTCAAATGTCTTGTATTGCTGAAGCAGCGCGATGGCGTAGTAACCCCGATAGCACGAAATATTCATTAAATATTTATTTAATATTTAATAATATTTTTATCTTACTTAAATATTTGTTTTCTTAAACAAATATTAAATAATTATTTGTAATATAATATTTTTATTAATTATTTATTCAATACCTTTTACATATTTTAAATACAATATTTCTTTTATAATATTCATTAAATATTCACTTTTAAATCAATGGAAAATATTAAATCTCCAATATTTAGAAAATATTCATTATATATTTTTGGCTACGGCGCATGTGCGTGTGACCTCGAGCGACCAATGGGATAATAGCAAGTCGGCCTGAGGCGACCTGTTTGTATAAAGGTATTCATAAGACCATAAATAACTAGCCTTGAAGTGTAACAGTTATTCGGTATTGGTGGATTTATCTGAGAATGGATATGAAAATTATGTTCATAACATCCCAATGAAAAGACATATAATCGCAACTTGATCGAGATACATCAAAAATGCTTTTTTTAAATATCTCAATTATTATTATTCTTTGTCGTAGTACGTTCAAAAATTTTAACAGTCGAAAATACTATACTTTTGTCCCTTGAATTATAATATAAAATCACTAAATAGTTATGGCCAAGTTAGCTCCCTTACTAAAAAAAGTCACATTTCAACAAAATCAATAAGTGTTAGTCAAAGGATCAAGTTGTGCCCATGGACATTTTTCATCAAGATATCGAAAATCACATAAGTACTAAATTTTCTTACAAATTAACCAAATCTGGAACTATCATAGGCATAACATGTGGGGTCCTTTTAGGTGCATTATAGAGCTGCTTTTCAATGACCCAGTTGAGCTACTCGGAGTAACTCACCATGCTCAGCACCAATAAATACACTGGAAAGCAGCTTATGTATTCAATAATACTTCATAATTAGTAAGTTTGTTTTTTTTTTCGGAGGAGTGGACCTGCAAGATGCAGAAGAGGCTTAGAATGTTTTTTTAATAATATTTTTCTAGCAAATTAAACCATTATATGTAGAATAAATTTTCTTTATAAACCCAGTTTTATATAAGCATTCCTACAGGTTTGGCTAAAATAACTAATGAAGAATTTTCTATATACACTGAAAATATGTATCAGATTAATGCTTGAAAATCCATACATATTTACGAAAAATAATCCATCAATAATCATCAAAATATAAAATTGATATTTAAAAATCTTTCCTCATATATTTTCTAAATATTTGGAAAAAATGTCGCAAAACATATTTTTTTTTATACTCCAACTACCACGAAGGCCTAAGGCCTAAACACCCATTGGGTACCGTGGGGCTATAGGGGGATACAGGGGAAAGGGGGGACGCCACACGGACTCTGGCGAGGGAACACGTGTGCATGCAACATGCACACATTCTGGCTCCGCCTACGAGATCCGCCGGGTGGTACCTCCACGTTCGACAGTCAGAGACCGTCTACCACCTACGGACAATCACAACATCCATAGCCAAGAGAAAAATTTCTCCTGGGACGGGACTCGAACCCGCACAGCGCACGGCGACTGATCAGGAGACCGAAGAGTCTACTACTGCGGCCACCGCTGCTGCCTGTCATATAAACTACAAACTGTAATGAATATTTTATAAAAATATATAAGAAATATATTTATTAAATATTAAAAAATTTGTAGCTACAAATATTTAACAAGCATTTTTTTAAAATATTTAATAAATATTTAATGCTATCGGGGAATGTCTACTAACCTAGTCGCCGTGAGCTGAGCGGGTCAGAATCCCGTCCCAAAAGAATTTTATGTTGGATTGTGATGATGGTAGACGGTCTTAGATTGTCACGTGTGGAGGTACCACCCGGCAGATCTTTAAGGTGAGGCTAGAATATGTCATATACATACATAGGTATATAAGTAAAAGTAAAAATAAAACATGTCATTCATCAATTTTTTGTTGCATTCTCGATGTTTTCGAATATTTTGAGATGCACACGTCAACTGCACACTATAAAACAGCTTATTAAATATATTTTGCCATGACACTGCTTTTTGTGGGTTGGCTACAGTATAATCAAAACGAATTTTACGATTTTTTCTGAAATATTTTCATTCTAATATTTCCGAGTTTGAGTGCACCTTTAAATTTTCTCTCCCTAATAATGTTAACATGTTGCATTGAAATCTTTTTGCTTTTGAAGCAGATATAAGCAATTTAATCAATAGTACATATATGCTTTATTTATAGTTTTTATCAATTTGGCTTGGTCTCGTCTGTCTGCAGCTAAACAATCTTTGTATAAAATAGTTTTTTTACAAACCTTATTTCAAAAAGTAATAACGATCAACTGGTTATCTTTGACCACCATTTTTAGAAAAACACCGCATTTTTATCTTATAATAGTCGCTTCCGTCCTTAAATGTTTCACTGGACTATATTCAAAGTACAATTTTACATGATGATGCAACATGTTTGTTTAAATTATCTTTCCAAACTGTTTTGTAATAGCATTTTTTGCATTCATATAACTTACTAGTAACTAAATAGATTAATTCAGGATGGCACTTAAGTATATGGCCATCAAATTCAAAATTCTTCTTAAATGTTAAGTTACAATGAATGCACAGCTTATTGCGTTCGACTTCATATCGCCTATTATGTATTAATATATGCCTTTTAAAACAATACTCCACAGTTGATTCGTAAACGCAATCTGTACATTTAAATAATTTGCTCTTAATTGTTGATCTGTATGCAGGATGCTTCAGCAGTATATGATTATCTAGCCGTACCTTGGCTTTGAATATTCTATCACAGTGAATGCACTTTTCCGGATGCTGGTTACTGTTATGAATATCTAAGTTGGATTTCACGACAGTTTTATATTTGCACTCTGTGCATTCATATAATTTGCTTGTAACTGATGATAAAAAGTGAGGATGTTCTCTCACTATATGCTCATCTAATGCCAATTGATTTTTAAATATCGTACCACAATAAATGCACTTTATCGCTTTATGCCATGCAAGAGTATTATGAATGTCCATGTTAGATTTTATGACAGTTTTATAATTGCAGCCTGTGCATTGATATAAATTGCTTGTCACCGATGCTATAAAGTCAAGATGTTTTCTCACTATATGCTCATCTAATACAATTTTATTTTCAAATGTTTTATCACAATGAATGCATGAAATGAGTTCACTGCTTGAAACATGTGTTAACATGTGTCTATCAAATATGTACTTGAAAACAGTTTTGAAGATGCATTGTGGACATTCATATATTTTTCTGACAATTGATTTAATAAATTCAGGATGTTTCTTAAGTATATGTTCAGCCAAAGCTGACGCACGACTGAATATTGCATTACAGTGAGTGCATACAGGCTTAGAACTTGGAGCGTTCTCAGTACGAGATGTCATATGATTTTCGAAATCTCCCTCACTTGTAGTTTTATATGAGTAATTTTTACATTGTTGTATTCTAGTAGATGACACAGAAACAACATCTAAATGATTTGTTTTTATATGGACACCTAATACTTCGTCATTTGTGAATATTTCATAACAAAATGAACATACATAAAGGTCCAAAACAGACCCAAGCGAGGATGTACTTTTTTTATCATGTAATTTCATGTGGCAGATTAAATGACGCTTACGATCAGTAGTATAATCACAACTGTAACAACTAAACGATTTTCTGCCACTTTTCCCAGACAGTGCTTGTTTCTTACTCTTTGCCAAACTGAAAAAAAGCAAAACATTAATTCAACAACCTGAAGTTACTTCAATGCAATCAAGTAGCTAGATCGGGGACGGTACCATCGTTCTTCAAGTAGCTAAGCGAATATGACGTTATCGACACATGCGAATACAACATCGAAGGCTTAGCTGCAAGAAGCACGACAGATGCCTCAGCAAATAACCGCATCGTTTCCCTAGGTCCCCGCGACAAACACATGCTACACACTTCAATGGCCTTGATGACCAATCTTGCTCAAACAAAGTGGCGCCGGTGTGGTAGGAGGTCAAGCTGTCTGATGTAGGTGGGAATCGTCAACACGTTTTGATACCTAATGACATCAACAGCTGATCAGCAATTAACCTTTATCTTAGACATAACCGCCAATCGACCTAGCCCCAAATATACATTGTATAGGTATATCCTAGTAAACCAACGTATCTGATTTTTTAAATGGCAATCCTGGATAAACCCGAGCATAAATGTTAGATTAAATAGAATAAGACCATATAAGGGGTAATTGGGTGATGTACCGATGTAGCTGATTTCAAAAAGGTTTCTCGGTGGAATGCCTCTTAAGGCTGAAATGTCCACAACTGGCTCGACATCCCGGCATCCCACATCAATACCTAACGTGTGATCATGTGACTAGGTTTACCACCTATCTTGTGGTCATAAGGTTTTGAAGAACGAGACTGCTGTTCCAGGTGTATATATATATATATACAGTGAATAAATCCGTGGACTAAAAGTAGATTTTAACACTCGGATAACCTATTGATAAAGTCAGGGTGGCCCATCCATGTGTGGACGGAATATTACTCATAAACAAATACATTTTGGGAAAATCTATTTATGGGATGTTATACATGACAGATGAGGGCACATTTCTTAAATATTGGCCATTATACAGGGTGACCCATTTTCGACCTACATATCAAAGTTTTGATTTTTCAAATGGAATGCCTCAAATTTTATTGCATATTTGGATATAACAATTCAAAAGAAGAAAATTGATATAACATACTATGGAATTTTGGTAAGTAGCTACTGAGATATATAAGGTGTTTTGTCTAGAAAAACCCCCCACTTCGGCAACGTACACACCTCGGCGTTTATCTTATTTGTTACTTTTTCGAATTTTAATTTTTGCTCATACAGGGTGGTCAAAAACGCAATTGTAGTTTTTCTCAAAAATTTCAGATGGATCACCCAGTATATTTGTGCAAGTTTGGATTCAACTGTTTATAAGCTTTTTTATACTAAACACATAAGTGGTTTTACCGCTATTTTTTCGGTTATTAGCACGTATTTTATGGGACGGCTTAATTCCCTAAAATATCGCATCATCCTTGGAAACAAATAAATTGTTGATTAGTTACAAACTGTCAAAAATAGCTTTGTGAGCATTATAATAAAAACGTGTTTGAAAATTAATTTTTTTAAAGAAGAAATGGTGTACGTTTTGGGCGAAGCCCAAACAAATAGTTTCCTAGCGTCTCGCATTTATAAGCAACGGTACCTTAACATGCGACATTCAAGGCCGGAAATATTTTTCACACCACGAGAACGTTTTAAATCAAGTAGGGCAGTGGAATATAGTAAAAAATGTATAAATATTCCAAGTGTCACCAATGAGGCGAATCAGATGGAGGTTTTATTAAAGTTGCAGGAAAATCCCCATTTAAGTGCAGGGCAAGTTGGAGCAGAAACTGATATATGCAGAACTTCCTTCCAAGGATTATTCACAAGCATAGGTACCATCCATATCATCTATGCTTGCATCAAGGACTTCGTCCTCGGGATTTCGCAGCTCGAATGGGTTTAGTAGAATAATGGTAAATAAAGTGAGTGAAGACACTAATTTCCTGGATAAGGTTCTTTTTAGCGATGAGGCAACTTTTAACAGCGTAGGTGTTGTCAACAGGCATAACATGCACTATTATGCGACGGAAAACCCTTACTGGGTTAGGCAAATAGATTTTCAAAATAAATGGAGCTTGCATGTTTGGGAAGGAGTTATTGGCAGACAAGTTATCGGACCTTTCTTTTTCGACAACAGATTAACAGGTACAGAATAATTGAATTTTTTGGGGGTAACAAGATCGGTCAGCCACATACTGTGCCTTGCAAGGTAATAGGCAAGTGCGGTTCAGTAACCGTACGTCTGATCCCTGCTCCCCGCGGTACAGGCATCGTGTCTGCTCCGGTACCAAAAACTGCTCCACGACCACCTCTACCGCCTCCTGGTCCACCACCACCACCGCCATATCCGCCACGAAAGCCACCTCGATCCTCGCCTTTGCTTTTGGAGGATGTCAACCTACAAACCCGGATGCATATGTACTTCCAACATGACGGCGCGCCTGCACATTATCATAATCGTGTGCATAACTATATATTTGGACACCTGGAGTAACAATCGTTGGATCGGTCGTGATGGGCCTATATCTTGGCCTCCTAGATCACCAGATATGACACCGATGGACTTCTTTCTATGGGGCTACGTTAAGCAAGAGGTTTATAGATGTCCACCATTTACCCCGGAAAATATGAAGGAAAGGATTAAGGATGCTTTTCTGAACATAATGGAACACATGCTGAGGGATGTGCAACGGTCATTTATAAAAGACTACGGCTGTGTATTCAACGTGGTCGAGATATTTTCGAGCAATTTTTGTAGATTAGGTCTTGAGAAGTGATAGTTGTTTGTTTATGTTGCTGTTATAATTGTTTTTATATATTACGCTTGAAGCTGATTTATACTGTTCTGATTGTTATTAGTTTTTACTTCAAATCTGTACTCTTAGTGGCAATATGGAACTAGCCCACTGTTTGTCTTTTGTTCCCATGGATGATGTGATTTTTTTTCTTAATTTTGGTGTGTTGTTCTATTAAAAGCTTTAATATACGCGAACAATAAATAACCACTGTTACCGTTTGCGATCGATTGCCGGTTCGATAAGAGTGATGAATGACCGACGCGCTGTTGTCATGTATGTTTTAAATATTTAATTCAATGAAACTTACTTACTGACTACAAATTTTGGCTTAACTTAGTAAAACTTAATGCTATTCATTTGTTAATTACCCAATTTAAAAACGTTTTAGATTAGGTTATAAAAATTAGTAAGATTGTGGTGATTGTGGTCGATATAAAGCACTTAAAGTTGTAAACTATAAAGCCATTTAGACAAAAATCTATTGACTTTTGGAGCATGGGTCATATGATTGTTTTGGCTTGTTTTGATGCCCCCGTCCTCTCTATTACTCATTTCAATAATGACTACCATAACGTTTACACCCTGTATAAGCTTAAGCATATCCAAGCATACAGCTAAAATAAATGAACTTTTCAACTTCCTAACATATCATTCTTAGACTCGTCAACAACCGATTATGAATATTGTCTTATGAAGACAATTTATTATATATAATTGTATACTGGATCGACAGGCTATGCCTTCTGTGGGTATTTCGTATTTTTCTGTATGTTATTTTGATTTTCACCTGAAACATTTATAATTGTAATTGAAATCAAATATTATTATTATTATTATTAATATTGTTATTAAATAAAACTGTAATAAGTAATATGAAAATCATTAAGACTTGCTGTATATAGTGATTTTATTTGAATCAAACCTTATACCCAGTTCCGCTTCGGCTGTCTTACAAGAAAGACGTACCTGTATCGGAGCGATCATATAATATAGTTAGCGAGGGTTACCGGGTTCTATATAGATTAATTAAATACATTTCCTAAATATGCCTCCACCTCCTACAGGGGTGGGAGGCCCCAGTGGTAGTGACACTAATGTGAACATTGCTGTGTATGATTTAACATTTAGTGAAGATTCTCCTCAGTGTGAAATAAATTCCAGCGTCAACTCGAGCAAATACAACGCTGCGATAACAGAGGACCGGCATTCCATCTCAGAAAAAAAACAACAACAACAACCACGACTGTTTGAGATTGAAAACGCTAAGTATTACTCAAATAATAATATTTATGTGTTTATTGAGAAGACCAACAGCCAAAATATTGGCAGACTACATCCGCTTCACGTAGGACATATACTCCACAAAAACCTTAAATTGAATGATAAAATAACGACTATTAGCCGCGTCGGCTTAAATCGTATAAAAGTAGGTCTCAAAAATTTGAACGATGCTAATCACTTAGTTTGTAACACTGAACTCGCAGCAGAGAATCTAAAAGCATACATCCCAAATAATTTATTAATAAGAAAGGGTTTAATCAAGGGTGTTGATACTCAGTTTAGTGAGGAATATTTAAAAGAAAATATAATTTCTGATATAAGCGTACTGGAGGTCAAGCGTCTAAAGAGAAAAACTGTTAGTGATGGCACTCATCAGTTAGTTCCTAGGCAAATGGCAGTTGTCACATTTAATGGCAATATGCTTCCCAACGAACTTTATATAAACAGCGTGCTATTTCAAGTTGAGCCATTTGTACAAAGGGTAATACAATGCTATAAATGCTTGCGTTTTGGACATGTTTCTGGACAGTGTCGCAGTACTCACTCCAGGTGTATTATATGTGGCCAAGTCAAAGAGGATGAACATACATGTAATGAAACCAATACTTACTGTCTTTTCTGTAAAAACTCTTCGCACAGATCCACATCAAAAGATTGTCCTTCGTTTCAGAAGCAACAAAAAATTAAAAAGACCATGGCCACATCAAATCTACCGTTCACAGAAGCCAAAGAATTTATAGAACACTCTTATTCAAACCATGTTTCAACCTCCAATAGATTCCAAGTATTGGAAAATATCAACGAAGTAACCTTCCCACATCTCCCTAGCCGCCCTCAAACAATTTCTCCTAGCAGGCAACATGTTCATCAGATGACAAATACTGGACCTTCCTCTACAGCATTTAGTGCAAATAAAAAACGTAAAGCTCAATCACCCCCCATAAATTTTCCGTCAGAGAAACATTTTTTTAGTGCAGGACCTCCTAATCCAGTAACTTCAAGTAGGATCTATCAGTCGAATATTTCAGAAAAAAACGAAATGGTTGACATAGTTTCAAAAATTTTTTTTGAACTTGTAAACAAATCCGAAAATTTAGGTGATCTTAAAAAAATCAGTAATAATACATTGAAAAACGAAATACATTGCATAATAGATAAGTTAATAAATTCCACTTAGCGTCTTCAATAATACCGATAATGTGCTAAAGGTGATGCAGTGGAATGCACGTTCCGCTGTGTCCAATCGAAACAGTTTGAATATGTTCCTTTCAAAAAATGATATTGACGTAGCCCTAGTAAGCGAAACTTGGTTCAAGCCAAACGATACTATCAGATATCATGGCTACAATATTGTAAGGAGGGACAGAATTGATGGCAAAGCTGGTGTAGCCATTTTTGTGAAAAAAGGTATAAAATTTTGTGAAATATCATTTTCAAATAATTTTAATGATGATATACTTGTATGCGGGATAAATCTTATTAACCAAACATTTGATTTAACTTTGTTATCTATATATAGGCCCCCGAACATCAATTCAACAGCTGGTGATTGGGACACAATCTTCTCTAATACCAGCATATCTTCTATTATTGGTGGAGACTTTAATGCACACTCTCATCTCTGGGGATCCTCATTTAATAATTCCATAGGTTATCAGTTAATAAATATATGCGAATCAAAGAATTTAGTCGTTATGAACGATGGTTCGCCTACTAGGCTTGTAGCTCCAAATCAGCAAGTAACTGCTCCAGATGTTACAATCTGCTCCCGAGATATTGCACAAATAAGTCATTGGCAACTTACTTCTGATACATTAGGTTCGGACCATTTTCCTATTCTTATGTTTATTCCTCTATCTTTCCAAGTATATGACACAATATATCCTAAGTATAAGTGGAATATGAAAAAAGCCAATTGGTGTTTGTATCATGACTTATTGGAAGATATTTTCGATTCTACTCCAGAATTTTACTCCACTCAAAGTAAATACGATTATCTCATTGAAAAGATCAATGATGTTAGCGAGATCTCCATCCCTATACTAAGGCCATTTAAAGCTAAGAAACGGCCACCCCCTCCTTGGTGGGATGAACAGTGTATAAGTGCCATAGCACAAAGGACCTCAGCTTTAGCAACGTACAAACAGGACAGTTCTTTAGCCAACTTCGTCCACTGCAAGAAGGTATTTGCTGAAACAAAGAAACTCTTCAAACAAAAATCAAAAAATAGCTGGAAAGCATGGATATCTAAGTTGAATAAAAATACGTCATCAACCGATCTCTGGAAACAGGCTAAAATCATCAGAAGGATACCCATGGGAAAGAAAGCATCAACTAATTCTGATTGGGCAGACGACTTCCATAGAAAATGCTCTCCGTCCTTCGTGGCTGCAGAAGTCGAACCTCCCCCACGTTTACATCAAGACAACTTTTTCAGCAGACCTTTCAACATGACGGAACTAAATCTTGCAGTTAAAAATACCAGAAACACATCACCTGGCTGCGATGATATCACATATCCAATGCTCGTGAACCTCCCATCTAATGCAAAACTATTCCTTCTGGATATATTTAACAACATTTGGCTGAATGCAGACACAATTAGCCAATGGAAAAACATCGTTATAGTTCCAATTTTGAAGCCAAACATGGATCCCAATTGCGCTGACTCATATCGCCCGATATCTCTTTTATCCTGCGTCATGAAGACTTTTGAAAGATTGATCAAAAATCGCCTGGAATGGTGGTTTAGATCTCATCCACTTCCTAACAACCAATATGCCTTCAAGAAAGGAGTTGGAACAGCAGACGCTATTACGAATATTGTCACCGACATTCAGATGTGTTTCACGCGAAACAACTACTTAGCAGGCATCTTCATAGACATTACAGGTGCATATGACAACATCAATTTAAACATACTTCGAAACAAACTGGAAAAATTTGGCATCCCACCTCACTTTAGTTTTACTGTAACAAACCTATACCGTGATAGGAATATTTTTCTACGCAACGACAGTGGCGGAAAGATTGGACCACGACTAGTACAGGAAGGTATCCCACAGGGCGCAGTTTTAAGCCCAATTTTATTCAATATCTTTTCGGCAGACTTACATGATGTGCAAACCCCATGTCAGCTGGTCCAGTATGCAGACGATATTTGTGTATATATAGAGAACCGTCAACTTAATCAATGTGTATCTACGCTAAATTCTTCAATGGAACACTACAAACAGTGGCTAATGGAACATGGTTTCGACATATCGTTGAAAAAATCATCCTTTTGCGTTTTCTCACGACACAATGTATCATTACAGAGGAACATACTACTGGGAGGGTTATCCTTCAAAGTTGAAACTTCTGTCAAATATCTCGGCGTAATCCTTGACAAAAAGCTCACATGGAAGCCTTATATCGAACAAGTAGTCAGTAGATGTGAGAAAGCCTTCAATTTTTTCCAGATGATCTGCAAGGTATGGTGGGGCTCCGATCAAAAGATCGCAATATTATTCTTCAGATCATATGTTAGATCTATCCTTGATTATGGCAGCATATTCTATGGCTCTGCCAGTAAAAATCTCCTTCATGTGCTAGATATAACTCAGAATAAATTTCTCAGGAAATGTCTTGGAGCAATGCAATCGTCACCAGTCGGACCTTTGCGAGCAGAAGCACAGGAGCCTCCTTTACATCTTCGAAGGCAAATGTTATCTAGCAGATTTCTACTTAAGGTACAACACGCGGACAGCCACTTACTCAGCAAAATTCATCGTCTAAACACCATGGACTTGACATGCAAATATTGGACCAAAAGAAACTCTCCGCCTCTATGCAGAGCCATACAATATGCCAACAGAATACAACTAACCTCTCATAGCCAACGATTGATCCAAGATATAAGTTACTTTCATTTACTATCAGGATTTGATGTTAGAGTACCAGCTTACAAGCAACAACCACACCACATTCAGAACCTACTTCGAGAAGTGCAGAGTAAATTAGCAGGTGATGTATTCATTTACACCGATGCATCGAAGTCGGAGTCAGGAACGGGATGCGCTCATTATATTCCTTCAATAGATATTTTTTCCATGTTTAAACTACCAAATGAATTCACGATTTTTTCTGCAGAAGCTATTGCTATATTCCAGGCCCTACAGTTTGTAGAGGACCACAATCTTGGTAACACGTCTATATTCTCGGACTCCCTCTCTGTTGTCAGTAGTTTAAAAAACGGCAGTCCTTTCGATATGCAAAATATACACTTATTCAACATAAGATGGAAAATAAGTCAGCTAAAACAACGAGGCCTCAGGATTACACTAGTTTGGGTGAAGGCCCACTCTGGGATAATACACAACGAAAAAGCTGACGATCTAGCAAAGATGAGTATAACATCTGGAACTAAGCTGGACATACCCTTAAGCATGCAAGACAATCGAGTGATACTTAAAGGTAATTTGCTCAAGCGATGGCGCAGTGAATGGATAGAATACTGTTTTACTAATCCTACAAGATACAACCTCATACACCCTAGCCTGCCACGAGGATACTGGCACGAAAATTTCAAAATACCCAGAAAATATATTTCTTGCATCACCCGTGCGAAAATAGGACATGGTGTTTTTCCATCACACCTTGCAAGATTAAATTTGGTCCCATCTGCACTGTGCGATGTTTGTGAAGTTTATGGTGACTTGGATCACTGTTTCTTTGGTTGCGCTAAATTCCTGGATCACTGCAATGCACTCTACTCCGATTTGGTGAAATCTGGCATATCTGCCCCCCTAAATACATCTCATGTATTTTCGCTAGGTAGATCTGATGTGATCATTCTCGTTGTTAAATTTATCAGAAATTCTGGCATCAAAATATAACAATCGTATTTTAGTTATCCTCTGTTTTTTGTACCTTTATGTATAAATATATCCTTCATATCCGTGGCCTAATTGTTGTATGTGAAAAATGAAAAATGCCCTGACGGGTCCCTGGGCGAGAAGAACGTGTGTCCCTGTCTGACCCATCCTCTCTCCTCCCCCTTAGAGTTGCATAGGTTTAATATGTAGTTATGGTATCCTTTAGACACTAATGTCATCTGAAAATTTGTGTGTAATGCTTAACCCCCGCCTCCTCCTGATAACACTTTCTTAGTTCTTCTATATTTACTTTTTTGTTTTTCATCCAGAGTGGAGAGTGTGCATTAGAAGAAATTTAATAATCATTTTCTCCTGCAATACCCTGATAGCTGAGGGGATCTGCTTGCTACGTCATTGCCATTTTACACGTCTTAAATTATATATGTCTGTATGATATAATAGATAAATACTTGATTCTGGCTAATGGGGCAATGTCCTAGTGCCAAAAAAAAAAAAAAAAAAAAAAAAAAAAAAAAAAAAAAAAAAAAAAAACCTTATACCAAAAAAAGCCTATAAAAAAATGAATCCAAACTTGCACAAATATACAGGGTGGTGCATTTGAAATTTTCATGTGAGATCTGAAGAATAATGATTCTAACCATAAGGCTTAGAAACCGGAATTGCCTAACAGACAAACCCGTCACAGTTCCATTACACATTTTAACTGTTAAGAACTCCATTCATCGAGAGCTGACCGGTAAGGTTGATCCTGGTTTTTGAATGCTTAGTGACCTTGAAGAGTTCAGAAATAGGATCTGTCAAATATCTCTTACATATTTAAGTTTAGTTAAGCCTGAGACATACGACTCTTTTCACTGAGCTCGCTCACTTCGTTCATCTCTCTTCAGTGGGTCGTTCGTTTGAACGACACGGCTGACACGCTTCCCGACCGGCCTCGAATGACGAGTGTATTCGTGTAATGACTCAGACACACGGTTCACTCACTTCTCACATGTTTTGTGCTGTGCTGCTACTCTTACCACTTTTGTGATGCTACTCACGCACGGAATGTAACGATATTGTAAAACATATATCATATTATCATATCATGTCTTCAAAAAAAAAGCTATGTTTGGTCAGCTTTCGAGGAGTTATCGGGTTCTAGAGCAAAATGCAATTTTTATCATTTCGGGGAGGATCAACATATAATTTGATGAGATATCTTAAAACAAAGCATCCTGGTTCCGTAGACAGTGTATGTAGGAAGGGCGGCCAGAGTTCATCAGTAAGAGATGAAAATCAACTATTAGAAGCCTGTCCATCTAAACCCTCCACCTTCAGTCCAAGTAACCAGCAATCAGGAAACATCACAGCGATTCATGTAGCAACTAAAACACAACATACTTTGAATATGAATTGTTTCTTTTACAAACCTGTGCCAGTGAAAAAGACAGATGAGATAAACCGGTGTCTGGTCAGAATGATTTCCAAACAATATCTACCATTTCAAATTGTGGAAAGTGAGGATTTT
Source organism: Acanthoscelides obtectus (assembly GCA_963669975.1). NCBI lineage: Eukaryota > Metazoa > Arthropoda > Insecta > Coleoptera > Chrysomelidae > Acanthoscelides > Acanthoscelides obtectus. The sequence continues at coordinate 86,751,596 of CAVLJG010000004.1, forward strand.
AAGCAGTTTATTAAAAAATTGAACCCTGGCTACTTGCTCCCCTGTAGAAAAACTGTGTCAAAAGCATTGGTACCTCAATATTATAATAAAACAAGAGAGGAGGTGTTCGATAAAATACAATCAGCGGAATTTGTTTGCTTAACAACTGATGCATGGACATCGGCAACAAATGAAAGTTATTTGGCCATCACAGACCACTATTTACATTCTAATAAGATTAACTCAAACTTATTAGAGTGCTATAATTATACTGAGAGCCATACAGCTGTAAATTTATGAGAAGGACTCAAGAAATTGCACATGAGTGGAGGATTGATCAGAAAATAGTTGCCATTGTTTCTGATAATGGGGCAAATATAGTAGCAGTTGTGAAGAAAACTGGCTGGAGCCACATTCCTTGTTCTGCACATACAATTAACTTAGTGGTGCAATCATCATTAGAAAAGATACACAGTATCAGACAAAAAGTCAAAACCATAGTTGATTTTTTTAGGCGTAGCCCACAAGCTACTGACAAATTAAAATGAATGGAAATTCAACTCGGGCTTCCTGAATTAAAAGTGAAGCAAGATGTGGCCACAAGGTGGAATTCTACATTTGACATGTTCCAGCGCATACTAGAAATAAAACAACCATTGATGTCGGTAATTGCAATACGTTACACGAACCTACCAAATTTATCAAACACCGACATTTAAATTTTGGAAATACGTAGTCAGATATTAAAAGTGTTCACGGAAGTAACATAAGAAATTTCATCAGAAAAAGAGGTGAGTGTTTCAAAAATTATATTGTTTAGCAATTCACTTTCAAAATCTTGTAGGAAATTTCTGGTGGATAATTCAGAAATTCCAGAAGAGTGTAAACAGCTGACTGAGGCACTATTATCGTCTTTACAAAAAAGGTTTAGCAATACAGAAGCAATAATTTTGGATCCACAATTTAAAAAATTTGGATTTGATAGTAAAACAGCTTTCGAATGTGCAAAAAAAAATTAATTAGTTATCTCACCAGGAATACCCCATCATCAAGTGAAGTCACCAACAGAAATGATGAGCAGATTCAGGCAGATGGAGTTGATTTAACAAAAAAAAACTACAAAATCAGCTAATATGGTGTCTAGTGGTAATCCTTTAACAGCTGAAATTACAGAGGTAGAAAAATATCTAGATGAGCCATTATTGCAGAGAGATTGTGACCCATTCATGTGGAGGGAGCAAAGGAAACATGTATTTCCCAGACTATATGTGCTTATGAAAAGGAGGTTAAGCATAGTAGCTACTTAGTCCCCAGTGGAAGGATATTTTCTAAAGCTGGTCAAACTCTCACAGAAAAAAGGAGCAGACTTCAAGGACAAAAAGTTTCCATGTTACTCTTTTTGAATTCCAATTTGTGATGATTATTGTTATACTTCAAATGCATACCAAAGATGTGATTAAGTTTTTGTTTTATATATTTCTACAACTTGTTTATTGAAATATGTAAATTATTTTTTGTGCAAAAGTTAGATTTTTAGATTCATTTATTTATTAAAATAAGGTTCCTAAGTAATTACTTTCTGTGAATAAGTTTTTATGTTTGGTATATTTATTTTTTGTTTTTTTTTCTGTTTGATAGTTTATTTTATTGCAAGCATTAAGGCTGTGATTAAGTTTCTGTTTAATATAATGTTTTATTTTGTTTTTTATGTCTTGATATTCAAGTTTAATAAAATATGGTTCCTAATTACAGTTTTTTTTTGTTAATATGCGATGTTGTAGCTATATTTTCAATATTCGTTATATTTTTGTTCATTAAATTTTTTTTGTGTATATATATAAAAGAGAAAATGATCGTGCGGAGAAAGGTATATAACAAAAAATAGGAAAATAATGGGCAAAATCCACTTTCCTTCTTTTTGCGGATGTTGCCCTAATTTTTGTTATATACCTTTCTCCGCATGATCACTTTCTCTTTGTAGATCCTTTGGGCTTGGAGTACCACAGCAAGTGGCTATAACCAGCCGCGTAGTTGTGGTTAGATGTCGTCTTTGAAATCCAAGGTCTTCTAGGGATTTTATACTACAATGTGTAGGTTTGTTGTGGAGTTCGTGTGTAATGTTTTCCCCTCTCCATCTTCGTTTCCTCAGGTTACACCCGTATCCGGACGTGTGGGCCTCTGTACCTACTTTTGTACCCAGCAGAAATACGTATAGCTCGGGTTACCTATCCTTTTTTTGTGTTCGAATCCACTTTGCTTCTTTTTGCAATTTTGCCTATTATTTTCCTATTTTTTGTTAATATATATATATATATATTTTCTCCGCATGATCATATTCTCTTTATATATATATATATATATTTTCTCCGCATGATCATATTCTCTTTATATATATATATATATATATATATATATATATATATATATATGTGAAAAATTAAAGCTTCCGCCTTTTGTTGGGTACTTCGACAAAATTTAAGCAAAGAGGACTCTTTGTCGAAGTACCCAAGAAAAGGCGGAAGCTTTAATTCTTCACCTAACTGGTCTAGACGACAATGATCACGTCTCAAGATATATATATATGTATAGAGAGAGAGAGAGAAAATGACCATGCGGAGAAAAGTATATAACAAAAAGTAGGAAAATAATGGGAACAATCCTCAAAAAGGAGGAAAGTGGATTCGAGCAGAAAATAGGATAGGTATCCCGAGCGAAACGTATTTTTGCTGGTTGGCTTCATCAGGCCCGAAACTACAAAAGTAGATACATATGTTTACACATCCGGATACAGATTTTGCCCTTTATTTTCCTACTATTTGTTATATACCTTTCTCCGCATGATCATTTTCTCTTTGTAGATCCTTTAGGCTTGTAGTTTCACAGCAAGTGGCTATAACCGGCCGCTTGGTTGTGCTTAGATGTCTCCTTGAAAATTCGAGGTCTTCTAGCCCTTTTATACTACAATGTGTGTTGTGGACTTCACGTGTCGTCTTTTTTCCCTCTCCATCTTCGTTTCCTCAGGTTACACCCGTATCCGGATGAGTGGGCGTGTGTATCTACTTTTGTAGTTTCATATTTACATTCATTTCGAGCCTGATGAAGCCAACCAGCAGAAATACGTATGGTCGGGTTACCTATCCCACTTTCTGCTCGAATCGACTTTCCCCCTTTTTGAGGATTTTGCCCATTATTTTCCTACTTTTTGTTATATATATATATATAAAACAGGCCTTTGGGCCCTAAGCTCAAAAATAAAGTCATTACGTTGCCAAAAAAAAAACAAGTTAAAGAAATATTTTTTCTGGGTGTAACACTTCTAACGTCACTGAGTATATGCAGAGTTGAGACGGCTAAAGTTGGATCAGTTGGTCAAGTTACATTTTTCGACATCTGTCTATAAAATTTTAACTAATTTTAACCCATAGTACTTATGTGAAAAAATAATTTTTAAGAGGGACAGACACGTTATCAGAATTCCGAGACATACCACATCTTTGTTCCAAAGAAGTTTCTCATATAATGTTGCAGCAACATATAATTATTTGTACAGTACATTTAAAGCCATGAGCTTACCATGTTTCCGCTATAGTTTTATACCGAGTTTTTAAACGTTTAACTTTTTCCTTGATATTTTAAACAGATCTGTTTATAGTATTTGCACAAAAATAAACTGGTGGATAGTTATATACTTTGCAACATGGTCAATTTTACCCAAATTCAAATCTCGATATTTTCGGAACGGAAAGAGATATCGAGTTATGGTATTCGGTAGGTTCTTGACCAACTCTTTGAGAACACGTACAGGGTATATTTCTTTTATTTATCCTCTTATATAGCGTGAGCAAAGGAAGTCATGTTTTTTACCAAAGTCAGATTCTCAATTTTTGATCTTGGAAATTTTTCTATGCATGTTTTTGATCTTTGCGCTATCCTAAAAAAAGTAATATCTCAATTTTTTTGAAAGTTGGCTATAACTCAAATCACCGAATTTTTAACTTCCCGCGTTTTTTTTTGACTACCCTCTCCATGCAAATAGGACGTTTTTCCGGTTGTTTATTGAATAATGTAGCTTTAATTTATAATGTTGATCGGTTCTCAATATACCGTTTAAGGCGTAGATAGCAGGATACCGGGGAAACGTCCTACTTGCATGGAGGAGGTAATCCAAAAAAGAATACGGGGTCGGGCTGAAAGACATTTATTGCAGGAAGTAAGGCGAACAAGGACCCTTTCATCCAGAACCTTTAATGAAAACTTACGGCGACACAGTGGAATAATAGCATCCAATGGTACTTTAAATTCTAATTTGTTAAGGTATGTAAATGTTGTAAAAAAATAATTAAAATTAATCAGGTACTTTTTTAAAGTAGCATTTCTTCCAGAGCAAGGCGTCTTGCGCAAGTGTACCCGACTCTTGAACCAAAGAGTCGCCAGGTACCAATAGGCACACGAGCGGGGAAATTGGCATCAGCAGTGGCAAAATTGCATGTTTTCCGATAAAACGTGCTTCAACATATACCACAAGATGCGTTTGGTGGAGGTGGCATTACTGTTTGGGCAGGGGTTATGCACAATGGTAAAACTTTTTTTTATTGCAAACAGGTCAGTCAATGCTGCAGTTTATAGGGAGAACATTTTAACCAATATTATTGTACCTTTTGCACAAGATTTTAGGGAGAATTTTAGCTTCATCGACGAACACCAGACCACACAGAGCTCGTACGGTAATACACTTTTTGGCAGAAAATAATTATTGCCCTGCCATCAAAGTCTCCAGACCACACTTGAGCATGTGTGGTCTCGGCTAAAATTGTTAGTGTGTTCAAGACAAAATACTCCTCAAAGAATGGAAGAGCTGTCCGAGTCCTTTCAGGAAGAGCTGGAAAACGTATCCCGAGACTTTATTAATAACCTTCTGGAAAGTATGCCACCGGAAATGCCAGGCTGTGATCGATGTGCGGATTGGCCCTATAAGGTACTAACAATATTGTTAAAATAACTGTTGCTATTTTGTAAAAAGTTCGTCTTTGTCAAAAATAAATAATTTAGGTATTTAACTGGTCCTCAAATTTTTGTTTTCTAAAATGTTACATCTTGTTAATGTTAATCAATAAATTCTTTGATGTTGTTTAAAAATTTAATATAGTCTATTACCGACTGGAAAACATCTCAAATGAAGACGCGTACGCCAATGCTGAATGGCCAGCATCATATCATTTTGAAAAATAAATATTTTTAGGTTTTAGCACTTCTTACCAAACCAAAAAATAATTCTGGTGTTACGCCACTAGAATACACCCCTATATTGAGAGTAGTAACTTGGATTTGTTAATTAAGCTGTTTAATTGCATAGTAAAATTTAGACATTCGGTTTCAATTACATAAAGTCAAAGTAGCAAATTTTACTGCACGCCACTGGAGGCAATAACGTTCAATAAGTGCTTCAATCTTTTCTCGGGCGCAAGAAATTCCACTTTATGCAACAGTACTCATACAAAAAAAAACATTTTCAAGAGAAACCTCAAAAAAGTCCCCTTTTAGGGATACAAGTAACACTTTTTCAAAATTCGATAATTTGAGTTAAAGCCAACTTTCAAAAAATTTGAGAAAGACTTTTTTTTAGGATAGTCCAAAGATCGAAAAGATTCATAGAAAAATTTCCAAGATCAAAGATTCAGAATCTGACTGTCCCAAACTTTGCTAAAAAACCTGACTTCCAGTATAAGTGGACAATTAAAAGGAATATATCGGTCAAACCCTGTACATGTTCTCAACAAGTTGGTCAACAACCACCCGAATACCGCAACTCGATATCTCTTTCCATTCCGAAAATATCGAGATTTGAATTTGAGTAAAATTTTCAATGTCGCAAAGCAACTGTCCATCAGTTTATATGCGATATGAGACGAAAATACCCCTGGTTTGCGAAATAATAATTATTGAAAGTCTGATTTTATTGATGCTAGTTGTTCAAGGAGATATTTACATATACAACATAGACGCATAAAATGGGTACACCAATTTTTGTGGTAAATTTTTTTAATCGACAACAAAGAATGAAAAAACGTGTTTTTTGGGATTCAATCGGAAGTGTTTGGCAGGAACGAAAAAAAAACCGTTCATATAAAAATGTTAGGTATTAATGAGACCTACAAAATGAGACCACACGTAAAAAGATCCAACTAATACCAAAAATGTTATGGCCGAAAAACTACTCAAACTGCAAGTTTTGGCATTTGTCGGTAGAGGATGGTTTGTCGCAGATATTTGAAATTCTTCAAAATTCTTCGTAGGATTCGTAGTTTTAAATAACCATAACAAAATTGGAGTAAATTGGTCAATTGGTTTTTTGAGAATTTCTAATTGTTTATCCCAAAACACCTGTTTTCTGTCCATCACTACTAGTTTATTGAGCAATATACAGAGTTAGTTCAAAGGGCACAATTTTGTTGTTGTTATTTGGAAGCATGAATCCTATGGATTTGAAGAATTTCAAGTGGTTGCGTAAAATGATCGTCGCATTACCAACAAGTGCCAAAACTTGCAGTTTGCCTCGACCACAACATTTTTGCTATTAGTCGGATCTTTTAAACGTGTGGTCTCATAAATACCTATTCGAATACCTGTCGATTCAATCCCAAAAAACACGTTTTCCCATCCTTTGTTGTTTTCCCACAAAAATTGGTGTACCCCATTTTATGCGTCTATGTTTTAAATACCCCCTTGAACAACTTGCGCCAATAAAACCACAATTATTTCGGGGATATTTACTAATATGATCAGACTATATGTTTATATTTGTATTACTATCCTGCCTTTGCCGGATACTGGAGCTAGTATTTGGTATCTTTCAGGATAATCAATAATTGTAGCCTGATACCGGCTACTATAACCGGATGTGCTTTGCAACCCTAATTTGTATGTGGTTTTCGCAATGCAAAAATTATCTAATGACTGTCTCAGGATTCAGGATATATTAACATGTGTCTATCAAGTTCGTAGGGGAAAGTGGGGCGCATTGATACACTTCATTTGAAATGCTCCGGACTGCTTATACAGGGTGTTTCAGCTTATTGTTGCATAACTTTAAGATTCGATAGAACTTTTAAAATTAATGCATAAAGTCTATATAAACATGGGTCGAAAAATGTGTGGCTTCCGAAATACAGGGTGTTTAAGTTTACTTTCTAAAATAGTTTTTTTTAAATATTTCGAACAATATTTGATGTATAACAGTGAAAATTGGTATACAAGGGTTTTTTGGTACGACAAAACGAACCATGGGCTTAGTTTTACTGTAGCCGCTAGAGGGCGCTCTCTACTGTACCTGTAGTATATTAAAATGACCGAAAATGTTTTCTTACTGCAATTTTTTGCTTTTTGAATAAAAAAAGTGATTCTTCGCACTTTTCAACATAAAAAAGCTCTCCTGTGAGTTTTCGTTAGAGTTAGCCGTTTTTGAGATATTTCGATTTTTAAGGTTCGATGCATTTTTAATTATTTATGGGAAAATAATATTTTTTTTTACATTTTCGATTTGGGCATTACAAGTAATTAAGATGATCGTTCAGATTCTGTTTTTAAACACAGCAATAATTCCTAACTCCAAATAAACATAAAAAAACAGAATATTAATTTGTTTAATTTTCCAATATTATAAATTATTTTTAATAAATTACACTTTTTCTTTTAGAAATCCCCACACAAAGAAATCTGATGGATTTAGGTCAGGGGATCGTGGAGGCCAGGCGACTGGTCCTCCACGGCCGATCCATCTTTCTGGATAATTTTCGTCCAGGAAGGTTCTAACTATTCTCGAATAATGAGCTGGACAACCATCAAGCTGGAACCAGGCCAATCTTCTTAAATCTAACATAACATCATCCCACATATTTGCATGTTCAGCCTTTAAAAATTCCAAGAAGGTCGCAGCATTTAACCTTGCAGGCAAAAGGTAGGGTCCAAATAGTCGTTTACGGTAGATACCAATCCACACGTTCACACTAAATTCATGCTGAAAATTTCTTTCCCGAACTGCATGCGGATTTTCATGCGACCAAATATGTTGATTATGAAAATTTACACTCCACGTCTAGTGAAGCATGACTCATCCATAAAACGTTACTTAAAAACTCCCTATTACTATCAGTTCAAGAATCCACTGACAAAAAATGATTCTTCGTTCTCCGTCCCCTGGCTGTAGTCCTTGCACAGGTTGCAAATGGTAAGGACGTCTATGGTCATTTCTAAGAACACGGTGAACATGGCTTGCTGAAATTCCCAAGGCACCAGAAACTCTCCTAACACTTGTGGTCGGATCTCTATCAAACTCACGCAGAATCATACGGGTAAATCTGCGCTGACGATCATTTATGTTTTGATCCGTTTGGAGATTTCCAAAACCATTTTCAATTATTTGGCGATGCATTCTTACAAATACTGAGCGAGTTGGATGTCGTCTGTTTGGAAATCTTCGTGCGTATTCTCTGGCTGCTTCTGCTGCGTTTCCATTTACAAAGCCATACAAAAAACGAATATCCGCTAACTCTTGATTGGAGAATAAAAATGGCATTTTTATAAAACTTACAAAAGAAAACAGGTAAAAGAAACTAAATTTCGTGCATTCACAATTGCAACAAACGTTTCAGGTTTCAACAGACAACAAAACTAACTGTCAACTAATTGACGTTTAACCTTATTCTGCTTTCAATTTCAAAAATATTTGCAGGCACAGCCTTCTAAAAATTATCGAGATACTGACTTTTTAACTTTATTTTATCATAAATAATTAAAAATGCATCGATCCTTAAAAATCGAAATATCTCAAAAACGGCTAACTATAACGAAAATTCACAAGAGAGCTTTTTTATGTTGAAAAGTGCGAAGAATCAGTTTTTTTATTCGAAAAGCAAAAAATTGAACTAAGAAAAATTTTTCGTTGATTTAAATACACTACAGGTCCAGTAGAGAGTGCCCTCTAGCGGCTACAGTAAAACTATGGCCATGGTTCGTTTTGTCGTACCAAAAAAACCCTGGTATGCCAATTTTCACTGTTATACATCAAATATTGTTCGAAATATTTAAAAAAAACTATTTTAGAAAGTAAATTTAAACACCCTGTATTTCGGAAGCCACGCATTTTTCGACCCATGTTTATATAGACATTGCATTAATTTTAAAAGTTCTATCGAATCTTAATGTTATGCAACAATAAACTGAAACACCTTGTATATGATTGTAAAATTTTACAAGTTAGTATACAAATTCAGTGTACATTTAAATTTCATAATTTGGCTTCATTTTTCCTTTGTGACAGTAAGATTCATTTATGCAGCTATATTTACAAAATTTGATTTATGAATCAATCTGCCCCGACTCGGGGGCAGATTGATTCATGGGTTGGGGTACATTGATTCAAATATCTATGACTTTGATTTTTTTTTATTTGACAGAAAAAGATAAAAACACTAATTTTTTGTTAATCTAAAATATTTATTTTACATTGTAAGAAGACAAGTTTACATAAACTTAAATAAACTAGCCGTTCTATTAGTGCCTTTAATCATAATAGCTCTTGGCAGCTTTAGGGATATATCTGATATATCAACCCTTGCAGTATCCAGGATATTTGGAAAAGTGAAAGTCCAAGATGCTGTTTTTTTTTTCTAAGATAGGATATTTCAAATTCATATATACCAATTTTCGTAACCACCTAAGCAATGTAATAAATAACTGAAGTCTTCTTTGGAAACTTTACGAGAATAAAGTTATCTTTGTCAATGCTTGTCGGTATCTTCTGTAGGTTCAAACATTTCTTGATCTGATGACCAGAATTTGGATTCAACGGATGTATCAATGACCTCCATTGAACCGGATTCACTTGCATCAGAGTCTTTAGGCTTTTGCAGTTTTTGTTTATTAGAATCAAGTTCTAGAAGTAGCCTTGCTGACCTCATATCCTTTATTTTTAACCTCCTCTCTTTTTCAGATTGCTTTTCATTTTTAATATTTTCCAACTCTTCAAGTCGATTTTTTTCGGGAATGGCTGTGTAAATGCGACTTTTTCCATGCTCTCTTCGTCTCTTCGTCTGTCGTTTTACTATCGCTGGATAAGGGCGAACAGTTTCCGGAGTAATTAATATATTTTGTTGTTGGGCATTCGAAGTGCTCGCTTCTTCACTTATTTGAAAGGTTCTATTTTCTTCGTTTTGTAGTCGACTAGATTTTTATCGACATTCAAATTATTTGCAGAATAGGTTTCACATACCACAAAATCGTCATCTCCAAAAACCAATTTATTATAGGGCCATATTCCAGGTTTACTGAAACCGCTACAAATATTTTTTACTGTAAATGTATCGAGATATGCTGTTTTGGAAAGCTTAGGTATATTATAGATAGAGAAGGTTTTCCCTGGATTGCCTTGGGGCACATTGATACACATCAAACTGCCCCAAGTTGTTGTGCATCAATCTGCCCCCAGTGGATAACCTCATAAAAAAATTTAAAACAGTAAGGCCCTAAACCAAAGTAAAACTAACAGTAAACTAGTGTATCTTACCTTTTAAACTTTTTTGAAGGCAACGGAACTAAAAGGCTGAGCACAATTTGTTTACAAACACGAACAACGAAAATACTTTAAGGTTGGCAAACTGTGAACCTCTCCGTGCACTGCGCTGTTGAATACCGATGCGCCGAAAATTTTATGTGTTACATGAGGACCGAAGGTGCGGTTACTAGATTAAGGCTGCAAAAAATTTCCAAACAGATATATGGTGTATGTAGCATTGTGCCTCGTGCATCAATGTACCCCATTTTCCCCTACTTACTGACAGTTTTATAGGGTGCAATGTTAATGATCGTGAATTTTTTACATCATTTGACTTCATAAACTATTCAGGATGTTTCTCAAAATGCATCAACAAATGTTTGTCCAAACAGGATTTTATGACAGTTCTATAATTGCATTCTGTGCATTGATGTAATTTTGTGGTAACTAGTGATATAAAGTCAGGGTGTTTCCTCACTATATGATCATTTAATGCAGTTTTACTTCTAAATGTCGCATCACAATGGGCGCATGTTTTGGACTTACAAACTGAACGAGTCTCAGAGTGTTTTAATACGTGTCTATCAAAGTCGCTCCTTTTAACGGTTTTATAAGTGCAATGTGGACATTCATATATTCTTCTATCAACTGATTTAACATGATCTGGATGTTTCCTAACAATATGATCATCCAGTGCCGTTGCACGAGTAAACGTCATTTTACAGTGAATACATGTACTCTGTTCGGCGGTACTGATAAGTAACGGGGTATGTTTTTTAGATACATGGTGATCTAATGCTGTCTTACTTGCGAATGTCGCATTACAATGAATGCATTTATCCAGCTTACGGGTTGAATCAGTCTCAGGGTGTGTTAACATGTGCCTATCAAGTTTGCTTTTCATAACAGTTTTAAAGATGCAGTGTGGGCAATCATGTATTTTTCTATCCACTGATTTAATGAAGCTTGAATGTTTGTTAACAATATGATCATCCAATCTAATTGCACAAGTGAACCTTTTATTACAGTGAGCGCATGTAGGTTGCTTTTTTGAACTAGTCTCGGGATGTGTTAACATGTGCCTTTTGAGATCGTTCTTCAAAACAGTTTTAAAGTTGCACTGTGGACATTCATATATTTCTCTATCCACCGATTTAATAAATTCAGGATGTTTCCTAACAATATGGTCATCCAGTCCTATTGCACGTGTGAATTTTGAGTCACAGTGGATACATTTACGGAACTTAAGATCTGAACTAGTCTCAGGATGTGTTAACAGGTGTGCATCAAGTTCGCTCTTTTTAACAGTTTTATAACTGCACTGTGAACATTCGTATATTATTCTAGCAACAGATTCCATAAAGTTTGGATGTTTCCTAACAATGTGATCGTCCAATCTTATGGCACAAGTGAAATTTCTATTACAATGAATGCATATATAGAGCTTACGCTTTGAAGTAGTCTCAGGATGTGTTAACATGTGTCTATTAACATCTCTTTTCACGACACTTTTAAAGGTACAGTGTGTACATTCGTGTATTTTTCGAACAATCGTTCCAATAAACTCGGGATGTTTCTTAAGAATATGGTCATCTCGTCCTAATGCACGAGTGAATGTAGCATTACAGTGCACGCACCTAAGAAGCCTAAGATCTGGATTGGCTTCAGGATGTGTTAACATGTGTCTATTAAGATATCTCTGCACAACAGTTTTAAAGATGCAATGTGGACATTCATATATTTCTCTATCAACCGATTCGATAAATTCAGGATGTTTCTTAATAATATGATCATCCAATCCTACCGCACGAGTGAATTTTGAATTACAATGGGTGCATCTACGGAACTCAACATCTGAAGTAACCTCAGGATGTGTTAAGGTGTGTGCATCAATACCACTCTTTTTGACAGTTTTATAAGAGCACTGCGAACATTCGTATACAAATCTAACAACAGACTGAATAAAGTTTGGATGTTTCCTAACTATATGATCATCCAAAGCTACTGGAGAACACAATATTGCATTACAATGAATGCATTTGCTTCCAGACTTATGTCTTGAAATACTCTCAGCATGTAGTGATACATCATAATTGGAGTTCTGATTGGATTTTGTACATTTAGATGCTGCCGAAGATGAATGTTTTGCTTTTACATGATCACTTAAACTTTTTTCACTTGTAAACACCGCATAGCATTGTAAACATGAATGAAGATCCACACCAGGCCTGGAATTGGATGCATTTTTTTTGTCATGCAATCTAATGTGGGAGATCAAATGACATTTACGATAAGTAGTATAATTACAACTATAACAACTAAGCGATTTTCTGTGAGTTTTCTCATACACGGCTTGTTTCCTTGGGAATTTACTTTTTGGCATTCTGAAAAAGAAGCAAAATGTTATCTGCATATATTGAAATATTGTGAATACATCGAACACAATGAATTGTCTGACGAACATAGCTTTTAAAATCATCAATTTCGAGTGAAGAATACTATTAGTTAGCAAATGTGTTCTCCATGATATAATGTACAGGTTGTTTCAGAACTATGGGATCAAACTTGTAAGGGTTATTCAGTGTAACAGTAGAAAGCATTTGAGTATAAGGACCCATATTTTAATGCATTTAATTTTTGCCTTTTGTACATGATATCATCACAACAATTGTTCAAAATGTCTTCCTCCCACCTGAATACTCCGATTTAAACGTCGCACATGATTTCGGCGGACTTGACTAAAAATTTGATAGTCGTTTTGAATGATTTCAAATGCCGCTGTAAGTCGTCCAAGTAAGTCTTGCTCTGTTTCTACTGGAGTTTGGTAAACCAAAGACTACATGTCACCACAGGAACGGTGTATTCAGGTTGGAGGAAGACATTTTGAACAGTTGTTCAGATGATATCATGTACAAAAGTTATAAATTAAATGCATTCAGTCCTATTTAGGCAATTCATCGTCTTTCTAAATTTAAAGGCGCCTTAGGGCCGTAGTGCCGGAGTGACACTTTTCCGGATATGGGTCCCTATACTCAAATATTTTCTACTGATACACTGAATAACCCCTACAAGTTTGATCCCATAGTTCTGAAACACTCTGTATAATAGTTAGCATGTATAAAATCGCATCTGAGATCCCTCAGACTTTGAGCAATTCATTATTTAACAATGGAGAAGTTTCGTGATGTCCAGAATCGCATAAGTATGCCATACCAGCAAAATATAGATGAAATATAATCAACCATTGAAAAAATTATTGAAATCGGTCAATAAATTACAGAGAAATTAATACTTAAAGTTGGCGCGTTATAGCGCGAAATCATTGCTGCCGTCAGTTTGCGTCTGACGTCACACTTCGCTAGCCGCTAGTCTTAGTCTAATCATATTTGCAAATTTCCCTGAAATAATTGTAAAGTTTGGTTTTAATGGTGCAAGTGCATATATAAAACATGGACGCATAAAATGGGTACACCAATTTTTGTGGGAAAACTTTTTCTTTGCCAACAAAGAATGAGAAACCGTGTTTTTTGAGATTCAATCGAAAGTGTTGACAGGAACGAAGAAACTTTTCATATAAGATTTTTACGTATTTATTAGACCTATAAAATGATACCACACGTAAACAGATCCGACTATAGTAAAATACCAAAACTCATCGTACGCCACTGCTATTACGCGGAAGCCTTCGAAAATGCGGCGCTTCTTTGTGAAATGTCGGTAAACGTCACTGTAATCAAAAGGTAGAGCGTCAAAGCAGTGGCGCACGATGACTTCTGCTACTGTAATCAATTCTGGTATTTGACTATAAAAGCAAACATGTTATGGCGCAAAAACGAAGCAAAATGCAGATTTTGGCACTTGTTGGCGATGCGACGATAACTTCACGCAACTACTTGAAATTCTTCAAATCCGTAAGATTCATACTCCTAAATAACAACAACAAAACTGGATTATATTGGGCAAGTAGGTCTTTGAGAATTTCCAATTGTTTAGGTATCCCAAAATACCTGCTTTCCGGTCATCATCGTTCAAAGAGCATTTAATAGCAAAATACACGTGTTTGCCTTGCCGATATGAATCACAAATCATTCCCAAAGATAAAAGTTATCTTTATGCGAAAAACAAAGGTTACGTCTTTTTCTTCTAAACATATGCAAACATTTCGTATTTGTGAATAATTGAACAAATTCGCTACGATATTCGAAAAACATACGTTACTGTACACATTTTCAAACAAAGCTGATCATCTTTTGTTGCGAATTACTCACAAATACGAAATGTTTGAATTTGTTTAGAAGAAAAAACGTAACACTTCCTTTTTTGCATAAAAATAAGATTCATCTTCCGGAATGGTTTGCGATTCATATCGGGAAGGTAAACTAGTGTATTTCAATATAAAATGCCGTTTGAACTAACAATGTATATTGCTCAATTAACTAGTAGTGATAGCCGGAAAAGCAGGTGTTTTCGTATAAACAATTGGAACATTCTCAAAAACTACTTGACCAATCTACTCCAATTATGTTGTGATTATTTAGAAGTACGAATCCTACGAATTTGAAGAATTTCAAATATCTGCGAGAAACCATCGTCGCATTACCAACAAGTGCCAAAACCTGCAGTTTTTTACGTGTGGTCTCATAAATTCCTAAGAATCTTATATGAAGACTTTTTTGTTCCTGTCAACAGTTTCGATTGAATCCCAAAAACACGTTTTCTCATTCTTTGTTGTCGAATAAAAAGTTTTCCCACAAAAATTGGTGTACCCTCTTTATGCGTCCATGTTTTAAATACCACCTTGAACAACTTGCAGCAATAAAACCAGACTTTACAATTATTTCGCAAACAAGGGGTATTTTCGTCTAATATGATTAGACTATCTATAGACAATTCATAAGACAAACCTGTGCGCTCGACCACGGGGTTTCTAGTTGATAACTATTGAGTACTACGCAGTGTAAGTTCGTACCATTATGGAAGCCAGATTTGTAAAAGGGTCAAGTGACAATTTGCCCAAAATTGACATTTATGCAGATCATATACAAGCGCGGAAATAAAAGGTGTGAAACTTTGGAAGTAAGCCTACTGCTACACTAACACAACACTAGCTGTAAAATGTGCGATACCCTGGGGTTTTAAACAAATTAATGTTGTTGCCTAATGAGTACATATTTGCGAATATGACACGATATTTTCCAGGGCAGGTAGATATTCGTATCGTGAAGATGCTATTGGTTATGTTCAGTTGAAACGTGAAGGTACTAAATGCATTGTAAAATGCAGAGCTACACCTGCGCATAAAGTGAAAATTATGCCTTGGTCTGTGACGAATGTGAGGAAAAAATTGAAACTGTTGTGTGTCACAATTGTGCTGCTAAGCTTAGTGGATGTAAACACATATTAACGTTTTTGATCTGGCTTTTGAAAAGAAGCGAAGAACCTGAAAGTACTTCAGTAGAATGTTACTGAATGAAACCGGCGCTATCCCAAGTTGGCAGTAGTACTAAGTTTATTAAAGCGAAAGATTTCAATAACGAAAGTGGAAGTTCTTCAAATTTCGACGTATTAGAGGATCCTAACTTTTTCGATAGACTCAATAATGAATGTAACGAAGACAACTTAAGAAGATCCTTTACAGATACAAGCATAAAAATGCAATATTCGCTTTTTTGTGTCATGATCACCTGCAACAGATACAGTATAATCTTCAAGCAGTGGATCTTCTAGTGCTTTCGCTTTTTCGTAAGTTGAGTCACACTGAATGAATTCGACCTAATTTGATAAAGGTGTTACTTTTTTAAAATCTCATTAAAATATATAATAACATTGCACATAATGCAGTACAGAGTCAACATTCTTGACGCCTTTTTAGGGGGGTAAGTGACACTATAGTAGCTCACCGCTACTCTCGCTGGGTGGAAATACAAGTAGGTGATCTATAATATTAGTTGATTAATATTTCCCCGCCAAATGCCGCGTGTACAGTGGAATGAGCTTGGAAATCATATGATAACTAATAATCGTAAATAAATAGTAAAGTGATATACTCATATCAAAGTGGTCTTCACATACATATGTTGTACTTTTTATTATTCCAATCAAATCACGCTTCACAAGTTTGCACCATTCCTATCTGATATTGTCAGGGTACGTAGAAAAAATATTTAATTGGTGTTGTAATTGTTGTGCTCGTACATTTTGGAACGATACAGTATATATGTTACGGCTAAAGTTAGAATAATGATTAAACTTAGGTTTACCCGGGTAAACTGCACAATACCCAGACAACATGGGTAAAGTCCAAAATATTACTGAAATTGTAAATGTTTCGGACTTTACCCGGGTAAACCGTATTCTATCCACTTTCGTGTGGTTAATGTTAAAAAATTAGGCCATAAATGTTTTAAAAATATATTTTATTGAAAGAACAGATTTTAAAAATCAAAGGTTACACTGAAACTGCATCCTAGCAAAGTACAAGATACTATAATCTATTTGTTTAAACAAGATAAGCTGTTATGACATTTTGAGTTACAAAGATTTCCAATAGCCTTACATTTACACTTATTGGTCTTGCATTTAGTTTTACAGTTGCATCGTTTGTAACCTTGACCTCCTAAAAGAGATTGTTCGTTTGCAAGTTGTTGTAAACTTTTCTTCACCAGTGATACACTTTCCATATCTACAAGTTTCTCATTACACACAGAAAATTGGTTCCTGGAAAACATCTCCTCGATAGTTCCTCTCTTGTTTGCAAGCTTATAAAAATCGTCGTCAGTTTTTTCAATAACTGTCATGAGAATATTTCTAAAATCACCCCTCCCTCTATCAACGTCTAAAATTTTCACTGTCACTGTATCTCCAACAGAACATCGCGCGGACTTTGAATTAGACAAAGCTTTCATTTTCTTTGCTTGATTTTCTAAATTTCGTTTTGCCTCTAGTCTGTTTGACCGTATGTTTTTTTGGCACAAACAAGGTTCACAACATATATGTATTCCCTGATGTACTTGGTTTGTCACACTCTGAAAATTCCCCCTGATTATCGGAAGTTTCCATATTACCAGCGTTTTCTCTATAATTATTGTTGATATTTTGCATATTTCCATCTTCAGTAATATTTACTTGCATGTTATCTGTTTCTGGGTTACTGTCCATAGATTGGTCTTCATTTTGTTCTTCTTGAAGCTCTTCACCTACACCAAATTCCTCCACAACTTTCTCGAGCTCTCCTTCGGTTCGTAGATTTTCAATAGCTTCTTTTGGAAACGCTGATGTGGATAGGCCGACTTTAATATCATGCCCAAACATGACAGCATAAGGAGCTTGTTTTATCCCGTCATGGTATGCCCTATTTTTCATTAACTGGACAAGTCTTATACCTTTTGACCATCGCCTGCAGTTTTCATCATCCATCGACGTTATAAGCATATTTTGTATATCTTGATTTGCTCTTTCCACGCTGCCTTGTGACTGACTATGATGTGGTTTGCCATGGTCTATTTTAAGGCCATTCCACATTGTACATAACTCTTCAATGACACGGTTGGCGAACTCATGGCCGTTTTCCCATTGTAGTATGGATGGGGCGCCGAAAATACAAAATATGTCTATCAGGCTCTTAGCTACTTCTTCAGCCCTTTTCGATGTTAATGCACGTATTTGAACAAACTTAGTCAAATGGTCCTGATACACCATGATAAATTTATATTCTCCATCGGTTTAACCACAAGTCCTTTTTTGGCACATTTAAGTTTTTTTTGGCACCCTTCACACAAGCGCAGATATAACTTAATAACATCTTGAGTTATATTCTTGTACTTTTTCTTACATTCACTTTCCATACGATGTTTTCTACCATGTCCTATAGCTAAATATGCATCGTGCAAAATGTCAAACATTTCGTCGTTTGTAACATAATATTTTATGCTAGATTTACCTGATGATACACGAGCAATAAGCTTTTCAACGCCTCTCACAGAACATATATGTCAAACCTCTTTAACCGTCGATATTGTAGAGCAGTCTTAGTTTTAGCATTTTTTGCCAACTTGACTGATTCTAAGATTTCTTGGTATTGTTCATTATTAAAATAAAAACTGTTTGCACTTTTTGAAGACACCAACTCATTGAAAACTTCATAAAAACGCTGTGCTAAGCGCGCGCGTCCGCTTTCTTCGGTTGTCATTTTAGAACTGCACGTGGAAAAAAGATGATGCAATAATAATTTCTACATCCAACTTTAGCACCCGAAAGCGGATAAAACGCGTTTTACCCGGGTAAAGTTCGAAATATGTAAAATTTCAATACTATTTTGGACATTAACCACTTGTTCTGGGTATTGTGCAGTTTACCCGGGTAAACCTAAGTTTAATCATTATTCTAACTTTACCAGTAACATATATGTATAATGTTATTTCCCTCATAACCGATCAGATATCCAGTCAACTAATTAAATAAATCGGCGCGGAAGACGTTTAGCCTACCACGTGTTCCCGTAGTATGTGTACCTATCTATCTGTGTGTGTAGGAAATTGAGGTGGCCACGGCTGTCGCAACTGGATAGCGAAGTTGTGACGTCACGCGTCGCATCCAGGCGGAATAAAAATATTCTAGCGGGGCGCAACTTTGATAGGCTGTAACTTTTTCGTTTTTAGAGATCAATTAATAATTTTTTCACCATCTTGTTTCATTTTTCTTAAAATTTCATTTGAGCTAATAACAAAAAGTGGTAAACTTGTGCGTTGAAACTGCAGAATAGCTATTGAGAGATCGGACAAAGCAAAAGTGGCATCTACTACAGGAATCGACCACTGCGAAATTAATAGCAACTGTTTGTTGGAATTGCAATGCTATCCTCAGTTAGCATTACAAGCAATTGGCTTTTGTAATGTCGCGTTTTTACCTTTTATAGACCCTTGACAGAGGTTACTTTTGTTCTCATTTCGATTGTAACCCCACCTAAACCAAACTGACGATTGACAATAAACGTGAAACAACTGGACACGATTAATCGGACTGTCGAAATAAGCATTTTTCTCTACATGTAACTTCGGACTTCAATAAGTCCGTTGCAACAAGTTTGAAGTCAGGCATCTTACGGTAATACGGAGGTAGGTTTACCGGAAGCAGAAGCGAGGGCTTTTACTTTGATTCATCAGAATCGGAGGCGAAAGCAGAATAGAAGATATAAATCTTTTGCCTTTTGAGGGGGAGTTCGACTAAATGACGTCATTTACAATTCAAATGACGCCATACCCGCTTAGCGCCTTAAGAGATGGTAGGCTTAGTGCAAAAGGTAAGCTACGAGTATATGCTGGGATATCGCCCAGGGAAAAAACGCACAGTTTGCCTATGTAAACATCTACATCGCGAGTTAGGAGGCACGCTACGCGCTTCTAGTGTCAACATAGAAAAGAAACAGTGTGTCTGTTTTCTTCCGGATACATCAAGGGAAAATGTTAGGATGAATATAATAAAATATTAAAAGGTAATTGAACAATTCATTGATAACAGCAAAAGGGATGATCAGTGTAATGCGTCTAACAGCGTTTATAATTACGCTAGCGAATAAAATTAAAATAATTTTTGTGACATGGTCAAAACAAGGTGGTTATTATGTAAAACGTGCCCAAAAGGCCGGAAATAGCATTCGATTTTTTCTATCACCGACGGATTTCTTGCAATGAGGCATTTTATTTGCTGTTTATACTCGTTAAATATAAGGATATGCGTATAAGAGTACTAATAATATCATAATGTTGTTGTCGATGTTTTACGGCGATATGTTCTCCTGAAGTATCTCTTAACAATGTCCAGCAATAATCACCAAGCAAATTGACACTCCATTTGAGCTGATACCGTTTTTCCATAGAAGAAACATTTTTTTGGAACCGTTCACCATGTTCATCACTTACCGCACCTAAATTTTCCGGTAAAAAAATCGAGATGAGAATCGAAAATGTGAATTATTAGAGATATGTTACATCCCATTCCTTTATGAGCATTAATTAGTTCACTTACAATATCTTTATAATTGTCCTCCTTCACATTGCCTAAAAAATTTGCAGTAACTGATTTAAAAGCATTCCAAGCTCGTAATTCAGTTTCATTTAGAGCACTGTCAAATACATCATCCTCCATGATTTTCCGTCTCGAAAATGTTTGTTTTAAATGCAGAAAGAAACCCTCTTCCATTTCTATCCCTAGCTTTCACAAAAAGTATCATCAGTTCCAACTTAATATGCAAAGGTGGAAGCAACACGTTTTTGGGATCAATGCTCATGAGCAATGCTTTTGAGGCCCGGAGTTAAATACCTGACGTAGTGGCCACTCCTTCAGTTCATAATGACGATCTCGCGCACATCTATCCCATTCACAAAGAAAATATTTGGTATATCCCAGTTGCATTCCAAGAAGAAGGGCTATTACCTTTCAATCTGCACATATGGCCCCGATTCCTTCATATGAAGTGCGTGCGCTACAGGTACAGATGGATATTTATCACTGTTGTGTACCAATACCTCTTTTAAACTAAGCTTAGAGGAATCAATGAACAGGCGCAATACTTATATCAACTCCCTTTCTTGTCTTGTTGCTGTTTTCGGTAAAAAGTAATGTTAACATCATAGTGGAGAAGATTCCATCATTTAACCTTGACAGAAAGTTAATCACTATGCTTAACGGGACGCAAAGCTGATGGTAAATTAAAATACTCAACAGTATGTTTCGATTTTGGTCTAATACCTTTAATATTTGTGAGGCAAAAAAAGCAAACAGTCTCTCGGTTCTCTACAAATCATTGGTACCGCAAAGGGCATTTTACGATTGTCGCATCTCAACCAACCTGTTAACAACGTTACACAAGTCTTACAACATATATGAGGGACCCATAGTTTATCTTGGTCGCCAACTTTAATTCCAAAATAAAGTTCGTATGCTTTCAACACAATGGGAGTAAAAGTACGTTTTTGGGATTTAAAAGTTAGCTCTCCGCACACATAACAAAAACTGTTCGCACTATTTACACAATTTCTAGGCATTGTCCAAAATGCTAGTCTCGATCACAATAAACTAAAAACAACACACCATTTTAACAAAAATTAGCAGTACTCAGAACATCTCAGTACTGTACAACACCGGACACGTAACTGACTCAGCTGCTATTAGTCTACTAATAAACGCAATATGCTCTCTAAACATAGAGTTCGCATATAATAAACAGGAATAGACAGGTCTTAACATTATATATGTGCGTCATCGCATAAGCGCCGAGAAATGCAGCAATCTGAGATGTTACGTATTGTAATTCATAAAAATAGGTGTTACCGAATAACTGTGGGTGATAGAAAAATTCTGTTTTTAGATTTGATTTACGGGTCTCAAAAATTGTCATGTCACAAATCCTAGTCTTCACAACTTGCACTCTTAACATTAACGTTATGTATCCAACATGACAGAAAAGAATTATAGTGCAAACATTTTAGCTAATCATTTTTTAAACGACTTCCAGGGCATCATCAGAACGTGAGTAAATTTTGTAGCAGTCATCTCCCCACCAGAATCCCATGTAACCCATCCAGAGCATGTCTCCAAGTGAACCCATGGGACGTCGTTTTGAATAGAGAGAGAATAACGTTACAGGTTCAACAAATAACACTGGTTAAAGAATTTGGTTTTATTATACTATCTTATCCATAGACATTTCAGCGCCATACAATACATATAACTAGTAATTAAATTGACAGAATCAGGATGTTACTGAAGTAAATGACCGTCAAAGAATTATACAGGGTGACGGAAAAATAGATGCGGAGCCGGTGGGGGTAGATAGTACAAGCCAATCTGAGTCGATTTTACTATAGGAACTACTGTCCGAAAATTAGCCATTTTCGAATTATACAAATTTTTAAGATTTCATAAAATTAACGTCCTTTATACGTTAACCAAGTCATAAAACTTGAAAATTGGGTGTTTCATTTGATTTTTTTTTGTTTTACAATAAAAATATTCTAAAATGCGAAAATTGATACTTAAATGTACATTATTGACGTTATATCATGCAGTAAGCTTCAATATAGTTCAATTTTTGTTAAAAAAAAATCTTCGTTCATCTCAAAAACGCAATTTACTAGAAACAATCACCTACAAATTTTTCATGAAAACAATTTTAAAATATCTACGTTTCATTACCTTTCAAATGAGGTATCAAAGTCACAAACCGGTTTAGAAATGACAAAGATATGACTGAAAGAAATCGATGGATCGGTAGAGGCGGACCAATCCCATGGCCAGCATGCAGGTCCGATCTCACACCTATGGACTTTTTTGAGTGGGGTCGCATGAAAACTTTAGTATACTCTGATCAAAATCCTGTACCTACAATAGAGGACCTCAGAAACAGGATAATACATGCAGCACAAGAAATTCAAGCCTGTCTTAGGAATTCGGCTGTAGTAAAATGACCTGTCATATGAAGAGCACGTGTGTGCATTAGAAATAGAGGGCGCCATATTGAAAATGTATTATAAAAATAAAAAAATGTAGTTTCAAACAAATTATCCTGTATTAAGGTATGATTTTGTAAGTGTAGTATTTTTATTGCTTTTTCCTTCCTCCTCTTATAATAGTCATATTTTTGCCAATTCTCAATCGATTTGTGATTTTTATGCCTCATTTGAAAGGTAATGAAACGTAGATGTTTTCTAATTATTTTGTACGAAAAATTTGTATGCGACTTTTTCTAGTAAACTAAGCTTTTGAGATGAACGAAGATTTTTTTAACAAAAATCGAACTATTTTGGAGCTTATTGCATGAGATAACGTCAATAATGTACATGTGAGTATCAAGTTTCGTATTTTTGAATATTTTTATTGTAAAACAAAAAAAAATCAAATGAAACACCCAATTTTCAAGTTTTATGACTTGGTTAACATATAAAGGACGTTAATTTTATATAATCTTAAAAATTAGTATAATTCGAAAACGGCTCTTTTTCGGACAGTAGTTCCTATAGTAAAATCGAATCAGATTGGCTTGTACTATCTCCCCCCACCGGCTCCGCATCTATTTTCCCGTCACCCTGTAGATTGCGATGAGTGCACAGTTTGGAAACCCAACCTCGATACATTAGCATATGCTTATTTAAATTGTCCTTCAGAGTTGTTTCATAAAAAGAAATTGTGCATTTGAATATTTTGTTCGTCATAATATAGCAATATTTTGTTTCTAGATGCTTCACCACAATGAATGCCCTTTATTTTTGGGATTTGTATGTCATTTTCGCAATGCGTAATTATCTGATGACTGTCTCAGGATTCAGTATGAATTAAAATGTCTATCAATTTCGTACTTTTTAACAGTTTTATAGGCATTGACAATTGTGTATTATTTGTTCATTCATCTTCATCAACTACTCACGATGTTTCATCAACAAATGTTTGTCCAATCTAATTGCACAAATAAATCTTTTATTACAGTGAACACACCTATGGAGCTTATTTGAGCTATTGTTAGGATGTGTTGACATATGTCTTTTAAAACAGTCCTTCACAATAGTTTTAAAGTGGCATTGTAGACAAACATATATTTTTCTATCAACCGATTTAATAAATTCAGGATGTTTCCTAACAATATGATCATCCAGTCCTTTTGTTCGAGTGAATTTTGAGTCACAGTGGATACATCTACGGAACTTAAGATCTGAACTAGTCTCAGGATGTTTTAACAGATGTCTATTAAGTTCACCCTTTTTAACAGTTTTATAAGAGCACTGTGAACATTCGTATACAAATCTAGCCACAGACTGAACAAAGTTTGGATGTTTCCTAACTATATGATCATCCAAAGCTACTGGAGAACTCAATATTGCATTACAGTGAATACATTTCCTTACAGACGTGTGCCTTAAAATATTATCAACCTGTAGTGATACATTGAAATTGGATTTCTGATTGGATTTCGTAAATTTAGATGAATGTTTTGTTTTTACATGATCACTTAATGTTTTTTCACTGGTAAACACAGCATAACACTGTAAACATGGATTTTCTGAACCAGGCCTGGAAGATGGTTCACCTTTTTTATCATGCAATTTCATGTGACAGATTAGATGACGTTTACGGTAAGAAGTATGATTACAACTAAAACAACTAAACAATTTTCTGTCGGTTTGCTCATACACGGCTTGGTTCCTTGGAACTTTATTTATTGGCGTTCTGAAAAAGAAGCAAAATGTTATCTTCCTGGATTGAAATATTGAAAAGACATCGAGCACAACGAACCATCTGGATCGTATAGATTTTAAAACTATCAATCGGTATTTTGTTAATAGCTCTTTGAAGGATATTTAGGAGCTTTGTATAATATTATAATTTTCTTTAAATTATTTTTTGGGACCGCACATGACATATTTTTCAGATATTAAATCGCTCATACGTCGAAAACCAGAGCTGCTACTAAAAAAAAGAAAAGACATTTTTGAACTCAAATTCAGTTCTTAATTCTCTGGTACCACAATTAGGAACATTGTTCGTATTATTTCTATCGTAAGGACCAAATTTTTACATGTCTGTCCTGGACAGCTTTTGTTAGGCTTTTTGGTCTACGCGGTATTTGTATAATCTTTTCAACCGGCTATTGAGAGCATTTTCCAAATGTACCAGCCGCCACTACCCTTCGCTCTTCAATTATCACAAACTTCGCTCTCGGAAGCACTGATGCAGCCCAGTTGTTGCCCGCCCCCCTTCTCCCTTCAGTTGTCAATCGCAGCAACCCCCAACAAATAATATCCAGCTTTGAGGGCCAAATGCCTGTCCAAGTAGTGCCGACTCTGGCTTTTGTATTTTAGGAGAGGGCAACCATAACCACAATGGCTGATGGGTTGTGTTATACCTCTGATAGAAGTGATATTCGCTCTGCTTTCGTTCCTTGCCCCACAGAAACTGATTGCCTAACAATATGGCCATCCATCTAATTTTACCACCAAGTGTTTTGAATAAAAAGACTAACGTTCCAGGTCCAACTAACAATATCTCTGGATAATGAATATAGGTTTATAATGTTTGTAATGTCTTATCCATAAAGACATTTTAGAGTCGCACAAAATTGGGATTTTTCAAAAAAGTGGTCACTCCTATCCCATTTCTACACCTTTGCGTCACATACGTGACTTGGCAGAAAGAGCTAGACGACTACTCTGTGATACCCCCAATGACGACAGTTAGGTTAAGATCCTAAACAAAATCGTGTTATCTCCAGTATAGCGCCCTAAGAACTGATTAGCTAGGGCTGCTAGGGGATAACTTACAGGTTTTACGAATAATTCCTGTCATAAAACCCACCATTAATAAACTTTGGCTTGGAGGACTTTTTTTTAAAGTTCCAATTATGCTTGTTCTATGGGAATTCTGTCTAGCCCATCTGGCAATACTGGCGCCTCAACAGACTCATTCTTGGCTCAGCAGCCGTCCAATATTGCACTTCGCATTTTTGATCCTGCCAAGTGCAAGACCCGTTAAACAAGAAGTTCAACGTCAGTTGAAATAATGTGTATGGTGATAAGTGTATGACCGTTCAAAGCGTCCGAAAGTGGTGTAGGCAATTTATTGCCGGTCTGAAAGGAGCCCACGATGATGAAAGGAGTGGACCACTGTCAATCTCGGAGGCGGAAGCTAACGAAAGAATGGAAATCGCCATATTGGACAGCTGCTGAGCCAATAATGCAGTGTTGCCGAACTGAAAAACGCGAAATCGGTAGATAGTGTCGTTGAGATTCCGAAGATTCAGAGTCAAAATCGGTAGAAAGAAACAATCCGGACCGGCGCAAAATCAATGTCGGACCAAAGGCCTTTGCGTCACACACAACACAGGTTATTTGAGGGCATCTTTTTCTAAAAAAACTACTAACTTCTTTATTACAACTTGTAAAAGGTGGGACATCAGTTGTTTTTTTTAAGTTGGTATTATTTTGACAGTTGGTAACACTTCCATGCTCAACATATTGACATATTATATATATTGTGTCAAACTTCCGCTGTGGGCAATGAGTCGTTTTAATCTTGAACAAAAACTATTTCCAAAGTGAGGGCTGTGTTGCAGTAACTTTGCGAAAATTGAGAAGACTATTTACTCGGAATGAAACTCCGTCCGCGACTGGTATACGCAAATTCGTGCAGAAGGTTCGTGAAACTGGCCTGCTTGTGGATAACAGAAGGTATTAGCGTGTTCGACATATACATATGCCCAGAGTGTGCGTGAAAACGCAAGAATGTCAATTCGTCACAGAGCACAAGTGGGCATCAGTCGCATTTCTGTGCGGAGAATATTGCATAACGACCTGGGATTATTTCCGTACAAGGTGCAACTTTTGCAAGAGTTGAAACAAAATGACCACCCGCTTCGATATCGTTCCTCTGTGTTTGATCTAAATCAATTGGAAATGGACGCCAATTATGGTAGCCAAATCATCATTTCGGACGAAGCACATTTCCATCTGGGAGGTTACGTTAACAAGCAGAACTGTAGGATTTGGGGTTCTGAAAATCCACACATGTCGTCATAAAAAAACCAATGCTTCCAAAAAGAGTAACTGTTTGGTGTGGCTTTTGGAGTAGTGGGATTATTGGTCCCTACTCTTTTCAAGATGAAGATGGTAACAGCGTGACGGTAAACAGGGAACGCTATAGAGTCATGTTGAGGAGTTTTTTGTGGCCACTATTAGACGACATGCACAATCTCTGGTTCTAGCAGGATGGCGCAACATGCCACACCAGCCGTGAAACAATCGATCTTTTACACACTAAGTTGTGTCATCAGCCGTTTTGGAAACGTTCATTGGTCAGCCCGCAGCTGTGATTTGACGCCCATGGATTACTTCCTATGGGGTACTATTAACCCTTTCAAGCCCAATTTTTTTTTAACAAAAAAAAAATTTGTTGTCTTTTTCTGTGTAATTATGGTCTAAAAATTACGGTAAAAATGTTTTTTTCTGAAAACAATTTTTTTTTTAGGAGAAAAAATGATGACTCCATTTGGAATCAGTGGGCGTAAGATAAGAAAAATGTAAATTGATAATGGTTTATTTTAGATTTAATTTTAGTTATAACAAAAGAGTAGTAAGAGTAGTAAACATTTAAAATTACTGATTATGGAATTTAATAAAACAATTTTTTTCCTTTGACAAACATAGAGGCATGTTGCATTTCATGCAAGAAATTCTCGTATACGATTTGATGCAATTCCTACATCTCTGCTTTGGTTCTATGTGTTCTGGTCAGTCAGAAAATCCATCAAATCTCACATCATCTATCGGTCTGGGCACAACAGGTCGTTTTCGTGGAGGCTGTTCAACTTCTGCATCCGACGGGCGCCCTCTTCGCCGTAATGGTGCATTCTGTTGCAACATTGCATGTGCAACTTCAGCTCTGAAAGTGACCAGTCGTTTAAATTTTTTGATTCCTCTTGCTGAACAGTCTCTCCTCTACAAGAGCCATGCGTTGACGATGCAAATATCTATTAGATGGTAAATTATTCGTAAATAATAACGTCTAACACCTATTTTGATTCGGTACAAGGAGACGAGCATGTCATTTAAATCAACGCCACCCATGTATTTGTTGTATATTTGGATAGCATACGGTTGAGGGAGATCAATGAACTTTTTCTCTGATGAAGACCATCTTTTGACATTTTGTATAGGCTGCAGGCCTATATAAGTTGAGACGACATGCACTGTTTTATTGTCAAACCATTTGACGGCAAATATATTTTCATTCTCCTCTGTGCAAAAATCAAACGAACCACGTCCTTCTTTTTTCAACTCCGCATCACTTTTCAATTGACATCCAGGCAGTCTGGCAATCCTTACGGTTCCAGATGCAAATATTCCCAGCTTTTTAAGTTCACAGAATAATTTATAAGACGTGAACCAATTATCTGTAAAAACTTTATAATTTAAGTTTCTGGGTAATGTCTCTACAAGTCTAATGACAATGTCACCACTGATTCCAAGATTAGTCTCTTTCACGGTCCCTTTTCCCCTGTATATTTCAAAATCATAGATAATACCGCTGACTCCAGCTCTAGCAAATATCTTTATTCCCCATTTATGCGGTTTATTCCGAATAAACTGTTTGAGGGAACTCCTTCCCTTGAACGGCACCATGATTTCGTCTACCGAATTGTATTCTTCTTGCTCAATTTTGGACATATTTAATTTTAGGGCATCTATGACAGGTCGTATTTTAAAAAGTTTGTCATAATCTGGGTGATCACGGGTCAACATATTTGTATTGTCATTGCAATGGATTTGAGTTCTTAGTTTATCAAATCTGTTTCTCGACATAGTATCAGCTATAGGTGAATAACGAGTTTCTTGTGCCCAATACATTCGATAGCTAGGCATCCTGACTATACCAGACATAATATTTATTCCAAGGAATTGAGAGATTTCTGTGAATGTGGTGTTGATACATGCCCCCGTTTGTTGTGTAGAATACAAATTTGTTTGATCAGTAATATGTTGAATTAAATTGTCATCAAAAAATAGCTTGAAATATGACTGCGGAGTTGAATCATTTTCCTTTTCGTTAGTAAATATTACGTTACATTCAGAATTTACGAAAGGAAGATCTGCTTTTTTCCACTTTGGAGCAATTTGTACAGCAGGCGTTAGGTGCTGGTTCCGAAACGTAATAATAGGTAAATCGTCTTCAGGGTCAAAGTCTTGTTGCATTTGTCTGTTAGGTTCATGTCCATTTTCATCAGATTTTATCTGTGTCCACTTCTAAGTTAGAATTAGATAACACTAGTTCTTCTGGAGAAGGTTCTGGAGGATCGGGATCATATTCCTCTTGTAATCAAAGGAACGTTTCTTGATAGAAATCATCTTCATCGTTGTCGGTTACACAATCCAAATCCGACTCGTCCCCTTGTAGCAACATCAGCAAGTGTTTTTCTTCCTCTTCCGTAAGTCCTACGCACCGACCTACGGTCGGCATCTGAAATATTCAAAATATGAAAATAGTAGATTACAGTGGCCCACTGACGCCAACTGGAATCATTATTAAAGTGGCGTTAGGCCCACTGATTCCATTTGGCATCATAACATTCTAAGTACATAGTTTCAACAATTTTACTATGATTTCAATAAAAACCTCATTTTGTATTACTAATGACCTAATAATGCTATTTGTATTAATATTAAACACATAAAATATAAACTTACCTTGATTTTATTCAAGAACAAACAATAATTATTACACACAATACTGTAAACTTTGAATTAACCTAAAAATCGAAACTGGTATGCGTGTCGCCATCTGTGATCTATTGGCTATAATATATTGCCTGGAATTTCTATTTCTATTTGTTTTCAGTTTTCTGTCGTGGCTTTAGGCAATATATTCCAATTGGAGTCGCTGGGCTGGAAAGGGTTAAGGACCGCCGTTACACTAACGATCCTAAAACAATCTTAAGGAAAATATCCGTCGAGCTATTGATGAAATAGACCCCCCACAAACTATCGAAGATGTGCTTCAAAATTGGGTTAAGAGGATGGACTACTGCCAGGCCAGCCGCGGCAGCCATTTAACTGAAATTGTTTTTCATAAATAATCATAAGGTTTATTCTTTTGAATCAAGTATCGAGTGTAGTTTTAATACCAATTTAAGAAAGAAACCAACGGATGGCCCACCCTTTATAACCATTCATACTAGTCGCTCTTCAAAGTCCTTTGCAACCATCCTCTCATAGGATTGTCAATATTTTCTCCGTTTTACTCCAGACCTTGAAGCTTCATCAACGGACATTTTAATATTTAATTTAAAACAGACGAGCTTCGGTTTCGTTGTATCTTATCCGCTATCGAAGGCGATGATCTGCCAGTCTGTACCTGTTGTACACACAAAAACGAATACAGAATTCAGATCAGTATGGTTGGAGTGGAGGAAGTGGAATAAAATATTGAGCTACGCTGGTGTCTCAAAAAAAGATTCCCGACGTTGTCTCTACCACGCGTGATGCTAAGCGTCGTGTTTATCGGGTCCCCCACCACCGATCCCAACAAGAAGCGCTTATTTGCGTTGTTAATCTTGCTCGAAGGTCGGATAATTATGATCCGGGGAACAGGCGGTCGAAATTCCTGAGGTTTCTGAAAAAGCTGAGACGGGCAATCCAAAATCGTCTTAGGGGAAAACTCACCAAAGCGTTAAGACTGCACCACAACAATGCGCATCCTCATGTCTCACAACAAACGAAGGACTTAATCGAGCGATTTGGCTGGCAAATAATTGCCTATCCCCCTTGCAGTTCGGGCATACCTGTAGCGTTTCCGAAATTGAAGGAGCACCTAGGTGGTCAACTGTTCGAGATCGACGTCTAAAAAATTGCGTACAAAAAACGTTTTCTATATTTCTGTAAATAACGTCTTATTTCGGTAGAAATACCGAAAAATCGGTAGGTTCGGCAACACTGCAAGACTGAGCGGCGCAGCTAAGCGCGGCTGGGGAAATCGAGAGTGAGGGAACAGCCGCGCGCAGCGGTGTTGCCGGACCCCGCCTCCCGCCTTCCAGTGCGAATGGAGCTCTTTGGGAACCTTATTTCTGGATCAACCCACGTACATACGTCACTGCAATAGGGACATTTATAATTTAATACATTTAGGATGTTTCCTAACGACATGTTCATTCAAGGAATTTAAGATTTGCAACAGTTTCAGAATGTTTTGATACGTGTTTATCAAAGACGCACCTTTTAACAGTTTTGAAGATGCATTGTGGACATTCATAAATTTCTCTATCAACCGATTTAATAAATTCAGGATGTTTCTTAACAATATGATCATCCAGTCCTATTGCACGTGTGACTTTTAAGTTACAGTGGACGCATCTATGAAACTTGAGATTTGAACTTTTCTCAGGATGTGCTGACATGTGTGCTACGAGTTCGCCCTTCTCAACACATTTATAAGCGCAATGTGAACAGTTGTATTCTAATCTAGCAACAGATTCAATAACGTTTGGATGTTTCCTAGCTATATCAAGCTTATAATTAGAACTAGTCTCAGAATGTGTTCGCATGTGTCTATTAAGATATCTTTTCACAGCGGTTTTGAAGATACAGTGATTACATTCATGCATTTTTCTATCAATCGATTTAATAAATTCGGGATGTTTCCTAAGAATATGCTCATCCAGTCCTACCGCACGAGTGAATCTTGAGTTACAGTGAGTGCATCTATGGAGCTTAAGATCTAAACTAGCCTCAGGATGTGTTACAATGTGTCTGTCAAGATATCTCTGCACAACAGTTTTAAAGATGCAGTGGGGACATTTATATATCTCTCTATCAACGGATTCACTAAATTTAGGATGTTTCTTAACAACATGTTCATCCAGTCCTATTGTACGATTGAATGTTGCATTACAGTGGATGCATTTAAGGATTTCAAGATTTGATCTAATCTCAGGATGTATTAACATATGTTTACCAATGCCGCTCTTTTTAACAGTTTTATACATGCACTGAGAGCATTTATATATTATTCTAGCAACAGATTTGATAAAGTCTGGATGTTTTCTAACTATATGATCATCCAAAGCTACTCGAGAACTCAATATTGCATTACAGTGTATGCATTTGGTTTGTCTTGAAACACTCCCAAGATGTAGTGTATGTTTATCCAAGTTGGATTTCTGGGTACTTGTATAAATGCATTTTTTACATGTATATGTTGTCATGGAAACAGAAGATGCTGCTGATGATGCATGTATTTCTTTTACATGATCGCTTAACGTTTTTTCACTTGTAAACACCGCATAACAATATAAACACGAATGAAGTTCCAAACCAGACCTGAAATTAGATGCACATCTTTTAACATGCAATTTCATGTGGCAGATTAAATGACATTTACGATGAGTAGTGTAATTACAACTATGACAACTAAACGATTTTCTGTCAGTTTTCTCATTCATGGCTTGTTTGCTTGGGAATTTACTTTTTGGTGTTCTGAAAAAGAAGCAAAATGTTACCTTCATGAATTGAAATATTGAGAATACATCGAATACAATTAATGCGTGGCCAGGGGGTGACATTTACTACTACTGTTGATACTAGACGGCCCGAAGTACGCTTATAAAATGTTTGGCCTTTTGGAAAGTTGAAAATAGTTCTGTGCAGAGTATACGCATACAGGCTGATTCGAGTTAGTGAATATCTAGAAATAATGAAGTTCTAATTTACGTTTCTACAGGCCAAAACTATTAAATTTCAGACAAGCGTGACAATGAAAATTTGCACAATATTAAAAGTGCTTACGGGTAATCTGAAACTGGTAGGAAAATTAAAGATCCACGAACGGACTTACTTTTTTGGATTGTTTATATTCTGTTAAAATTAATAACCTGCAGGTTCCATATCGGATAGCCAACAGATGGTACTGCTTTAAACGAAAATTCATTTTAGTATTTTAGTTTTTTTAAATATTCTTCAAAAATGTATTCTTCCAATTTAAATAAAAACACAATATTTCTGGCAGTATTGATCATATATAATAATGTTTTTGGGACTCAAACTGATTTTATGTTGAAAAAATCCAGGTCCGTACTGTTTTTGCACTGTATCTAGATGGACACACTGTGACCTCCATAATACGTTGTTTTTGCATTTGTGGATGCAATCTAAACTATTACGCAGAAAAATGTAGTTTAGAATCAATTTGTAAGATGTAAATTATCATTACGTTATTTAAATAATTATTATGAGTTTTTAAATTGTATCCCCCGTGGTATCGCATAGAATAAAAAAAATGTATAAAATGTACATGTACAGAAAATTGGACGATGTATTGATGTAACTGATTTGAAGTGGAAACAAGATCTAATTATTCCAATTCCTAAAAAAATGAAACTCACTAGTAACTAAATTGACAGCATCAGGACGGTACCGAAGTAAATGACCATCAAGGACTTAATCACCATTGAATGATTTGTAGCAATGAGTGCAGTTTAGAACCATAAAGGTCAGTTTATAAACTTGAATCATGTGCTTGATGTTAAACTGTTTATAAATAGGCATTCCGCAACGTTGACGCTAGTCTGGACAAAGTTTGAACTTTCTGCCGTTGTCGAACC
This sequence comes from Acanthoscelides obtectus, assembly GCA_963669975.1. Taxonomy (NCBI): domain Eukaryota; kingdom Metazoa; phylum Arthropoda; class Insecta; order Coleoptera; family Chrysomelidae; genus Acanthoscelides; species Acanthoscelides obtectus. The sequence goes on from CAVLJG010000004.1 coordinate 86,785,258, forward strand.
TGCAAATCACGTGTTTGTTGCCACAGCACAGCTGATTTTTCCGCGTGCTCTGTTTGAGATTAACATATTTTTTGTTTAACTTTTGTAATCGGCCTGGGTTTCGTTGAGATTGTTTGCTATATTTAGTTTATTTAAATACAGTGGAATCCACTTATATTGAGCTTGCTTATAATGGAAACAATTTAGGGTCCTATAAAATCTTCGGATATTTTAGACTCGCTTAAAATAGACCCTCGCTTATAGCGGACTATTTTAATCCATTATATGCGAGCTATTTTGGTAGTTCTCCGAAGCAGATTTAGCGAATGCAATCGTTTACGGCGGTTTGGCTTCGCAGTTTGCACTCGAACTTGGACACCAGGGTTATACTGTATTTATTAGAGTTATAAACATGTCGAAAAGTGCAAAACGTGCATTCACTTTACACGAAAAGTTCACAATAATTAGTGAGCTCGAGCAGGGTTCATCTCAAGCAAATATATGTGCTCGCATGGCTATAGAAGAATCCACTGTGTCAAATATTTGGAAAAACCGTGACAAAATTGAAAATTACTGGAAATCAAATAGTCAAAAGAAAAAATGCCGCTATCGCTGCATCCTCAAGTCGATGATATGCTGTTTAAATGGTTTCAACAAAAGCGTGCTAATAATTTTCCAATAAGTGGACCTATGCTACAAATACAGGCTGAAGAATTTCGGAAATTGATTGGAGATTACTTCAAATGTAAGTCCGGTTGGGTAGACAGGTTTAAGGAAAGACATAACATTGTTTTTGGAAAAATGTGTGGTGAGTCAGCTTCAGTTGACAAGAACTTTACCAATGACTGGATTTCTCAACTTTGAATCGCTAATATACAATGATTATTCAGATGATAACATATTCAATGCAAATGAAACCGGGACATTTTATAGAATGCTACCAGATAAAACAATAAATTAAAAGGTGAAACTTGCATGAAGGGAGACTATCAAAAGAGCGAATAACTGTTATGACTTGTGCTAATGTTCTGGTACTGAAAAACGGAAACAGTGAATGAATAGAAATTCATGTTCTAATTTTTTGATATTCAGTGGCAGTGCTGCAAAGAGTTCATGCCCTTTTTTTATTTCAGGGAAATCTATGCTAAAACAATTCCCGTCGATTATTTTGGAAATAATAAAGCTTGGATGACTTCATTAATTTTTGAAGAATATTTAATAAAGTGGGACGCTGAACTTGTTAAGAAAAATCGTAAAATTTTGCTCTTGGTCGATAACTGCCCCGCTCATCCAAATATTTCACTTAATAACATCAACCTCCAATTTTTAACCACCCAATGTGACATCAGTTCTGCAACGAATGGACCAGGGTGTCATTTGAAGTTGTAAATAAATGTATCGGAAACATATGTTGATGAAAATTATGGAGTTTCAAGAAGATGTCAACATTACCAAAGCTGTCACGATTTTAGATGCTATAAATTTGCTTACTACTGAATGGGAATTGCTTACTCCAGAAACGATTCGTAATTGTTTTCGCCTGGTTTAGTGAGAAACAAAACTGAAATAGTCAACGATTTTAATCCAGAAGATGAAATTCCAGCAAGTGATTTACTGAAAATTAATAGTTCTTCTGAATATAGACAAATTTAATGAGTATGTAAATGTTGGCAATAATTTAATAGCAACACAGGACTTGTCAGACTCCAATTTGGTTAATAAAGGATCCGTTGATAACGAACATGTAGACGAACCAGAAAACAAAGATGAAGAAGAGCTTCCAGTGATAACTAAGGAGGCATTAGACTGCGTGAAAAAGTTGCAACGTTATTTTCAGCAAGAAGAAGACATGACAGCCACATTTACCAAATTAAATAAAATTCAACTTGCTGTTCTAAATAATTATACAAAAAAAAATCTGTTCAAATGAAAATTACTAGCTTTTTTACCAAATAATTTACGGTGTTTACACATACGTCTACACAGTACGTATGCCTGTAATATGTGTATCAAATTCTGAATAAATGCAAATTTCAAAATTACGTATAACTTTTGTATGCATCTTTATTTATGTAATACATGTTAAACAAACACATTTTAAGCTTTTCATATGTAGTTTCCGCTGCTTTTTTTCATTAAAAAAAGTGTTTCTTTTAAGATGGTCATCCGCCTATAATAGACTGTTTGTCACAGTCCCGCCAAGTCCATTCTAAGCGGATTGCATTGTAGTAATAATATGAACTCAGGAGATGCGCGTACAAGTGATGAAAACACTGTATCTGGTTTTGTAGCTACAACTATTCATAAGTCTAACCTCAAACCGGATTCTTTGTCGCTCTTGCAGTTTTTTAAAACGCCAATAATGGAATAAAGTATCGTGTTTCTAGAGACAGATCAGCTGCCTTTTCTGTGTGCTTTTCGCTCTGTTTGATATGACATATGTTTTCTATTTAGTTTATTCAAACATTAATATGAACTAGAAGGAGATGTGTGCTGCAAGTTTGGTTTTCAAATATGTGAAAAAGAATTCAATTTTAGGTTAGGTTATGTGACACGCTCCGTAACGTTAGCAAGTTTATAAATTGATTTTAACTACCAGCATGCGTTAACATGTATGTTGCGTTTAAATCGCATTACTATTGTTAGTGTCGCTTCCGACTTTAAATTTCAAACTGAACTATATTCAAAGCGCCATTTCACATGGTGATGATTCATGTATGTTTAAATTGACTTCCCAAACGGTTTTATAATTGCATTTTTTGCATTCATATAACTTACTAGTAACTAAATTGATTAAATCAGGATGGTACTTAAGTATATGGCCATCAAATTCAAAATTCTTCTTAAATGTTAGGTTACAAAGAGTACACAGTTTGTCGCGTTTGACATCATATTCTTCAGAAGACACATGATGTGTTGACATATGCCTATTAAAATTGACCTTCAGAGTTGTTTCATAAATGCAAGTTGTGCATTTTAATATTTTGCTATTAATTGTTGAGCTAAATTCAGGATGTTTTCTATGTATATGACCATCTAGCAACATTTTGTTTCCGAAAGTTTTACGACAGTGAATGCACTTTTTGTATAAATCATATAAATTAGTTTCAGTATGTGTTAACATGTGTCGTTTAAAATCGTTCTTCAGAACAGTTTTAAAGTTGCATGATGGACACGCATGTATTTTTCTATCAACCGATTTAATAAATTCAGGATGTTTCCTAACAATATGATCATCCAGTCCTATTGCAAGAATGAATTTTGAGTCACAGTGAACGCATCTGCGGAACCTAAGATCGGAACTAGTCTCAGAATGTGTTAACATGTGTAAATCAAGTTCGCTCTTTTTAACTGTTTTATAAGTGCACTGTGAACAGTCGTATATTAATCTAGCAACAGATCCACTAAAGTCTGGATGTTTCCTAACTATATGTCCATCCAAACTTAAAGCACAACTAAAACTTCTATTACAGTGACTGCATATGTAGAGCTTATGATTTGAACTAGCCTCAGGATGTGTTATCAAGTGTTTATTAAGATCTCTTTTCACGACACTTTTAAAGGAGCAGTGAGAACATTCATATATTGTTTTATCAACTGATCCAATAAGTTCAGGATGTTTATTAAGGATATGATCATCCAGTTCTCTTGCACGAGTGAATGCTGAGTTACAGTTGACGCATCTATGAAGCTTATGATCTGAACTAGCCTCAGGATGTGTTAACATGTGTCTATTAAGATATCCCCGCACAACCGTTTTAAAGATGCAGTGGGGACATTCATATATTTCTCTATCAACCGATTCGATAAATTCGGGATGTTTCTTAACAATATGATCATCCAATCCTACTGCACGAGTGAACTTTGAATTACAATGAGTGCATCTATGGAGCTCAACATCTGAAGTAATCTCAGGATGTGTTAACGTGTGTGCATCAAGATCACTCTTTTTAACAGTTTTATAAGTGCACTGTGAGCATTTGTATACAAATCTAGTAACAGATTCAATAAAGTTTGGATGTTTCTTAACTATATGACCATCCAAAGCTTCTGGGGAACACAATATTGCATTACAGTGAATGCATTTGCTTACAGACTTATGTCTTGAAACACTCCCAACATGTAGTGGTACATCATAAGATGCTGCTGATGAATGTTTTGCTTTTACATGATAACTTAATGTTTTTTCACTTGTAAACACGGCATAACACTGTAAACATGAATGAAGTTCCAAACCAGGCGTGGACTTGGATGTACTTTTTTTATCATGCAATTGCATATGGCAAATCAAATGACGTTTACGATAAGTACTATAATTACAACTATAACAACTAAACGATTTTCGGTCAGTTTTCTCATACACGGCTTGGTTCCTTGGGAATTTATTTTTTGGTGTTCTGAAAAAGAAGCAAAATGTTAGCTTCATGAATTGAAATATTGGGAATTCATCGAACACAAAAACCATGTGGATAGTATATATCAAATGGGATTTTGCTAGTGGATGTTTGAAGGATGTTCAGAAAGTTTACCATCATTAAAGCTTTTCTTCATATTATTTTTCAAGGTCGAAATGGCATATTTTGCACCTTTTCAAATACTAAATATATCTTGAGAACTAGAGCTGCACGAAAAACAAAAAAAGAAAGACATTCTTGAAATCAGCGCATCAAAAATACCCAAATGTGACTAAGTTAGTTTGTATTACATTACTTGCTGTATTTCCACCCGTAACTGGTTTATCTGTTGGTGGTGTATAAATAAATATAAGGTTAACTCACAAACGTGAAGTCCTTTAAACAAAATTTGAGAATCTTTCTGATTGATCAACGTTTTTATACTATCGAAGAGTTCTTCTCCTGGAGGCATTTTTAATCTGTTAATTGTGTAACTTTTAATTTGTCATGTCTTGTTTTACTATTATTTTGACCCTAGTTTCAAGTTTTTATTGATCATTCCTATATTTTTTATTACGTCTACAGGATAATATAAATATAATATAAGAATTTGGATTAGAATGTTAAGATAAATAACGTAATAGTAACTACGTTGATTTAATCAGGATGATATTAAAGTCTATTACCATAATAGGCTCTCTTATCATTAATGTTACGTTGCAACGCGTGCATAGTTTGCAAGCATAATCTTGAAGGTTCACATAATATAACATATACTTTAAAATTATTCTTCAGAATTGTTTCATAAACGCAATTTGCTGTTTCATATACGTTGCTCGCACTTGATCTGTATTAGGAGATCAGAGGTGCTGGCGGCCCAACGCATTAATCTAAGTGAGAAAAGTGAGATTTTCCAAAAAAGTAGTGAACAAATAGTGAGAAATAGTGAATTTATACATAAAAAAAGTAAGTTAAATTTCTGAGAGATTGAATATCGTAATGTCAAAATAAGAATGTGTGAAAAAACTAGAATAACCCTTTGTTAGTTTTTTATTGACGTAAGTAAACATAATTATTCATAATTAATAAAAAATATAACAAATTCTTGTAAATGCCGGTGTCGTACTTATTTATATCAATCAAGTATTCTTGCCCGATTTATTGAACTTACATTTTAGCGAACTAATCTTAAAAAGTTGAAACTTGATATAGTTATTAAAGGAGTGTTTTTACACAATAGTTGACTAACTTAATCATCAGACTGTAACACTAGAGTACATGCCATGAGGAATCAAGTAAGGCTCCAATCGATGGGTTCACATGGCCACTTCCTGGCTTCATCATCAGATCACTTCCATGTCATAATGATATTGCATTGTCAATTGTCACATTAAATGTCTGCCATATTGGATTAGAATGACGTCACTTTGCTCATTGTGTTTCTTTCATAAATACCCTTCATTTGATATCCATAATATGGAAATTATAAATCGATATTTTTGGGCAGCCGTCATACTGGATCTAGAATGACGTCACGTTGCTTACTGTTTGTCTTCCTCATCAAGCCCTTTTAGTCGATAACCATACCATAGCAGTAACTATAGAAATATTATAAACACCATCTTGTGGCGGTCAACATATTTGATTTGAAATGACAAGCCATTTTATCTAATGCTCACATTATAGAAGCGATTGTGGAAATTATAAATCGCCCCATTGCAGCCTCCGTCATATTAAATTTAGAATGACGTCAGTTTGCTTATTGCTTTTCTCTCATCAAGTTATTTCATTTGATACTCATATTATATACTATGGAAATGATAAATCGCCATTACGTAGCATACCCCTATTAGCTTCAAAATGGCGGCAGCTAATTCATTATGTATTGCTACACGAACCAGACCGACATATAAAATTTCAGCTCAACTGGTTAAGGTTAACTGGTTCAGAATTCAGTTTCAGGATTTCTTCCACACATGCATACTAACTAACATACTAACAGTTACTTGTACAAGGCTTGTTAAAAATGCCACTCTTAATGCAATTTATATTGAAATCCCAGCTCAAATTGAGCCAGGAGAAAATTAAAACAGTTAAGGGTAAATTAGTACTTTCTGTCTCGCTAAAAATACTCTGAATGGCCAAACTAAGTAACATTCTATTGGTTACCTAAATGCGCAACTTTGCTTCATAAACGTTTTTGCATGGCACCTAGTGCATGTATACTAAGTGACATATAAATCCGAACAACCAGTTTAAATGGTTTTATTTTAATAAAATTTTGTATAAGTACTTAATGAAGCATAATAAGTAAATGATAAAAATTTTAAAATGATTGCACTGCTTTAAAGCCCTTTGACCTTTAATAATGTTGGATCCACCCTGATGTGCTACGCATTCTCCAACGCGCCTAGGCATGCTTCTGATCAGGTGGTCAATGTCCTCCTGTGGTATCTCATTCCAGGCAACCACCAACTCCTCTCGAAGTGCTTCTAGAGTCTGAGGAGGACGTTGCAAATTGAGCAATCTCCTACCCATCATATCCCACACGTGCTCAATTGGGGATAAGTCGGGAGATCTTGGTGGTCATGGTAACAATGTGACATCATTATGTTGAAAGAAGTCTATTATGACTCTTGCAACATGTGGTCGGGCATTATCTTGTTGGAAAGTTGGATCTGCCAGGGTGTCAAGATAGGGTAAAAGATGGGGTTCTAGAACTTCGTGGATATAACGCTGCGCGTTCATGTTACCTCTGATGAAGATTAAAGGTGACCTGGAACCATAAGCTATAGCACCCCAAACCATAACTTCAACAGTGTGATGAACATGTCTTTCAACAAAAAACTGTGGATTCCTCCTTTCACCACGTCGCCTTCTAACCCTTACACCGACGTAATCGCCTTGAGTGGTGCAGACAACGGTCACTCTGGGATCAGGAATGGAACAGTATTGTCTTTAGTGACGAGTCTCGATTTTGTTTAGGCATGCACGATGGTCGTGCCAGGGTTAGAAGGCGACGTGGTGAAAGGAGGAATCCACAGTTTTTTGTTGAAAGACATGCTCATCACTCTGTTGGAGTTATGGTTTGGGGTGCTATAGCTTATGGTTCCAGGTCACATTTAATCTTCATCAGAGGTAACATGAACGCGCAGCGTTATATCCACGAAGTTCTAGAACCCCATCTTTCACCCTATCTTGACACCTTGGCAGATCCAACTTTCCAACAAGATAATGCCCGACCACATGTTGCAAGAGTCACAGTAGACTTCTTTCAACATAATGATGTCACATTGTTACCGTGGCCACCAAGATCTCCCGACTTATCCCCAATTGAGCACGTGTGGGATATGATGGGTAGGAGATTGCTCAATTTGCAACGTCCTCCTCAGACTCTAGAAGCACTTCGAGAGGAGTTGGTGGTTGCCTGGATTGAGATACCACAGGAGGACATTGACCACCTGATCAGAAGCATGCCTAGGCGCGTTGGAGAATGCGTAGCACATCAGGGTGCATCCACACATTATTAAAGGTCAAAGGGCTTTAAAGCAGTGCAACCATTTTGAAATTTTTATCATTTACTTATTATGCTTCATTAAGTCCTTATACAAAATTTTATTAAAATAAAACCATTTAAACTGGGTGTTCGGATTTATATGTCACTTAGTATATATAGAGTGCTTTTGGCAAAGCTGAATTGAAATTCAACATGGATTTTAAGTAATCCTGGTTATTTCTCATGTAATACATATTTTCTCAGCTTGGGGAGAATCCTATAGATGAACAACTTTGTCATAGTTAATTTTTGTAAAACAAATCTCTTCATTTAATTTCGTGGACTTGACAATATGTACAGTGAGCGTGAGAAAAGAGAGTATTTTCAATAAAAAGTGAGATGGATCGAAAAAAAGTGAGCCGCCAGCATCCCTGGGGATTCTTTCAGTATATTTTGTCTCTAATGCTTCATCACAATGGATGCACTTCTGATGTTTTTTGCGTTGTTTCCTCATTACATTACCTAATGGCTGTTCAACTGTCTCAGGATGTGCTAACAAGTGTCTATCAAGTTCGCACTTTCAAGTTTTATAAGTGCAGTGATGACATGTTTGTGTGTATTTTACTTCATTTGTCTTCATAAACTCAGGATGTTTATCAAAATGCATCAACAAATGTTTCTCCAAGCAGGATTTTATAGCCGTTTGATAACTGCATTTTGAGCATTGATGTATTTTGGTAGTAACGAGTGATATGAAGTCAGGATGTTATTCCACTATATGATCATCTAAAACCTTTTTGCTTTTAAATGTCGCATCAAAATTAGTGCATGTCTTGGGCTTACAGACTGTACCAGTCTCAGAATATTTTCATACGTTTCGACCAAAGTCGTTCCCATACTTTTATGTCAACTGATTTGATAAGATCTGAATGTTTCCTAACAAGAAGCTCATCGAATGCTGTTGCAAAGCTAGATGTCTATTACAGTGAAAATATGGAACACATTGTTCAGTAAGTCCCAGCGTTAGTCCTTTTTCGACAGAACTAAACATCAAATGACGCATATCTAATTTTCAAGTCAATCGTACCACAAACAGCAAATAGAAGTAATGGAATTTCGTGTATCAATCAGACATTGTTAGGGAAAAATAAGGAGCAATCTAATCAATGGTTTAAAAAATGTTATCCGGACTGGCCGATTTCAAACGCGGTCGCACTAATACAAACTATGCGAAACGATCGGGTAGCCCAAACAAAGCAGTAACTTCTAGAAATATTGCGAACGTTTTGAAAATCTGGATGAATGACCGAACATTGAAAGTTAGTGAGATTGCTGGGATGGTTTTACACGGAAGACTGGACATGAAAACGGTCAAAAGGAATACACAGTGGAATCCGTCTAACAGCGTGTACAATTATGGAGAAGTCAAGAAAAAAATTAAGGTTAGGGGTCTTCACAATTTGCACTCTTAACAATAACGATATATATCCAACCTGACCAAAAAGAGATACACTGCAAAATTTTAAACTAAGAATTTTTATATGACATCTTCCAAGACATAATCATAATCTCCACCTACAATCCTATGTGTTCCGTCCATATCTCAAAGTCTACCACCTATGGTGTGGCCGTAACCTTACGAAAAAACGAGACTGCCGTTACAGGTCCAAGAAATAACAATACTGGTTAATGCACATAGTTTTATTATACTATCTTATCCATACAGACATTTCAGTGCCATAAATATATTTTACAAAAAAAGGATTTCAAATTATACTATGCTGTTATTGTTATGATTGCATAATATATTTTCTTTAGCTTTTATAAAATGGCACCTATCAGACGTTGAACAGTTCATTATAGTACACGATTTGGAAAGTTTTTATGAAATAAAAAACGTTGAAAAAAGTGTCGGAAATAGGTTGCCTAAATACACCCTGAATTTTGGCATTTAAAAACTTAATTAGATTAGCCTATATTCAAAGTGCCATTTTACATGATGACATATGATTGTGTAAACTAGCTACCCAAACTGTTTTGTAATTGCATTTTTTGCACTCATATAGCTGACTAGTAACTAAATCCATAGAATCAGGATGGTACTGAATTATATGACCATCAAAGGCTAAATAATCCTTGAATGTTACGTTGCAATCAGTGCACATCCGTTTATAAGCAGGAGCTTGAACGTTTCCATAATGTATTAACATATGCCTATTAAAATCATTCTTCAGAGTTGTTTCATAAACGCAATTTGAGCATTTATATAATTTGCTTGTAATTGTTGATCTATTTTCAGGATGTTTTTTCAATATATGACCATCTAGCAATGTTTTGTCTCTAAACGCTTTATCACAATGGATGCACTTCTGATGTTTTTTACGTTGTTTTCTCATTACATGACTCCCTAATGGCTGTTCAACTGTCTCAGGGTGTGTTAACGTGTGCCTATCAAGTTCGTGCTTTTTAAGAGTTTTGTAAGTGCAGAGGTGGCATTCGTGTGTTTTTCGATCATTTGACTTCAGAAACTCAGGATCCTTATCAAAATGTATCAATAAATGTCTGTCCAAGCAAGTTTTTATGGTAGTTTTATAACTGCATTCCGTACAGAGATGTAATTTGGTGGTAACTAGTGATATTAAGTCAGGATGTTTTTTAACTATATGGTCATCTAAAGCCGTTTTGCTTTTAAATACCGCACCACAATGAGTACATGTTTTGGGCTTACAGATTGAATTAATCTCAGAATGTGTTAACATGTGTCTAACAAGGTCGCAATTTTTAAAAGTTTTATAAGTGCAGTGTTGACATGTATATATTTGTTCATCCTTTGATTTCATAAATTCGGAATCTTCATCAAGATGAAACAACAAATGTCTGTCTAAGCAGGTTTTTATAGCGGTTTTATAATTGCATTGCGTGCAGTGATGTAATTTGGTGACTAGTGACATATAATCAAGATGTGTTTTAACTATATGATCATCTAAAGCCGTTTTGCTTTTAAATGTCGCATCACAATGAGTGCATGTCTTGGACTTATAGCTTGAACCAGACGATGAATGTGTTAATACGTGTCTATCAAAGTCATTCTTTTGAATTGTTTTATAAATGCAGTGTGGACATTCGCGTATTATTCTATCAAGTGACTCAATAAATTCAGGATGTTTCCTAACAATATGATCATCAAGTCCTATTGCACGAGTAAACGTCATATTACAGTGTATACATGTATTATGTTTATGGGCGTTCATAGCTTTGCTCAAACCGAGTCTGGAAGAGGATGAACTTTTTTTATCGTGCGATTTCATGTGCCAGATTATGTGACTTTTACGGTAAGTAGTATAATTACAACTATAACAACTAAACGATTTTCTGTCAGTTTTCTCATACACAGCTTGTTTCCTTGGGAATATATTTTTTGGTGTTCTGAAAAAAAAGCAATATGTTTATATCCATGAAGTGAAATATTGAATATACATAGAACACAATGAACGTTTTGGATGATATAGCTAAGTATAACATTAGTTAGTTACCCAATGATGCCATAAAGAATGAAAAAAAATATATAGGCTGTGCATATTTAAGATGATTATGATGATAAATTATCATTAATTTCTATAAAATGGCTTTAATTTTTATAAGATGTTGGTTCTGCTAACCTTCGAAAATCGGATTAAGTCTTTAAGTTCCAGCTGCTTCAGTATAAAAAAATCTGAGGCCTATCAGATTTTAAGCAATACAAAACTGTTTGTTGGAATTGTAATGGTACCTCAGTTGCATCGATAGCACTTTGTATTCGTATTGTTGTATTTATATCGACCTTATACCTCTGTATTTTTCTTTACTGTAGCTGTCCAGGCATTCTACTCCAGGATTACAGTGTTGTCTCCGCACTTTCAAAAATCGTCATTGGACAGAGTAGTCTTAGGATGTTCCAAAGAATCACTCCATACATCTTTGCCCTATGTTTCGGAAGCATCGTTTTATAGTATGTCTATGTTTTTTTGAGGCAACGTATCATTTAAACCAGGGGTCGGCAACCGTTGAAAGCCAAGGACCACAAGGTGGCAAACTGAAGAAAAAGAGGGCCACCAATGTGGTATTTAAAATGAATTATATTACCTTATTAGTAAAAAAATTTGAACATTGAACAAACTAGTAATATAACTTTTGTTCGTCCGGCCACAGACGGCCAACCATCGACTGCTGTTTTGTACTTTTTGGCAACTCATCAGATATCCATGGTTGGCCGTCTGTGGTCTGATGAAGAAAAGCAGTACTACTAGTTTGTTCAGTGGCGAGTAGACCGTATCTACTACAGCACCAGAATCGGCGGTATCTAGCGGCAACTGTGGAGACCCGACTGTCAAATGCAAACTGGGATGTAGTTCCAATAGAAACCTTGCTGTTTTTACTCTCGCAGAGGTCGATTCTGGTAATACGTGGTACTGTGTACTGTTTTATTTCGCTGAGTTCGGAAGTCTACATTCAATCAAAACTTAGGGTGTTACTTGCGTTTGGTCTTAATTTATAAACATATCTGGCATTTGTTTCTTTGAAGTTTGAACGGAGTCTATCGTTGTGTTCGTGAGATAATTCATATAACATTTACACTGCCTTTTATGAGAAACGTAATATGTTCTCGCACTATTTCAACTTTCACCACATACAAATACGTAGAAATATTTTAAACACTAATCTTATGGTCCACGTTTTGGTGTTTTTCAATATTATTCCATTTTGTTAAGGTAAACAATTATAGACATTTCGGAAAAATGACCGTATCAAACTTGACCAACAATTCATGTAATATCGTCGGAGATTCTCATTCATTTGTAGCAACCTTGGTTTTAAATCGTTTGTCGTATCCTCACTGCCTAATGTGATTAGTTTACTCTTCTCTCAAACAGTAGCCCACTTCAGAAAGAATTTTGGTTTTCATATGCACTCTAGACTCAAACTTAGGTGGCTGAAGATATTTCAACTCTTTGAAAAGAAGACTGGAGGCAGTGAGAAACTTTCTACTTATGAGCAAACACTATTCTTTTTGTGATTTGCAGGTCATGAAACATAATAATTTCGTGATGAAGCGGATGGATTTCGTATAACGATTAGTTGTTTATTCTACATAATAAGAGGATTAATCAAGTTTATGAATTTAGTATATCAGGAACTATAATTCAATGCCCTAACAATGAGGAATGACCCACAGAATTTCTTATAAATGTCAAACACATTTTTATGTCAAACGTATTTTGACAGAAAAATGTGTTCTAGCAGAATCAAATTCGAAACCGTTTGAAACTAGCCTTTAGGCAGCACACCATCGGCAGGGGTATTACGTAAATTGGAAAGTGACATTATGTCGGTTTTTTTGACATTATAAAGGTTTTTTTATGACATTATGTTGGTTTTACAACAATACGTCAACTTGTAACTAGCTGATGTTCACTTAATGCTCACATGTAGCAAGCGCGGAATGAGCTATTTACACACTTACTTACTTAGTCAACAAGTTTGACATACCAGAGGCGACAGCTTGTCAAAAATTAGGTACTTTCAACGCCAGCTTGAGTCCTATGTGTTTGGTAGGATTTCCGTTGCTGTCACATTTAGAGATATTCTATTTACTTCCTTCTTCTGTTGTGGGTGGTTATATTGAATATAAAAGCTCTACAAATATTATTTTGCCTAAAAGTATGAGTGCAAATGAAACCTATCATGACACTGTAGTTTGACGTATGACATTCGTAATGTGAGACGAATGAAGTATAACCGCACCTGGGAAAAATTCCTGCAGACGCCCGTGGACTTCAGTAGGGAACGCGGCAAACAGTTGGGGACACGATGATCACAGGGACCAACAGTAGCTATCGCATCTGTATGATCTGAGGCCAAACATTGATAGCTGAAGCGTCATGATGTTTAAGCAACAGATACAGCTACAAAAAGATTGCACATCAAGTGACAACAGCTAGTTCTAATTGACAGCTCGATTTCGATCGGACCGGATCCGCCACAGGATTCGTTCAATCGGAGCGATACAATACTAGATCCACCCCAGTGATCGCCAGCATTGCGACTAAGTGTTTACGATATCAGGGTGTCAATAGATAACCAATTTATAAAAAGTAATTCCTGTAATTTAACTGTGACTCGTTAAAAACAATGAAAGGATACATAAGAATACAGTATTATATTATTCCGTCTCACATCTTGAATAATAAGGAAAAATATAGTGCTTCTACCATTGATTAACGTATTCTACCTGAAGATAGCCAATCTAATACCATACTCCCACGTCCCAAAAAATATCCAGAATGAAAATAGCTCCGTATATATACATATATAAGTAGATACATACTTTGAAAAGGTTACGGTCGCATAGATGGCGCTGTAGCCAACTATATTAGTATACAGAGAGAGCCTTATACCACTGATCTCGTAATGTGTTCAAGACAGAAGCGCGAGAAGCGTGCAATACATATGTTAGAAAGAGATAGAAGCACAACGTTGCCTAGCAACCCGAGTAACGAGGCTTGTACGCTTCTCTCTCGTAGACATTACCTCGTCAGTGATATTTGGATTTCTCCGTATAAGCTATATTTGGCTGCAACGCCATCTACGAGACACTACCACTTTCAAATTCGATTTCTGATTAGATCGGGGAGGAGAAACATACATGACAAATTCTCATTTATAACGTTTCAGTATCTCGTATGATCTAGGATAGTTTTTTTGGCACGGGAATATATGAGGTTGGCTATCTTTAGGTAGAATACGTTAATCAATGGTTCTACTTAAGTTGCGCGGAGTGTAGTCTTAGTGTATAGTAGTTTGGTTGATCGTTTTTGTCAATTCATTATATGGCACCATACATCAGCTTTTGGATTACTGACAAAGATAGTTAAGTGTAAGAGTAGCTTACACTAAACTTCGCTAGCTTTGTCGCTCACATGTATTGTTGAATAAAAGCGTTATTATTACCATTTTACATTACATATCATGCGTTGTGAAATTATTAAGGCCCGTATCGTCAGTCGTCCCTACAATTGTAGGGCGCCTTTATGGCCTCCTTGATTGTCATACTCCTTTCTCTCCTTCAAAAATTTCTAGATTACACTTGTCCCGTGTCAGCGTCAGCGTTCTCCTATTGTGAAGATATGTTTTCTTTTTAAATTGTAGGAAATTTCAGGCTGATAGAACATGATATAACTCAAAAGCAAGCACAATTTGATGCAAATAGATGTTTGTGACATAATCTCAAAATAGAGCGCTGACACGGAGAAGTAGAAAACTATGACAATCAAGGAGGCCATAAAGGCGCCCTACAATTGTAGAGACGACTGACGATACGGGCCTAAATGACTATCTAGTAATATTTGGTTTGTGTACGCTTTATCACAATGAATGCACTTTTATTTCCGAGATTTGAATACCATTTTCTCAATGCATGATTATCTAATGACTGTTTAGTATCTGTCTCAGGATAGGCTAAGATATATCTATCATGTTCATACCTTTGAGTTTATCAACGATTCAGGTTATTCCTCAAATGGACCAACAAAAATGTTTGTCGAAGGAGGATCTTTAAACAGTTTTATAATAGCATTCTGTATTGATATAATTTGGTAGTAGCTAGTGATATGAAGTCAGGATGTTTTCTGCTTATATGATCATCTAGTGCGGTAGCAGAGGTTACTACCAACCTCTCAAACGCCTTTAACTCTATTACTCATAGTGCTTTTATTTATAAGTTACAATAAACGGACATTCCTAAAAACGTTATTAAAATAATCGGACACTACCTGTAGAACCTAGACGATGCTGAGCTGCCGGTTGAAAACACTGCAGGACAAACAATGTCACAATACGCAGATGACTTATGTGTGGCAATGGAAGAAATATTTGAGTACTATGATCGGTGGGAGCTTACTTGTAATAAGCATAAAACCGAGTGAGTGTATTGTATTTGGTCTTGTACAAACGTACCCTAGACATACCAAATTTGGCGGGGATGTGGACCAATGTGACTTGTCTTCTTTACTCTTAACAATAAGTTTGTTTTTGATCTGCTAATAGACTTCTTACATAAAACAAAAACATTTATTTAGATACTCAAATCCCTTATAAACTGTATGCGGCAAATGGGTTTCCCCCGACGCCAATCTCATCACACACACACGCACCTACACACACCCTGCGAAAGACTTAACGATTCGTTATTTTTTTGTTAACTAAAAATTCTAATGCACGTCTTATGCTTACAGATTAAAGCAGTCTCAATGTTTTAATGCGTGTCTACCCAAGTTGTATATATATATATATATATATATATATATCTTACAACCGATTCGATAGCTTCAGGATGTTTCTTAATACTAGGTTCATCCAGTCATAATACACGACTAAATGTTGCATTGCAGTTGACGCGTCTATGGAACTTAAGATTTGAACTAGCCTCAGGATGTGTTAACATGTGTGCATCAAGTTCGTTTCTTTTAACAGTCTTATAAGTGCACTGTGAACATTCGTATATCAATCTGGAAGCCGATTTAATAAAGTTTGGATGTTTCCTAACTATATGATCATCTAGTCCTATTACACGAGTGAATGTTGAGTTACAATGGTCGCATATAAATAACTTGAGATTTGAAATAGCCTTAGGATGTGTTAATAAGTGTCTATTAAAATATCTCTTCATAACAGTTTTAAAGATGCAGTGGGGACATTCATATATTTCGCTGTCAACCGATTTAAAATACTCAAGAGTGTTTCTTAACAATATGATCATCCAAAGCTATTGAACAGCTCAATATTGCATTACAGTGAATGCATTTTCTTGACTTATGTCTTGTAATACTCCCAAGATGTAGAGATATATGTTTATCGAAATCGGATTCTTGGGTAGTTGAAGATGTTCCTGATGATGAATTTTTTGCTTTTACATGATCACTTAATATTTTTTTATTGTAAACAACGCAGAACACTGTAAATATGAATGAAGTTCCAAACCAGGCCTGGAATGGGATGCATTTTTTTATGGAACAATTTCATGTGGCGGATTAAATAAGGTTTACAATAAGTAGTATAATAACAACTAAAATAACTGAACAACTTTCTGTCAGAGTTCTCGTGCGCGGCTTGTTTTCTCGGTAATTTAATTTTTGAAGTTCTGGAAAAGAAGCAAACTTTTTCGCCGCTACAATCTTCGGAAGTCCTTGGAAACAACTCCGATTATGATGATTATTTCTTTAGAATCATTGTTTTTAACAATTATTTATATTGTATAAGCAATATTTATGCAACTTATACAGGGCATCCTAAAATAACGTCAATCTCTCATTTGCACAAAGAACACAAGAAAATAAAGCCCATGTTTGTCTGGCCAATTAAACACATGTGTAGACTCAGGTACGAAAAATTCGGTATGTATGTATGTATGTATACGAATGAATACAGATTTTTTTAAGTGGCGTATCATGACTTTCTATATTTAAAACTTTGCCACCCTATATTTCGAAAGTAAAGACTTTGAGGAAATACGATCATATGAATCCCCTTATTGACAATTACCTGAGAAACACTTCGTATATGCATGTTGTCTTGGTTAGCACTGTGAACTATAACAGTTTTGCAGTGCAAAAATATGCCACGTCCTGGAGGAGCTCGTGCTAGTATTATCAACTGTCAACAGTGTCACATTTTACAAATTTTACTTGTGGCATTGCATGCAACCATGCTTTTATAGCCGCTGTTTATATGGTTTTCTCTCCTCTTGTTCGAAAATTTACCATAACAGCACGGATAGGGGGCGACGAAATGAAAGAATAACAGCGCCAGATAGGAAAAAACAGATGTCTTATGTTCTTTAAGAGGCCAATTTGTAATGAACTAGGGCAAAATAATTCGAACATGGAAATTACGCCACTTTTATCAGAAGAAAATACTATTAGATCTGTGCACTAATAGTTTAGTATCAAAAACCAATTGTCAGATAGAAATTTGAAATTTCCCAACCTCGAATACCCCGCGAACCCCGCCTCAAGATTGACATTTTCTGACCACTGTGTTATGCTACTGGATAATAACAAGCATGCATAAAAACGATTCATCTTACACGGGAGATTCATTCAGATTTAGAGGTATTTTTTCAAAAGGGAGAAACATAAAAACAATCAAATTCATTATCGAAGTAAAGAAGCATTCTTTAAAATTGAGTTCCTGAATATTATTTCTTTTAAATGTCGACTGTTAACCGCGTACAATGTGGTAAATTCTAGAATGTCACGCATCCAAGCATTTCGAATGGCAATAAGAAATATGCATGTGATTCAAATATCATTTATTTTTATTTACAGCCTATATTGCTACAGAAAGCGACATTTAACATTATCCATTACTTGTGAGCTATAAAATCGCGAGTACCAATTAAAAAAATTGAAAAATACGCGGCAAATTTAAAATATCGAAACCCGACGCTATTGGCGTGACGTCAGGGCATCGGCAAGTGAGCTTCCAATCATATGATGATGTCATTGATTCTCAACCTATCAGAGCCGCTTTCCAGTGCCTCATTTGTGTTGCTCGAAGTAACTCGGTACTACTCACCACATGTCAATACCGCTCCACTGCTCTAGAGTGCCATGCATCTGAGCTACTCATTTTTAAAATCCCCTGCCCCCTCATGCACCAGCATTTCATTGGGTGTTATACTTCCCGAAATAGTGGGCATAACGAAAATGACAATGTGTCAAGATTGTTACGTTGTTTTTTCACCGTTTTTGTTTTTTTTTTGCATTAAACTCACACTAAACCGACACCAGACAATGGACGATGGTACAAAACTGATAGTGTATTACCCAGAGTCTCAACGTAGATTTGAGACGTTCCTGAATAATAAAGATCACAAGAGAGCGCAAGTAAAAAAGTATCATCGGTCATCAATTGGATAGCCTAGCAATGCTTCTGAAAATAAAGGCAGAATGTGTTTCACATTTTCATTGTTAGTTTGGCAGTGTGATACAAATTGTCAACGTCAAACTAAAACATCTATTTGTTGATGTTTAGGTTTTCATCGTTGTGTTCAAGTGGACATTTGCTAGAGCAGTTCGGGAGCGTCACACTCCGGGTGCATACAACTCTCAAACGAAAAGCATTTGAAAGCGGCTCAGTTTGATCAGCTCCAAAAAGCACTGGTTGACGCGGAATCCTCACCGAGTTATCTAACTACAATGGGTTACGCCCCTTTTCCAACATAGATGTCAATACCATTTGGCAGCGGACGTGCCACCACCAGCAAGAGAATTTCACCGCCAACACAACGTCGGTAAAACAACAAAAGAAAAATAGAACCGTTCCAAACTTGAAAGCGAATCATGACAGCAAACTAACCAAATACGGTGAGGTTTAAATTTGGCTGACGTCGTAATGTGTATGAAAGAGAAGCGCGAGAAGCGTCCAATATGTATGTTAGAAAGAGTGCGCCGATGGGGTCCGTGGCCTCATCACTCGGGTTGCTAGCCAACAAAGTGCTTCTAACTTTTTAACTTCCGCAATACTTCCCGTCTATAACTTGGAAAGTACTGCCCGGATTTGTATGAAACTTTTACACAAGGTTGCCACTATACAAGCGACGAAAAAGCTTTGTAGACGTTTAAAATCGGCCCAACGGTGACGTAGAAAAATGACAAAAACGAAAAAAATAATCGCTCAAACTTCGTTTTTGACGTTTCAGAAGATCATGACATTTTAAAAAAAAATGTTCCGGGTTAAAAATTCTGAGACGGTAAGGGACTGGGGGAGAGCAATTTTTTTGTTGTTACTATACTGAGTGACAAACGAGGTAAATACCTACGTATGTTTATTTTAATAATTAATGGCATATATGTTCAGTGTCCATTACTAGTAAAATGATTGAAATTTCAGCTTGATTCGTCAAATGACTGCAGAAGCTGGTTCAATAATGTGTTGAGGATCCAGGATTTCTTTTACACTCATTGACACGCCTGGATATCGTGCTGATAAGGTGGGGTATCTCATTCCAGGTTACTGCAACTTCGTGAGTAAGACCTACTAAAGTCCGTGGAGTGTGTTGCAAATTCAAGAGCCTGCGACCTATCATGTCTCAGACATGTTCAATTGGAGATAAGTCAGGCGATCGTGGTGGCCAAGGTAAACGGGTTGCGATGTTGATCCATGACGGCTAACGATGATGTGGCAACATGCGGTCTGGCATTGGCAAGATAAATCGATATGTAAAAAATTCTTGAATTCTAATAAACATACGTAGGTGTTTACCTTTTTTTGTCACTCAGTATATAATAATACTCTTCCAATACACGGTAATACTACGCCCCAATTATTTACACACATCATACATACCCTAATACATAAAACATATTTCTAGCAGACAGGATTTCAAATAATGCATCTTTGATAGTCTATCCTAGCGACTTATAAAAGCAGATAGCAGACGGCACGGAGACGTGATATGCACGTACGAGGTGGGCGCGATATCTATCTATATATACAAACATTTCATAACGTAATATTACAGATTTGATAGTCTATCCGAGCGACTTATAAAAGCAGGTAGCAGACGGCGCGGAGACGTGATATGCACGTACGAGGTGGGCGCGATATTCTATCTATATATACAAACATGTCATAACGTAATATTATAGAGTAGATATATATACTATATAAGTACGTATCAAGAGCTTTTATAATCAGATACAAACATTGTTTGCAAACAGTCTTACAACCGAGCTCCAAAGAAATGAGGGTACCGAGTATGGACGCGCTCATTGCTGCAATATGAGGTTTTTTATGAAAGGCCCAAATAGTGCACTAATGGTTCTGGCAAAAAACTACGTCTTTTCGATGCTATTGCACTATACGTAAAATTGCACTAGAAGATTTTCCGAAAGAGTGGGAAGTATAGACACAATCTACTTGACGCCATTTCTTCCTTTGTTGCTATGTCTACATGGATGAGAAAGTATAATTTATTGAAAAAATGGAATTCGGTATTTTTCGCGTTATTCGCCAAATACCACTCGAAATGGAATTCCAAAATATACCACGTTAAACACAGTGACTGCCAACATTTGACAGAATTTCAAAAAAAATACATCATGGATACATCTTTTGGCTCACTCTTTACTGTGGTGTCCTTACCATCAGCATGTGCGGACGTATCTCTCTGTGAGTAATACTGATGGATCACAGTAAATAGTGAACATGTCGAATGTTCCTAACAAACTGATTATTCTGTTTTGAACTTTTAAAAAAATACTTCTTGCTGAATCACTCATTACAAACAATGCAAAAAAAACTTACCTATTTGGAGCTGCATCTGAAGATGCATCCATGCTGGTCTCACCATCGCTCTTGATGATGAATTCTTCAGTGATTTCTGAAATTTTGAAGTCTTCACTATCAATATCCATTTCTGATTTTACTGCATCAGGCTCAATCTTGATTTCTTCCTTGCTTGCCGCATATTCATTCAAGTTATAACCTTCACTATGTCCAGTGTTGACCCTGAAGCAATGGCAGAAAATGGCCTAAAGTAGACTGCTTCTACATGCCTTGAGTAAAGCTTCTCAATTTTCCATGTGTTTCAAAAAAATTTCGAAAAAGTACTGGGTTGTCCAAACTTAAAATCTGACTTGGTATGCTCACTTAGATATTTGATATCATAAATCTACTTCTCAAATTGTAAAATATGAATACACACGATCAACAAAAGATATACTTTGTCCCGTTTCAATCTCCCACCTAAATATATCAAAAACTGCACATTCTAAAAAAAAATTATTTTGGCCATGACCTTGACCATCGCATTCAAGGCCATGTCAACGTCAAATCAAGACATTGAAAACAATTTGCTCCAGGAAAAATGTTGTCAGCTCAGTTGTGATGTGTGTTAATGCCAAGGGTGAACTTGACCATGACTTTCGCGGTCAAGTGAAAATTCCCAAAGGAAACCTCTCATTTTTCTAATGGAAGTGGAAAAAGCAGGAGATTTTACATCTGAATATAACCTTGAACTCAAACCACATTTAAGCTTGACACGACCTTGACCTTGAGATCAATGTCACTCTCAAGTGTAAAATCAAGTATACAAATCAGAGGTTTTCATTTGGAATTTTGACTTGACCATGAAGGTCATTGTCAAGGTCATGATCACCTTTGGGTTATACATACAAACCTCACAACTGTGATGTTGAACATATTAGCTAGATCAAATTGTTTCTGGTGTCTTCATTTTATCTTGAAATTGCCTTAATGACAATAGTCAAAGTCATGGCCAACTTGATTTTCGGATGTAAAATTTCAATTTTGATGCGAAAAAAAGGGGTTCAATTTGAAAATAGTTGAGCTTGAAGGTCCTGGTCAAGGTCATTGTCAATGTCACCATCATTCTGTCCCTTCAAAACCCTACATTTCTTAAAACCTTTTCTATGATGCGCAGTTTTTGAAATAATTAGGTGGGGAGAATCAAATGAGACTGTGTAGATCATGAATTTAACATGATATAAAACTTGCCATTATGAAACAAAAATATCTGTGTGTGCAATTTATGAGGCTCCCCAAAATTATGGAGGGGACCAATTTGAACAGTTCACAATCAAAACAAAATAAAAATGTCACACTCATTTGAGTGCAGAGCCTTGAGGCACTGGACTGTTTCACCTAACAATAGCTACATCTTTGAATAAAACTACCTACCCATGTGAATCTGGATCAAATGGATCTATACTTTCTTCAATGTCCTCTTTTTTGATGCTCACTTCTTCTTTAACTGCACAGCTGTCTGCCTTGAATTCTCCCTGATTATTTCCACTGCACTCAGCCCAGTCATATTCATTGGGCTCCATTTTTATTCTAGAACAAATGATATTGGAATAATGAAAAAAATGTCATCAAGTAGACTGACTCTGCACTTCCCACCCAACTCTGTCTTTGATAAGATTATATTGTTTAATTACAAGCTTAACACCTTATGAACTAGGATTAAAAAAGAATCAACAAAAGTTATAATTGTGAGATATAGAGATCTCTAAAAAACAAAATATAAGTTCTGCAATTTTTTTATTTTTGTTTATATAATTGTTTATATAGAAGTAGCTGCTAAACAAAAGTGATGAAAGTAACAAAAATAAGAAGAATGAGCTAAGTCAATCAAAAAGACTCAAACGAAATCAAAACTTAACTAGGTATGCCCTCAAAGAAAGATCTCATAAGTTCCAATTGTCAAGAGTCTGTAAAAATTCCAAAAACAGTATCAGATCAGTAATTTTTATTTCTTTCATTTTCTGGCTCTAGCTTCACCATCTCTAGATCAATTTCCATAATCTACAAAGCTACCATCCTAGTAACTTCAAGTCAAAATTTCATCAATATCAAATCAGTGCTTTCCAAGTCAATAGAGGGCTCAAGGATTACTAGATAGACATTTTAAAAACTTTTTGAAATCATACCTTCTAGCTGTTTGTTGTGGAAAGAAAGAAGCCAACTACTTATTTTTACCAACTCAGCTAAACATAAAGGCTGTCTGTCACGATAGAAAATTTTCTTTATAATTTGGTACCAAATCTTGTGAGAAAATGTGTTACTGAATTTAATTCCCGAATTGTTTACAAATTACAACCCTGTCTGTCACATAGAAAAGACTATAACTGTCAACTTTGAACCAATTTATCACGTCAAAGTCATACTAACCACACTTTTCGTTGCAGCTTGCTACTTTATTACTTTAAAGCAGTGATCGCCAACCCGTCGATCGCGAGCTACCGGTAGCTCATAAAGGCAATTCTTGTGGCTCACAACATATTTTAAAAAAGTGTAAAAATTATAGAAGTTTCCGTAAATTTTGTAAATTCTCATAATAAACACAAGCAGCGGCAACACTGCGGTGAGCGATCAGTTCGAGAACGATCTCGATTACTTTGAACGGCACAAAGGTCAGCGGTAGGGTTAGAGTTGGCCTGCAATAACGGGTGTTTTTTTTTCGAGGTATAGAACTGTAAGTTGGCATTACTCACGCCTGAACAACGCTTGCAAATTGTGCAGTTTCATTTCGAAAATAATGGTTCTGTGCGAAATACGTATCGCGCACTACGTCCATTTTATCGTCGACAAAATTGTCCATCAGAGCAGTTAATTCGATTAACCATGGAACGTTTTCGCACCACGTTTACTCTAATTGATAACTCGCATCCCCAGAGACGCCGTCCGGTGCGTACAGAAGAAGCTATTGCTACTGTAGAGCGTAGCATTGAGGAAGACCCGAATTAGTCCATCCGCCATCGAGCACAGGAATTGGATCTGTGTCCATCCACTTTATGGAAGATTTTGCGGAAGGATCTTGGTTTGCGTGCTTACAAAATCCAACTCGTGCAAGAATTGAAGCCAAACGATCATCAAGCAAGGCGTAGATTCGTTGAATGGGCCCAAAACGTTATTGCCGTTGTTCCCGATTTTCATAAGCGAATTTTGTTTAGCGATGAAGCACACTTCTGGTTGAATGGCTACGTCAACAAACAAAACTGCCGCATTTGGAGTGAAGCTAATCCTCAAGTCTATGTCGAAACACCGTTACATCCAGAAAAACTGACTGTTTGGTGCGCCTTATGGGCTGGTTGAATCATTGGTCCGTACTTCTTCAAAAACGATGACGGCCAGAACGTCACAGTCAATGGTCATCGGTATAAAGCCATGATTACTAACTTTTTCATTCCTGAATTGAACAATCATGATGTCCAGGAGCTGTGGTTCCAACAAGACGGCGCAACATGTCACACAGCTCGTGCTACAATCGATTTATTGAAAGACACGTTTGGTGATCGAAAATTGGACGTCCAGATTGGACTACATCCGAGCCAGCCGTGGCAGTCATATGTCAGAAATCATATTTAAAATGTAATGCCACAAGATTATCTTTCGAATAAAAATAATTCATGTCAATCGAATAATCCATCGTTGTTTTATTGCGATTTAAAGTTCTATACCTCTAAAAAAAAACACCCTTTACATCTGTTTCCGTTGCGAAAAAAGGCAATATCAAGAGGCACTATAAAACTGTACATTCGAATTTTGAAAAATATTTTTACAAAAGTAAGGCTACAACTGAAGCATCATACCGGGTATCCCAGATAATTACACAAAAGAAGAAACCTTATCAAGACGGGTTAATGATAAAGCAGGCGTTTTTAGAAGCTCCAGATTCGTTATTTGCCAACTTTAGAAATAAAGACGCAATAGTGTCTGTCTGCTATAAAATCAATGCAACTTTCTGCTAATACAGTGATGAGATGAGTAGAAGTAATGAGCAATGACATAGTTTTACAGTTAAGAAATAACTTCTATAACTGTGCTTATTTTTCACTGCAGCTGGATGAATCTACAGATGTTGTTGACACCTCTCAGATGGCCCTGTTTGTCAGGATGGTTTTTAGTGATTTTACGATTAAAGAAGATCTTTTAAAGTTTATTCCACTAGAAGGACAGTCTACTGGGCAGGACTTGTTTTCCTCTTCTAAAAATAGTATTTCTTCTGAGAAAATTCCAATATCGAAAATCTATTACCACTGCATTATCCATCAGCAAGCATTATGTGGACATTTTCTAAAACTAAACAACGTTATGAAATTGCTAGTAGAAATTGTGAACAAGATTAGAGCTCAAGTGTTACAAAGAAGATTATTCAAAACCTTGGCGGGTGACATTGACTGTCAATACGGGAACTACTTCTTCACTCTGAAGTCCGATGGTTAAGTAGGGGACGAGTGCTGAAACGTTTTCATGATATCATATCTGCCATAGTTCAATTTTTCAAACAACGTGATGAAGCGATTCCGGAACTGGAAAATTCAATCTGGCTTAGAAATTTTGGTTTTCTTGTGGATATTACAGAAAAATTAAATGAACTTAATTTGCAGCTTCAGGGGAGAGACAAAGAACTAGCAGAAATGATTTCTTATATAAAAGCATATATCAAAAAGGTTAGTTTTGAGAACAAAACTTGATGGCAATACCATGCATTTTTCTGTTTTTCAGTAAAGATATCTCAAAGTCCATTAGAACCATATGACAATAAATATCAGGTAGAAATAGTCTCTAACTTGAAGGATAACTTCAAAAATCGTTTGAAGGATTATAATAAAATTGCTATAGTGGCGCAATTTGTTGTTTCACGCTTCATGGAAATTGATATCTAACAGTTTGCAACTTCTGTTACGCAGAATTTTAGCGAAGACATCGCTGCGACAGAAATGGAACTGACTGGGTTTCAAGATGATTTCGCTTTAAAATCATTAGTCTCAAATTCAAAATGTATCTGTCCTTCAGTAAGTAACTTGGTAACTCTAACACTCTTGTCAGGGGTACAAACAAAACTTCAACTGGAATTGTAGCAGCGGAGGAACAGTTCTGGTGTTATATAGGCAACCTGGAAGCAGGAACCACAACTAATCAATTAATAAATTATCTTAAGTCCAACAACATTGAAGCCTTAACCTGTGAGAAACTGTCGTCTCAGAACCAACATGTGGCATCTTTTAAGCTCTCCGTGAAACCTGGTGTCAAGAATACATTATTTAATAGCGACATATGGCCTGAAAATGTGATTGTCAAGCCATTCAATTTCCCTAGAAGAAATCAACCATTACCATCAGCACAAGGTAGACGCTTTTTTAAAAGGCAGGCCCAGCCACGGCGCAGGAATTAACCCTATCAATGATATTAGGATTTATTACCAGAACATTAGAGGCATCAGAACTAAATTGAATGAATTTTCAAACAATGTGTCCATGGCATCATATGATATAATTATACTTAGTGAAACCTGGTTAACACCAGAGTTTAATGACTCGGAACTAGGGCTACAGAACTACTCAATTTATAGATGTGACAGAGACAACATAGCAACAGGCAAATCCAGAGGAGGAGGTGTTTTAATTGCGATCACAAAAAGTTTAAAATCGCACCAAGTCGAATTGAGGAATTTGACATCTGGGCATGAAGAGGTGTGGGTCTCTGTATCTATTGGTAAAATTAAGTCCACCTACTTCTGTGCAGTATATTTTCCTCCCCTTAGCAATTTGGTGGAATATGAAAATCACTGCAACAATATTGAAAACTTCAGTGATAGCTCTGATGTCATGTACATCATGGGAGATTACAACCTGCCCCATCTTCAGATGTTGGATGAAACCAACCTCCATGATAATGGTATTGGTAGACGGAATGCCTCCGGTGATCTTCTTGTTAGCTCCATGCTGTTTTCTAACTGCACTCAAATAAACTCGATAAAAAATTGTAACAATGTTTTACTAGATCTTGTATTTACCAATAATTCTAATTTTACTAAAGTAAATTGTGCTAATGATATACTTCTGCCATGTGACAAACATCACCCAGCATTTGTTGTAAGTATACAAAATATTAGCTCTTATAAACCTTTGCAATTTGAAGAACAAATCTATGATTTTAAAAATGCAGATTTTAATGTAATCAACAATTTATTAATTAATTTTAACTGGGATGCCTTATTGGTTGATCAATTGGATAATGATGTTGAATGTTTTTATGCTGTTCTCTATGATTGTATTGATACTTATGTGCCAAGATTGCTAATAAAAAGTAATTTTAAATTTCCTGCATGGTTTAGTCCTGAACTCAAAAGTATGATTTATGAAAAAAAAGAGCTGCATGCAAAATATAAGAGAACTAATTCTAATATTGATTATGGTTTATTCTGTCATTTACGCAGATTGTGCAAAGAAAAGGTTCACCAAGATTATAGTCTTTATATACAAAATATTGAGAATAATCTAAAAGGTAATATTAATGTTTTCTGGAAGTTCATTAAGTCTAAAAATAATCAAAATAGTATTCCATCAATTGTTAAGTATAATGAGGAAACTTTTGATAGCGGCAAAGAAATTGCAAATGCTTTTGCTAAACATTTTTCTAGTGTATATGAAACACCAAGTCCTTCACAGAGCCTTAGCACTGTTGCAAAAAGTTTCAGCTCGCCAAACTTAAATTTGAGCAGTGTATATATAAAAATTTCTGATATTTGTGAAAAGCTGGCTAGCCTGGACTTGTCAAAGGGACCGGGTCCTGATAGTGTGAGTGCATTGTTTCTTAAGAACTGTGCTTTCTCACTGTCTAGGCCTTTATGGATTTTATTTAATAAATCTTTAGCCCTGGGAGTTTTTCCAAAGAAATGGAAAACCTCCTACATTATTCCAATTTTTAAAAATTGTGGAAATCGAGAGAATTTTGAAAATTACAGGCCCATTACATTGATATCGTTAATTCCAAAGGTTTTTGAATCATTTGTAGCAGATTTTTTGAAGGAAAAATTTAAAAATGTTATAATTGCACAGCAGCATGGTTTCTGTGAAGGAAAATCTATAACTTCTAACCTTTTAGTTTATCATTCACATATAGTTGAGGCATTGGAAAATGGGCAATCTGTTGACTCAATTTATACAGATTTTGGGAAAGCATTCGACAAGTTGAATATAGATATTCTCATTGAAAAGCTCTCTTGTTACGGATTGCATGGAAGTTTATTGAACTGGTTAAGTTCTTATCTTTTTGAAAGAGAGCAATTTGTAAAAATTAAAAACTGTCTCTCAAATCCAATTGCTGTCTTGTCTGGTGTACCACAAGGTGCGCACTTGGCACCCATTTTATTTATAATTTTTGTCAATGACATAGCCCAATGTTTTAAATTCTGTTCTTTTCTTATCTATGCTGACGATGTCAAGATCTATTTACCTCTTTCTGATAATAACTCAACATTAAAGATTCAGAGTGACCTTGATCAATTTGTTAAATGGAGTGAAGAAAATAGAATGATCCTTAACACAGACAAATGTAAATACATTCAATTTTCAAAGTCTAACAATAATATAGTCAGCAGTTATCACATAAATAATACCCAACTTCAAAATGTGAATGTTGTTAAAGACCTGGGTGTTATATTTGATAGCAAAGTAACATTTTATCAGAACATAGAGGTTATAAGAAATAAAGCTTTAAAAATGTTGGGCTTCATAAAAAGAAATACATCTGAATTTACTAACATTGGAGCTATAGTAACTCTCTATACTTCACTGGTGCGATCTCATCTAGAAAATTGCAGCAGCGTGTGGTCTCCATATTATGTAACTTATCAGGACATGCTTGACGGGGTTCAGAGAAAATTTCTACGATATATAGCTTACAAAAAACACATTTCTATAGAGAATTTAGACTATAATGCTCTTGAAAAGGAGTTAAGGATTGGATCCCTAAGAGCCAGGAGAGATTCAGCAGATATTGTTTTTGCTTATAAATTAATTCATGGTGTTTACCACTGCCCAGACCTGCTTCTAAAGCTAAATTTTTATGTTTCTCCTAGGCATTTAAGAAAACGCAGATCCTTTGAACCTTGTCGGCATAGAACTTTGTATGGCTCGAATAGTAGCATGGATAGGATAATGAGAAATTGTAATGACTGTGATATAGACCTTTTTAATACTTCACTATGCTCTCTCAAAAAGTTCCTTAAGGATAGAAATCTTAGCTAAAGTTTTAAAATGTCTCAATTGCTGGTGATGTTTGCTGTGTTGTTTAGTTGTTCAGTTTTTTTAGTTTTTTTTTTTTTAGTATTTGTTTGTAACTATTTTTATGCACGTTTTAATATTTTAATATTTTAATTTAGTAAATAGTCAAACTTTATGTTCATATGTTAGATTCTTTATTTATGATGTGTGTGAATTTTATTAGGTTAAGATTGTACTTTTACAACCTGTAACCGAATGGGTTTATCCCGTAAATTTGTAAATAAATAAATAAATAAATAAATAAATAAATAAATAAATATTGAGTATTACGTCGTATTGCCTTTAAAGTGAAAGCGTTATTCAGTTCAACCTATTTGTGTGAATCTTCTTTTTCAAATATGAAGTTTTTGAAAACAAATAACGTAATTGACTTACAGATGAACATTTGAAGAATTGTATTCAAATGGCAGTATCAAATTATACTCCAAAAATTAAAAAAATTGTCAGGGAGTCTGAGTGTCAGGCTTCTCATTAAACACGCATTTTTTATCTGGACATACTTTTGTTTAAAATAGTGCGTTGCTTTTTTTATTTTTAGTTACCCTTATTAAATCGTATGTGACATGCCATTGTTGCTGACGAAAAATTATGTTTATTTTTCAAACACCTACGATTAGTAGGAATGGATGTAGTATGAATTAGTTCAGTAGTATGTATTAGTATTAGTGAAATAAACACATCTATGTCACATACAACTGTGTATATTTTCATTTAAGTTGGCTTGCATTGCTTATGACTAGGTAGCACACTGTTTATTCCAAAATTATCAAAGTAGCTCCACACACTGAAAAAGTTGGCGACCACTGCTTTAAAGGAATAAAAAATTAAGTGATCCCGCAATTCGCATATATTATATGTGGCTGCAGGACGAGTGATCTGCATTGTAACTTCCCACTCCATGAAAAAACGAAGTAAAAAAAACCCTAAAAGAATTTGGTGTCAAAAATGGATCAGGGAGAGGGACTGGGAATGGGTGTGCTCCAGATGTTGAATAAAGGATCTCTATTGGAGGATCCACTGGCTTACAGGCCTAATTGGTTCTAAACTCATTCTGATTTTATCCTACACTGCTTATTTTGGCGTTTCTGTTTTTATAGGCCTTGCTCTTTACAGCATATACACAATCATATTTATCAAACTCATTTAGTAGTATGTCACACTGTTCTTTTGACCATGACATCTTTTAGCTTGTTCAATCTACAAGTAGAACAGCATACAGCATAAGCCGGCAAGTTTCGAGAAACTGATGAACACAATCGATCACAACAACTGATGAAAGTGCTTGATACTATACTATTCGTCATTGTTTGTCAGAGCGGTCCAGTGGACCTTTGCTCTCAGTTAAAAGTCTCGTCGGTCTGTTAGTCTGTCAGGTCTGGCTACCCAGATACCAAACATGTTTAAACCTTTCGCAACGGAGGATCTTTTTACGAAATCTGTCTGTCCTTACGGGGAAAACGCCGCTTGCTGATTTATCCGCTTGCCGTTCCAAATCAATATTTTATGATGCGCTGATCTATCCGCTTCCTGTTAGGAATGACTATACGTCTTTGTATTTTTTATTATATTCTTTAGTGAAATAGCGATAATTAAAAAAAACAATCTAATTTCCAAAGACATTTTCATACAAAAATGTTATTCAAAAATACAAACACATACATATATTTATGTATACGTAAATAACAAAAACATAATGTAAGTAACAAAATCTGATTATACAAATGCAAATCGAATGTTTAAAATTTTTACAGTGTTGCACTTCGTCGCCGGGTTAGACATTGCAAATTTTGCTGATGGTAAGTAGGTATGTAAAAATTCCTGACTTAAAATTCTCCACGCGAGACTTTGGGAACATGGTAACTGGGCTACAATCCGCCTACTGCTTGTACTAGGATCATCCAACGCCAAATTAATGACTTCCAGTTCCTCTTGGACAGTATGCAGGACACCATGGCCTCTGGCTTCGGGAAGTTTGGTCTTAGAAATGAACGCGTAAAAACCTTTGGGGTAGGTTGGCGTCTGTTAGGAAATCTACGTTGATACTCCCGAAAAGCCGCTAAAGCATTTCCATCACAGAACCCGTACACAAAAATAATATCGATGTACTCATCATTGGTAAATTCCATTTCACAACACTCAAAAATAGAAAAAAGGAACTTTTGACTAGACTTTCACAAAAAAATTGTAGTAGTAACGATAACAAGCATATAACACATAAATATGACAAACAATCTCCCAAGAAACGTCAAGTTGGTATCAAGGCCTCCTATTTTATTTTGAAATTAATTGTATCTCAGCTCTTCATGAATGATCTAATTTGTTTTATTTTTATTTTTATGAAAAAACGCAAAAGTAATTATGTGTAGCAAATTGGAGGTAAAATCTTTATTTGGAAAAATAATACTACTGATCCCCTGTATCTCCGCCAGTGGTGCACGTTAGGTAAATCCACATACCAACTTTTAGTTCATTCCAGTTGACGGTTTTGAAGATATTAAAAAAATTGTTTTTTATTTTTAAACTTCAACACCCCGTGTCTTTTTAATGAAGCTCTTGAGGAAAAAATGGTACATACAAGACCCCCCTTTTTTTTATATCGAAACAGCCGCGCAGGCAGAAGCCTAAATGCCGGAACACCGCGGCTGCTATGATGATCCCAAAGAAATTTTGTTAATACGATTTTTGAACTGCCTAAGGTTAGTAGAACTGGGAAAAGCTTCCTCCCGTAGGTTGTTCCACAATCTAGACACCCTCGGGACAAAGGGTCGGTCGTATCGGCCAGTTCTGGATGTACGAAGTTTGACACGGTTAGGATGGGACGCCGAAGTCAGGCGGGTCTGACTGGCAGGCACATCGCGCGGCGGCATCATGGAAGAGAGTTCTGAGGAGCAAAGCCCGTTGGTGTAGCTATAGAAAAGAGCCAGATCGCCGACGGCCCGCCGGTGCGAAAGAGTCCCGAGACTGTCTGTTAGGGAAGAGTCATCGATCAGTCGGACCGCCCTCCTCTGGACAGCATCGAGCATGGACAATGCAGTCGGGGCGGCAGCACCCCAAATGTGTGAGCAATACTCGAGGCTAGGCCTTATCTGGGCCTTGTATAGAGTGAGAAGGTCATGCGGAGAAAAGTACTTCTTAGCCCTAAACAAATAGCCTAGCTTTTTCCCAGCAGCTGCAGCTATTGAAGAGATGTGTTCGCGCCAGATCAGGTCCTCGGTGATCTGGACTCCGACCAGCCGAAATGAATGGCTCTTTGGTAGAACTCGACCGTCCATCGAAACTGTATGAGCGCTAGGACGCTTTTTGTTCGTCAAAGTACAGTACTGTGTTTTGGAAGCATTGAACTGTACAAGATTGTTGCGTCCCCAAGCAGTGATAGCCTCCAGGTCTCTTGTCAGAGAAGAAGTCGTCGCTAGTCTTCCTTCGTCCAGCTCAGCGGCAGAGATCGGCTTGTCACTCTGAATTCCTGCATGTAGAGTGCTGTCATCAAGGAGGTCGTTGATATGTAAGAGAAACAGTGTTGGAGCCAAGACCGATCCCTGGGGAACACCCGCTTTGACGTTGTGGGATGAAGAGGAGAATCCGTCAATTACGACGGATATCTTGCGGCCAGAGATAAAGTCAGCCACCCATCTGCAAAGCTTTTCTGGGAGGCCGTAGGATGGAAGTTTGCTTAAGAGGGCAGCGTGCCATAGCTGTTCGAACGCTTTCGTGATGTCAAGAGCAACGACATGAGCCTCACCATGAGACTGGATGAGTTTACTCCACAGTTGCGTGACGTAAGCTAGGAGGTCCCCTGTGGATCGTTGGTGCCGGAAACCGTACTGCCTGTCGCTAATCAAGCTGTGACGTTCAAGGTAGTCCAGAAGCTCGCGATTTATGCACCTCTCCATCACTTTACTTATAACAGAAAGCAGAGCTATAGGCCTGTAGTTGTAAGGGTCGGTTTTAGATCCTTTTTTTGGGATTGGCTGTACATGAGCAAATTTCCAGTTTTCTGGGAAGGTGCCGGATTCATAAGATATCTGGAAGAGACGCGAAAGAACTGGAGCAAGCTCCGCTGCACATCTCTTCAATACAATGGCAGGAATCAAGTCCGGACCAGAAGCTTTGTTGATGTCGAGCGACAAGAGCACTCGTCTTACGGTCTTATGCCTGAATGTTACCTCCCGCATAGTGTGGGGAACCCTTTGAATTGACGGCACTTGGACGTCGATGGTGGAGTTGGCAGCAAAGATCTTGGCTAGCACTTCCGCCTTGGCCTTTGAGTAGAATACAATAGTTCCATCCTGACACGTAAGTGGTGGAAGGCTACTGTGTGAGAAGTTCTTTTCAATCTGCTTGGCCAGCGTCCAGAAAGACCGACTGCCATTGCGCTGCGACATTACCCTGGGCCTAACTTTGATATCATGCTGGTTTTTGGCATTGCGAACCGCTTCGTTATATTTGTTTCTGGACTCGACGTCGGCTTGTCTGTTCTCTACAGTGGGGTTTTGTAAGTAGGTTCTGTGGGCCTTGATCTTCTGCTGCCGCTTAAAATGCGGTCCTGTGTATGATGTTTCATTTTTGGTCACGAATTGTGAATCACCCAGTATTAGTTTGTTCAACAATCGTTTAGATCTTCTTGATCGGATATTTTCCCATTCCTCGGCGTCGCCATTCAAACGCCCTCAGAATCGCTATTCTGCAATATTTCTAACAACTCTTGATCTGTTAACTCACTATGAGACACTTCAAATATGAATATAATGCACAATAACTACGGCCCGTATCGTCAGTCGTCCTTGATTGTCATACTCTTTTCTCTCCTTCAAAAATTTCTAGATTACACTCGTCCCGTGTCAGCGTCAGCGCTCTCCTATTGTTAAGATATGTTTTCCTTTTAAATTGTAGGAAATTTCAGGCTGATAAAACTCAAAAGCAAGCACAATTTGATGCAAATAGATGTTTGTGGCATAACCTCAAAATAGAGTGCTGACACGGAGAAGTAGAAAACTATGACAATCAAGGAGGCCATAAACGCGCCCTACAATTGTAGGGACGACTGACGATACGGGCCTTAAGTATCAGTACTCTCGTTCGAAGAATAATGGTCAAATAAACGTGCAGCAACTGTCTTGACAGTGCATGCCTGTTCCCCCACCACCGAAAATTTTCGCCTGTATACATAGTATTTGGTACAAATGAATACCGACATATGCTGATCAATATGTTTCCCGTAGTTAACTCTGTCACTGCGTAAATAAACGTTTCCCATATACCAGACACAACTTTTTTTTGCGAATATATCTGGCTCCTGTCGTGAACGGGTTAAGGGGAAAAGAGAGAGAAAGGTAGAACTAGAGCAAAGAAAAGAAGTAAATCATTTGAAATAGCTTGAGCATTATTGCTTTGACTCTTCGAACAATTTTGTAACTGCAAAAAATAATTTTGATCAGTTTTGTTTTAAAAATTATTTCAGTAGAAATAATTTTGGCCGGTCTGAAATTTAATATTTAATTTTGATCACAGTGCGAGGCGGGGCTGGAATGTTTGCGAACTTGCTTGTCTGTCAAGTCTACTGAAGAAAGTGCTTGATGTTAGGCTTGTTTTTGTCAACCAATTATCATCTCATCTAATCATCACAGAACATCAAGAGGATATAGGAGAATATCAAGACATTAACACAAAACATGTAATTCCTTGTCATGTAACGCTGCTATCAGCCATTGTACTGCTCCAAATGCACAGTAGGTGTCTGCTCACTTTTAACCTGATATTACTTAGAACAGGTTCTAAAAAATTCAGCACACATTTTTTCATACAAAAGTATGTACTAAATGCTGTCTGACAGTAACCTTAAGTTTGTGCAAAATTTAGCACAAAATTTCATTATCATGACTAACAGCCTTTAGAATAAGAAATCAAATGAAATGTAGAAAATACTCCGTCCCCTTCTTTAATTTTCCCCTTATTAGAGGTCTGAATTTCCCTCTGCACTGGGGCCACTTTAGCCAAAGGTCTGAACTTCATGTGTGTCCAAGGGCCCTTACACACCTCAAGATGGTCGTGTGCTTACCAGTTTTTCTCCCCTTTTTTGCAAGCAATTAATAACAGTTCCTTAACATATAATACCTGTTCAATAATATGTCTCTCATGGCTTCAGTATTATCATTTTCACTATTCACAAACATTTCCATCGTCCCTCTTTCAGATTCTTCATTGCCTGTATGGAAGGCCTGGTTATCTTCATTTTTCATTTCTTTGCTGTCCAAATCATCTTGATCAAGTTCACTGTGAAACAAATGAAATTAGACTGAAGCCTTCTTGGATACAAGCAGATGCATGCAAGATTAAATGCCAGCAAGAGGGTTTAATAAATAAGTAAATAGTTTACCTATGCGCATTAGTATCCATATTTGTTCAAACCACAAAACAAGGCTCTTAAAGCTATAGGGTCACAAGTACCTGTACCAGCGTATGCGTTTTTATCAAAAACTGAAGAACTACTGAAACTTCGTCACCGGAATATTGCTTCCGATTCCAAACGAAATACGTTTACATTGATTGAAAGCAGATAAGATTTAAGTTAATAAAATCCAATTTGAAATATGTATTTTCAACCCTATTTTCCACAAGATCCACAAAATCACAAAACATACAAATGTACATAACATATACACGGAAAAGAACGCTTACTCAGAACAATTCGATGGGCAACACCAATGACATTTGCCGCCATGTTTTTGCGTTGACCTTTGACGGGTGACGTATACTGGTGCCGGTATGTCTGGCAGCGCTGTGAAAAAAACAACGTTGTAGATGGTTGGCTTTATTCCAAGGTGGGCATTTGTTGAATTATAATATAAATCATAACATAGCCACATAACCTCCATCAAAAATTGTTACTTTACACCAAAAAGAAAAGCAAATTTAATTTGCGAGTATGGGTTTCCTCACAGTATTAAAGAAGATGAAACAGAAAGAAAAGGAGATGAGAATTCTTATGTTGTATCCTTTTTGTTTTTACCAATTTTTTAATGTTCTTAGTAAAATATGTAGAGTATTTGTGTCCTGATATACCTTCCTTAATGTATTCTCTAGAGGTTTAGATAATGCTGGAAAGACAACAATACTCAAACGATTCAATGGGGAACCAATAAACACAATTTCCCCAACACTTGGTTTCAACATAAAAACTCTAGAGCACAGGGGGTGAGGGTTACCACATTAAGTATATTAGAAATCCATCTATACATTCATATTATTTCAGTTATAAACTAAACATGTGGGATGTTGGTGGACAGAAATCCCTGAGATCATACTGGAGAAATTACTTTGAATGCACAGATGGCTTGATTTGGGTAGTTGATAGTGCTGATAAGAGAAGGCTAGAGGATTGTAAGAAGGAACTATTTGTTCTATTGCAAGAAGAGGTATATATTTGTCTTATTTTAAATCCGAAGCTATTTGTTTTCTTCCCAAAGTATATACAGAGTGATTCTCAAGTCGTGACCAAAAATTAAACATCATACATAGGACACCATAGGGCTTCATTAAAAAGATATGGGGTGTTGAAGTTTAAACATAAAAAACAATTGTTTTAATATCTTCAAAACCATCCAATGGAATGAACTAAAATTTGGTATGTGGATTTACCTAAGTATTATCCACATTCAAAAGTCTTTACTTAAAATTAACATGCACCACTGGCCGAGATACAGGGGACTGGTGGCATTATTTTACCTTCAATTTGCTACAAACGATTGCTCTTTTGTATTTTCCTAGAGTGCACTGTTTTCGTAAAAATAAAACAAATCAATCATTCATGAAGAGCTGAGATAAAAAAATAAGATAGGAGGCTTTGATACCAACTTGATGTTTCTTGGGAGATAGTTTGTCAAAGTTATGTGTGATAGAGTTATTGTTACTACTGCCATATATTTTTTTTAAGCCAAGGTAAAGGTTTCTTTCTTTCCCGGCGACGAAGTGCAACCGCGAAATGCATAATCAAAATGCAGATTTTATTGATTTGGTTTTTTGGTCAGATGAATCGCTATTTACAAGGAGTGGAAAATCCCTGTTCTGTAAGAATCCACTCGATTCAACACAGATTTTCGGCATTTTCAATGGCCAACTGTTTATGCACGTATTGCCACAAAGTTTAAATTCAAACTCATACTTAGCTTTTCTAAAGAATTACATAGAAAATCTGTTAGATGTTCCGTTAGCAACGAGAGTACGAATGTGGTATCAGCACGACGGTACCCCACTGCATGTTCGTCCTGACATAACCGCATGGTTAAATAATCATTTTAGACAATGATGGATTGGCACAGACGGACCCGTACATTGGCCTGCGTGGTCTCCTGATTAGAACCCCCTGGATTTCATTTGTGGGGCGCTTTTAAAGAATTAGTGTATGCTGAACAATGGTGGTCATTTTGAACATTTATTGAAATAAAGCTTTGATTATCTAATTTGTTTTTTTTTAAACTCTAAAAATAGCGCATTCCGAAAAAAACAGTGGCATGCTATTTTTATTTGGAAAAATAATGCCACTTATTCCCTGTATCTACGATACTGGCGCACGTTAATTTTAAGTAAAAACTTTTGAATGTGGAAATACTTGGATAAATCCACACACCAAATTTTAGTTCGTTTCAGTTGACGGTCTTGAAGATATAAAAAAAAAATATTTATTTTTAAACTTCAACACCCCGTATCTTTTGAAGCCCTCAAGGAGAAAATATTACATAGAAGACCCCCTTAAAATGCGGTCCTGAGTATGATGTTTCATTTTTGGTCACTCCTTGTGAATCACCCTATGTATCTACAGCAGAAACTTGGACTTCCATGGATGCTAAACCAGATTTGGACAAAAATTAGTAGTTCCATAAAGTAGGATGCAGAAGGACAGAAATAACTATACTCTATTCCACAAGTATCCATCACGGTAGAATGACAGCTGATTAGTAATATCTCAAAATTCCTCATATCGGCACAGGACCCATAATTCTGACGGATCCGTCAACTTCGGGCAGTCAGAGCCGTATTTTGTTTTGGTTTTTTGTATGCTAAAGTTTCATTTTGTACTTGCTAATAGCTCTTTCATTTAAAATAATCCATTTGCATACAAAACACTACAAACAAGTTTTTCTAGATTTACACCCAATTCATTATTGACAACGTCGCAAACTAACACAAAAATGTCATTTGCTGATCAGCTGTTCACCTCAGTAGACGTCAAAGCGTGATGGATACTCGTGAAATATGTTATACCATGGCATTAAGTTTTCCTTTCTCTATGTTAGAGGCTATCAGGAGCTACTCTGCTAATATTTGCAAATAAGCAAGATTTACCAGGAGCTTGTAGTAAAGAAGAACTTAGAGATGTAAGAGTTATTTATTAATCTATTAGACTCATGTATCATGTGTAATATTCTTGAAGATGAATCACTGTTGTTTTGTATTAATTCCTTTTTTATATATAGGTTTGCACAAGTTCCAACCTCTGACAATTAAACAGAAATTTAGATAAATAGAATAGGAAATATGGAATAAAGAAACATAACTTAATTTTTCAGATACTAGATTTGGATTCAATAAAAACACATCATTGGAAAATAATATCGTGTAGTGCTGTGACAGGTGAAAATCTCTTAGAAGGTATGGACTGGATTATTGATGACATTGCTGCAAGAATATTCACACTTGATTAATTTATAATTTTCTACATTTATTAAATAATACACTATGCTTTATTTTATACGTTTTTATAACTATGAACACAAAAATGCTACGGTGTTTCACAATTATATTTAATAAAGCACAATCTAAGTTAAACTGCAGTTTGGCTTGTTCTTCTATGTCTTGTTTTTCAAATACCTGGTTCAAGTTTTAATAATGAAAACTTCATATCACATAGTGATAAACATAAAACTTAGTCTGTGGACAATTTTTCATTTTTAAGATTTAGTTGGCTTTAATTACTATTTCTTGTATAAAATGATTCACAAATATATATTCTCAATTATATCATAATATTCCTATGTGCAAATATCATAATTATGCAATAACTGGAAATTTCCAAAATAATTACCTTATATAGTGGTTGTGGTCAACTTGAAGGCTACCCTAAATATTGACTTGCCTTATAGCTGTTTGTAGATGAAATTTTGTATGCATCTTGCTTAGCTGCGAATTCAAAATTTTAGAGCAGCTTTTAAATCGATTTAGGAGTAAAAGGAATTAGCTGAAGCATATATTCAAATATAATTTTTATTAGAAAAATATATACACCACTCATTCATTCTTATCTATATATGAAGGTTCACACAATACTGGCTAGAAATTAATACATCAGATGTCAGTGAGTGTCCATGAATTGCAATTCAGACATAACCAATATATTATTGGGCAATGGCTTGGGTTGTGGAGACAGCAGTGTTATTGTCTGCCTTTCTGTATCCAGATTTGTGCTGCAACAACAAAATCATAAAACATCAAGTGATAAACAGGTTTTATTGTCAAAAATGCATTATCAATGTCTTATCAAATGAGAGACTATAAGAGATATGTGACAGTCTGGGAATATATAATAATAATAGCGTTTATTGGTAGAGCAAAAAAATACAAAGAAAATAAAATTAAAAATTAAGAAACAATATGAATTCCCTGCAAAAGGGGGGGGGGGGGGTAACAGACGTACTAGCCCAACACACAAAATTACCAAACCAAACCAAATTATATAAGTTAATATTAATAATAAATACATAATTACAAACGTCAAAAAAATATATGTATATAAAGAAATTATATAAAAAATATAATTTAACGAAAATCATTTTAGTCAGATTTAACGAAAAAAAAAACATTTGAGATATAAAAAGGAACAATATAACATAAACACTACAATTCATCTAATAGGAATTTTCTGTAACTTCTTTTAAAAGCTGACACAGACATAGGGTTGTGGGGACGTGATTGTACAAGTGGTAGATAAAATGAGAAAAACATCTGTTAAACATAGACGTACGATGACGTGGTTGGGAAATCAGCTTCCGATACCGAACATTGATATTGTGAACATCACCTCGAAATGTAATCTTATTATATAAATAAGGCGGAGTTTTATATAGAATAATTTTATCTATTCCATACTTACACACATACAAAACCAGCAACATGAGAAGTGATTATGTCATCTTCATTTTCTGCAAAGCTGACAGCCATGATATGGTGTAAGACACCAGCATTTGGTGTTATTGGCACTAGTTTTGTCAAGTGATCATCAGCTTTCATACCCAATGGTAAACAGGAATCAGGCAATGCTGGTGCCCCAACTTTGTAGATCTTGACATCAGAGAACTTTACATCAAAGGAGTGGGGATATAAGGAATTCTTAGGAGTGCCATAAAAGTATTCTCTGATTCTTTGGTCCCTGGCTTCTACTCTGAGACTTTTAGAACGTTCAACGACCTGGAAGTTATTTAAAACAAAACTAGTGATTTTTGTATTTCCTATGAAAAATAATATACTACACATTCTAGGAGAGGTATTATGAAAACTGCATGAGGATTTGAAAGTATCATAAAAACACAATCAACCATAAAATTGAGTATCTGAAATCAAGGACTGAAAAGAAACTGGGATAACTCTGATATATGCTAATTTAATTTAACTAATTCAACTCACCCCACCACTTTTTGCCATAAATATAATTTTTACAAAATTTGGCATATCTCTAACTAGTTCATTGTATAGTCTTTCTTGATCTAATACAAAAATTGCATCTACTTCAAAAACCTTTGCATTGTTTATCAGTTGCTTATAGCCAGCATTCTTTATCCAACCACATGTATTTATTATGACGCCAGACGCACGTGCTGGAAAAAAATATTTGCTATTTTGTGTAAAACTTATAATAATACGCGACTATTTTATGCATAACATAGGGTATATTAATTATGCCACTATATCCTACTATATTGTCCATCAGCAAACATGAGGTAGATTAGTTGAAAATCTTGGATTCATATAAAAAAATTTCCAACTCGATATTTTTTCTCAATCATGTTTATTGTATGGCTGGTTTCTGGACCAGGGGGGATGTCTTAGCTCATGCAACTCATTCGATCTTATGGTATGTTTTGTGCCTCTTATGCAAACTTGCTTCTCTGAAAGCTTTGCAGATGGTTGGCTCAGTGGTCGTAAGATATTCGTCGTAACTGACGGGTTCTCCTCATCAATGACAACGCGGGTGCTCCCCAGATATCGCTCTTGGCTGCGACATTGTTCCTCTTACATACAACGAGGGGGTACCAGGAGGTAGGCTTATCCACAGGGTAGGTGGCCTATCTTTGAACGCCAATCTCACCTCTAAGTGATGTGCTCTAGGCATCATAGCTTGGTAATCGCACCAAGACTAGAGTAGAAAAATGAACTCTAATTTTTATTCTTACCACAGCTTATGGCACTGCTAGTATAGCTGATCTAAGCTAACGTGTATGGTTTATGGCGATTTTATCATCAAAACTTGACGACCTAGCAACCCTGCCGGGAATATATCTTTATCTGAATTTCTGAATGTAAAAATATCAAATATGGCTGTTTTGGTTAATATCGAGATTATCAACGCTGATGTTTTTGGAGATATTCCGTAAAAAAATGAGCATAAAATATAAAACAACACTATCAGTACCTGTAACGGTATACGTGAAATGTGACTATTGTGAGAGATGCTGAAGTTCAGGAGACTCTGTCATGTCATAAAGTGCTACAGGTAGGCTGTGAACTTAACATATTAGATTATTTATTTAAAATTGCTTGTCTGGATTCAGCCTCATTATAATCCTTGTTGTTGGCACCGTTGTATTAAGTATGAAAGGCCAACAAATTGAAGGGATAGAACTGAGCAAACTAATGAAAAGTGACTAGCGTATTTACAAAGAATTATGAATTACATTAGTGTTTTCTGTATTGTTTCAGAATTATCAAGAAGCGGTACAATGAAGTGAGACACTTGTGTTTTACAACACTCAACATGAATTTGAAATAAATCTAACTATATTTTCATGTAATACAATTTTTATACGATTGTAAACAGCATATGAATATTTTTTTAAACTAAATAAATTTGGTGCTTCATAATTATTATCCTTATTGGGGATATTGTTTTGAACATATGATCATGAAACAATCCTTCAATATCGGAAATATCATTTACAGCAGATTTCAAACTATGAACAAACGAAATCCCCGGCAACCCGGCACATTCCTTATTCCAGGCACATTCTCGGAATTCTTTCGATAGTTTCTCCAGGCAAGTAGGCTGCGCAACCATCTGACAAAACGTCAACGGAGTTGCCATCGTTTAACGTGCAGGTCCCACTTCTTCAGTCATGTGTTTTGTGGTGGGAACCACAAATCCAACAGCGGAAAGGCTCATGCAAGGCTATGGAGTCTGCTTAAAGGGACAAGAATGGACACAGCTCCAGAAAGTGTATATGGGGGTCACGATAGATTCATTTGGGTCGTAGTGTTAAGGCTATCAAGCCAAACCCTTTCTTTTATAATCTTTGTATATATCAACGACCTCCTTTTCTGTTCGATTACTCTGCTCCACAGCCTTGCTGGTGACAGCACTCTACATGTAGGAATTCATAGTAACAAGCCGATCTTTGCCAGTAAGCTGGAGAATCGACGACCAGCAGCAACTTCCACTATGACGAGAGACCAAGAAGTTATCGCTGTTTGGGGACGTAACATTCTGGTACAACAATGCTTCCAAAACACTACTGCAGCTTGACTATCAAGAAGCGTCCTAGTGCCCATCGGGTTTCGATGGATGGCCAAGTTCTACCAAAGCACCTTTCATTTCAGCTTGTCGGAGTCCAGATCACCGCAGCTAGGCTATTTGCTTAGGGCCAAGACGTGCTTCTCCACATAACCTCCTTACTCTGTACAAGGCCCAGATAAGACCTAGCCTCGAGTACTGCCGCCCCGATTATATTATCCATGCTCGATGCTATTCAGAGGAGGGCTGTCTAACTGATTGATGACTCTTTTCTAATGGGCGTTCTCGGGACCCTTTTGCACCGGCAAGCCATTGGCGACCTAGCTCTCTTCTACCTTTACGCCAATGGGCTTTGCTCCTCAGATCTCTTCTCCATGATGCCGCCGCGTAATGTGACTGCCAGACAGACCTGCCTGACTTGGGCCTCCCATCCTAACCTTGACGTATTTCGCACATCCCAGAACTGGTCGATATGACCGCTCCTTAGCCCCTAGGGTATCGAATTTGTGAAACAACCTGTAGTTGTAGTCACCGTTCTTGGCGGGTCAAAGTAAGACTACCAGTATCCCTTTATATATGTATCTCCATACATACACATGCAACCTATCTCTGCGTGTGAACGTTTGTTCGGTAAGCTCAAAGACATAAGTTTTTTAGTTGTGTGTCTCCGTCTCGAAAATTTTGACGTTATATATGAGTGCCCTTCAATCATATTTGTCAGAGTGACAACTTATTTGACATCGGCGTGCAATTTGAGTTGTCCTGTTA
Source organism: Acanthoscelides obtectus (assembly GCA_963669975.1). Taxonomy (NCBI): domain Eukaryota; kingdom Metazoa; phylum Arthropoda; class Insecta; order Coleoptera; family Chrysomelidae; genus Acanthoscelides; species Acanthoscelides obtectus. The sequence continues at coordinate 86,829,301 of CAVLJG010000004.1, forward strand.
TCAATCTTCAATATAAAATTGAACACTTTATGCGTACTGGAGTTGAGATCCGCCCATGGTACGGAGACTCGATCTGTTTACTTATTTCATATGGCGTTGATGACGTAACCGCCAAGAACAATGACTACAACTACACCTAAGGAGGGTCTTACGTTTTATTAACCTTAGGCGGGTCAGAAATCAGTTTAACAAAGTTTCTTTCAGCTTTTCAAAGCAGCCGCGGTGCACTGGTATTTAGGCATCTGCTACGCGAGTACTGCGATATAAGATTGTACTTTTACAACCTGTAACCGAATGGGTTTATCCCGTAAATTTGTAAATAAATAAATAAATAAAAAAAACATGATTTAAGAGGGTGCCAAGCGGTAACCCAATGCAAGCTTGTTTCAGCAGATTGTTTGAATCTTTCTGCACAAAAATGATCCTTAGTAACTTTTCATCATTTTCGAATTATAACCAGTTTAATGACTGAAAACACTTTAACACCAGGTTAAAAATCCTTTTATTTTTGAGGTTTAGCATCTAAATTGAATCTCAAACCTTCCCCTGCAAGCACCTGAAGACTATTTTGAACGTAGTTTATTTAAAAATATTGTTATTCAGTTGTTAATAATTAGCTATGAGCCACGGGCACGCCCGTTAGTAGCACTGAAGATGGTCCTTTCATGGTTTTAAGACATCAAATCGCATATAATTAAAAAACAATCAACTTTAGAGAATTCTAACTAAGGACCCTTAGTTCAGAATGTTCAAAAAAACCTAAACAAAAAATATTATCCAGATTAAAAAAAAATCTTATAGTTTAAAACAAGTTGTTAAAACCTTGTACTGCATGACAATCTCTTGATTGATGTTAAGAGGCATCCAATAAACAAGATACTGAAAAAAATAATTGAAAAATTTAAAGCTGGAATGTGTGCTTCTTGTCTTTTTCATACTGAGCCACCACACAGGCCTAAGGCCTAAAAACCCCTGGGTATCATTGAGTTATAGGGGGATTCCCGGTAAAGGGGGACGTCACATGGACTCTAGCGAGGGAACGCGTGTACATGTGCACAGCACCCACCTTAGAGATCTGGCAGGTGGGACCTCCATGCTCGATGGGTTAAGACCATCTAACACCTACAGGCAATCACACCAGCCACAGCTAAGACAAAAATTCTCTTGCACACCACTACACCACCATGCTAGTTAAAGATATTGTTCTATAAATATACTTACTTTTTTTATTGACTTCTAACCTTTCTTTCACAGTATTAGCTAACTGCTGAACTAGGATATTGAATAACGTTTGATTACTCTGAGGTGATTTTTGTCCATAACTATATACTAGTGGAGCCTCCTGAGAGAATCCTTCATCAATCACTGCTGGTCTTTCAACCATCAGTGCTCCTGAAATAGGCAATATATAGTATATGTTATTCTGAATCTAAATGATCATTCTAGTATATTTTGCAAAATCCTTAATAATCTAGACTGTGAGGAGTTGATAAAGCCTTATTTACAGTGAATATTTTCCAAAATAAAATTTAAAGAATAACTCTGTACACATACAGAGAAATCCATACTTCACTGACGAGTCGAGTTCAATGATTACGAGAGAGAAGCGCGTTAGAAAGAGATGGAAGCCGGCTGGTTAGCGAAGCACCATCATCTGTCAAGCCATCAGACATATTTGGTTTTCACTGTTTAAACTACGGTATAGGGCAGGTATAAATTGAAAATGTAGAAATGTAATTTAAATTGAGAGGCTCACATTACCAAAAAAATTAAAAAAGTCAACTCGCTGATATATTTGATTACAAAAGCTGTTAAAAACCATTCTCCTGCTATGACAGAAAATCTATACGTATGTAGTCGTTATTGTGTCAAAGACATCGAACTACTGGAAAAATTGCAATGTGAAATAACGCGAATTCCACCAGAGATTCGCCACATGAACAATGTCTAAGGGCAATGAATTTGACAACACTCGGTGAGTGAAGATTATGATGGGACCTGATTGATACATTCAAGATCATCAATAGCTGCTATATGCACCCTTCAAATATTTAATATAAGTCAGCATCTTCAATCTCTGAAGGCACCCCAAAGAATTAGAAAAAGAGAGGACATCTAAGTTGATAGCATATATTTACCTATAGTTCCTGGTATGGAAATATGGCCTTGTCCAACATCCAAGTCCACATAAATAGGTCTTCTACCCATCCGCACAGCATAGTTCAGCAAAATCCTGCATACTGTTGATTTGCCAACATCGCAAGGCCCTACCAACATTGCTATAGGTCCTCTCTTATTCTCTTTATCTGCCTCTACTCTCATTACCTCTAAAGCAGCATGACAGTTTGAGTATAAAACCATAGGAGTTTCTTTAGCAGTATAAATGACATCAGTTTTTCCTTTCACTTCCACAACACAACCTTGCCAAGTAAAGACTGCTACTTTAGCACCTGCGGTGAATTCATAAGTTTTAGCTTTTACTAGTTCGGTACCGAATACCTCGGCTGTACCACTTTTGAGGGTGAGGTATACTTTTTCTGTTTTGCTTTCCACCTCAAAACGTAGTTCGTTGTCTCGCTCCAATATGAACTCTTGTAGCACTTTCTTATCGGCAGACATGACTATAGACGCTGTAGCAGCGGAATTTATTTAATAACAATATTTCTTCATAGAATCCTCTAACATAAATTAATTAAATTCTTTTTGTTTTCAAAACACCGACTGACAAATCTAGGTTAGGTCGTCCGAGCAAATTTGACATCTGACAACCATTTGGTAGTGATCACATTAAATCGCTCCCACACGATGTGGCCAATGCCTTACAACGTTGGACACATGGCCATTCGCCATATCTTGTGGGAGAGCGCTGACGGATTGCATGTGTCCAACGTTCATGGCACGTTCGGGATCTTGTCGGTAAATTTGACCCGCGCGTTATAGTACAGAAGATTTACCCCTACCACTAAAGAAGATGATCGAGTTTCCCTGGATCAGCGCTTTGCCTTATCCAGTCTTATTTTATTGTATTCAGAGTTAGTCAGTCTGTTGTTAGCGCTCATACTATATACATCAATAGAATTGTATTTTTGATAATCGAGTTAAAAAGCATGTAGACTGACTCGGTTAGATAATTGGCGCAGCCAGATCGGATTTTCGGGCTGTTTCGCGAATCAGTCGAGACCGCGAAAGCAGTTTTCGTATCGACGAATTTACCGGAAAAACGGCCTACGGACTAAAGACTTTGGTGAGTGGGAGTTCGAGCGGAACCGGTCAATCGAAGACACCGTGTGCAGCTACCACCTACGAAGTCAGGGATTTGGACCACACATCGCCCAAATCTGCAAGCGGAACATTTTGAAGAAGGACCAGATCGCCCAACCAAGATCTTCCCCTTATAGTTAAGCAACCAAGTAAAGACAAAGAAAGAAACGTGATGCACTTGATCATCCTCGTATTAGCGTAAGTGCAACTATACATTTTAAATGTCTTTGGAAGATATTGCAGAGGCTATAGATAATTTGACACTTTCAACAGACTCACCTATTTTAAGACCACCTAGATTAAATATTGAAAATATTCCAAGCATGTCTCAATTCAGACCAGAATTTTTAAATTGCGTCCCAGAGTTTGACGGAAATCCTAATGACTTAAATAGGTTTCTATCAGTGAGTGAAACGTTAATTGTAAATTTTTATGATATACGGAACCCACATAATTTCCAAAATATCTATTTGCTAAATTCACTTATCTCGAAATTAAAAGGAAATGCCAAAGTGCTTGTCAATATCCAAAATATCACAAGTTGGCCAGATTTAAAAGATATTCTGACTAGGCATTTTTCTGATCAAAGAGATGAAACTTGTGTAAACCGTGATTTGGTTATGTTGAGGCAAATGCCAAATGAAACGCCTCAAAAATTTTATGATAAGTGTCTTCATATTTTGAATCTGCTATGCAGCCATGTAAACGTACATGAACATTCTGAAGAAGCAAAAGTGTTAAAAAGAAATGTATATCAAGAATTAGCTCTGAAAACATTTTTGTGCGGACTGCGAGAGCCCTTGGGTACAACAATTAGATGTATGAAACCCACATCTCTCAGCCAAGCTTTACAATTCGTTATATCTGAAGACAATGTCAGCTATTTCCAAAATTATAACAAAAATTTTGGAAAATCACAAAATGTGCCACAAAATCAAACTTCCAGGACAATGCAAAGGCCAATAATTAATCAAAATAGACTTCATACTTTCAGCCTACTAATTATTCATTCAGTCAGCCGAACACTTCAACATTTCAACCTAGGTTCAATTCGACTTTTCCGACTAGGCCTGTAAACTTGCCAAGGACAGTTTATCGTCCTCAGAGATTTCCAACGAATTCCCAGGTTTTTAGACAAACACAGAATAACAGAAATGTTTTCAAACCTAACAGTAACCGTACTTTACCACAAACTACTCCAATGAGTACTTCTACAAGAATTTCTTTCAAACCTGAACATAACTCGACAGCCCAGCAACAACCAAAACCAAATTGGATCGCTGAAGAGCTATTCAGTACAGAGACAGAAGGTAATAACACCTATGTAGTTCCTGGTAACGAATCTTTTGTTTGCGATCAAACTGTAGCTGAACCACAAAATTCAGATACATATTTCACTGATCAATATTGCGAGTATTATACACAAGATATTCCTGAAACTGATCACATAGAACCACCTCAAAATTTTCAGAAGGACTCATTCATAGACCAGAAGACCTAGCACCAGAGGTAATTTCACTTAACGCCAGCAATGCTAGCGAACTATCCTACATTCTTTTTCCCGAATATGGAATTAAAATGTTGATCGATTCTGGATCAACTAAGTCATTTATTGATCCCAGTATTGCTCGTAATTTTTTTTCAAATTTAATCAGAGATGATCCATTTGTTGTATCAACTGTTTTTCAAAAATCCGCTCACAAATATAGTGCATCCATCCCGGCATCGAAAATTTTCAATCTTCCTAATCGTATGGATTTGAAGTTTTACCTATTTAAATTTCACAATATTTTCGATGGATTGATTGGATTAGATAATCTCAAATTATTGAGAGCCGATATTAATTTAAGCAAAGGAACTTTACATACGCCCTACGCCAAAATTAGACTAATTAAGGCGGCTCCGACGCAGTGAGTTTCAGGCCATTTACAAGGGTTTAGCTGCTTCGGAATTGACGCTCCATTTTTCTATATATTTGAATAAAATTTATACAGTATGTTCAGAAGACAATTGTCCAGGGTGCTATAGAGCCACTTTTCTAAAAAAAAAATTTTTCAGGAGTTATGGTGGGTGGAAGTGCAGATAATTGTTGTTCGACTTCTCGATTTTTTTAAAAATAATCCAGTGAAAAAACGAAAAAGTGGCTCTATAGCATCCTGTGGAGTCTTGTTTTTAGTGCACTGTGAAAATTCCATTGAAAAATATCAAAAAATGAAGCGTCAATTTTGAAGCGCGAAAACCTCTGCAAATAGGCTTTTACACGAATTTTATCCACTATCTCGTGCTGCCAGTCGAAGCAACGCGGCGGTGTGTACGGACTAAGAAAGGACGTATTCAGATAATTTGTTGTCCCAAGTTTAACAGTAGCAGTTTTGACGTCGGTCGTTCGAGATAAACATCGGACCAGTAAGTGACATTTTTAATAGACTTCAATGAAAGAGGGGAAATTTTTAATCGATTCTGATCATTTCTTTTTATACAATAGGCCATGCTTCAGAGGTGATACCACAAAAAATCATTTTTGTTCAATCACCCCAATATGGATATCAAATGGAAGCACTTGTACAAAACAGTAATACGAAAACAGTTTCAAATCAAGATGGTGGCCGTCACAAAATGGCGGATAACATACTTGCTAATATCTCAAATAAGAGTCGTCGCCTTGTAGAATACAGTACTTCACTAAAAATTTGATTCCAAGATTGCCGCCTTTTCGAAATTGCGAGTTACATATTTTTGTACAAAACCCCCAATTTACATATCAAATGAAAAGACTTGACATGTGTGGTAAAATACAGAACTTTGTGACCAAAAGTTTCCAGGTGGTTCCAGGGTCATTGGAGGTGGTAATCTTTTTAGTTAAAAATAATAATTATAGTGAACGCATTTAACACAAATAAAATGTCACTTGCTGTTTAGCTTTAACCTTATGAAGTATCGTAAAATAAACTTAACACGATAAGCGTCATGAGATATAATGCGTGTGTCGCACCTCATTTGGCGCTTTGGGCCTCGTGACACACATGATATGTCTCACTGCTGGCAGTTATATTTGGTCGCGTAACGTAAGACGTGTGCCATGCTGATGTGATTTTCTTACGGGAACCAAGAGTCCGTGGCCTGAGGGACCAAATTATACTGAATTGGAAATGAAAACATTAAAAAACACGTTGTTTATAGAGTTTTACAAAAAGAGGGTATTCTACAAATCTAAAACAAAAAGCAAATCTTATAAAATAATCAGACATTCTCATTCAAAAATGAACAAAGTAATTTCACAGCAAATCAATAAGTTATGGTAAATGTCGATATTCTAACGAACACAAATATGGAGGAACTCTTATAAACTAAACAGATTGACAAAGTCTTATGCAGGAATAAACAAAATACCGGTATAAATAAACAGTAATACAGATAAATATGGAATTACTACAACTACTATCTGATTCACTACCACTTGCAGAATACGCATCAGATAAGTATACATCCCCACATAACTCAGTACTGCCACTCTCTTCATCCGATAGTATTTCATTACACAATTGTTCAAGCCTTTTTTGCTCCGCTTCGTAATGCGACACCAATAAATTTGGTATTCAATAGTTTATAAACAGTAAAGCAATTTGGACAAGATGACGTACAATACCAACAACGCTTCAATAATAAATGACACGAAACAGTGATCAACGCGCGACATGATGCAAGTCTTGACTTGCAGAAAATGCGACGCGACTTATGTGCCACGCGACCCGATTGGTCTGTGGGCCACGCGACATACAACTAGTACCTCAGAAAAAAAAATCAAAAAAGGGGAAAAATCATAGGATTTGAGAAAAAAGTCAAGTCAAAGTATTAAACCGAAACTTAAAACAAGCTAATTTGACAATAATAACAGTTTGGCCCAGTGGACTGGATTTTCAAATTCTACTGTGGCGCTTAACGTGTCAATGTGACATTTCAATATTCGCCATCTGACAGACTAGATAAAGCTAGCCGATGCTACGTGCTATTGAGCCTGACGATTGACTTTTATTTAAATAAACAATATATACATAATATACAATAAATAGTGAACATCTGGTACTAGTACCAAAATGGAAGAGATTAGCACAACATCTCGCACATCGCTGCTAAAGCGAGATCTGCACACCGCATTTGCCGACACGAAGGGGTTAGTAACGGCGTACAATGTAATATGCTAATCTCTTCCATTTTGGTACCCGAGTACAGCAAAAATAGCCAATTCTCAAGAACTCTTTTTGTGGCTTGCTCGATCTGGGAAATTTCAGAGTCGGTTTTTACAAGTTTTTTCAAGAATTCTACCTTGGCAGCCTCTATATCTTCGTTGCTCATGTCAGGCTTCTCACAGAATTCCCCATAGGATGCATTCTCTTTAGTATCACTATCTCTGATTTTAATTTTCCTTGGTTTCAGCTTCCTTTTCAGATTTTTGTGCGCTCTCCTTTCTTCAAATTTAGCACAGGCCGCTGTGTATTGTGGCTCACTACGGCTGCAGCACATCTTCCTTGGTAGGATCTCTTCTTGCAATAATTAATCCGTTTACCCCCAATGAATTTAGCTATGATTGAGTTAAACTGCTCTACAATATTATTATCGACGTCATGAAGTAAACTTACTGCATTTTTAATAAGAATTTCCAGAAATGATATCAGCCTCTGGTGCAAATTTAAAAAAAAAAGGGTATACACACCTGAATTTGAAGATCCATGCCATCTGTCTCTGTTAGAGAATGCATATATGCCAAACCTTGCTGTCATTTTTGAGCTAAAATAACATATAAAATATAGTTATAATAGTAACTACGTATAGTCTAATTTATTGGCAAAATGAATGCTAAAATTCATAATTGTTTTGGTACCTACCTTTCTATCTGGAAAACGTATTTTTTTTCCTGTGCGTATTTAAATGCGGCTTCTTCGAGACGCCACGTTTATTTCTCTTATTGTTCATTTTTGATACCTTGGTAAGAAAGACACTCAACAATAACAACACAACAATAACAACACGATAATACAACAATACAATAAGGGTAATAAGAGTAATAAGGGCTGGGTATACTAAGCGCCAAAATAGGGAAACAGTCGTATGCTAGATCGTATATCCAAATCAAATCCGACTCTGTGCAATATGCAAATTCAACCAGTCACGCGAACAGCACACCTCTGCGTATTACTATCCTTTTCTAACGTAGAGCGCTTGCCTTGTCACAACGCCGTCCTACTAGCGTTTCCCTATCACCCCCCCGATACCCCTCAGAAACTCTGCTTGACTGTGAGAGCGTCGTTAAATTTGATAACCGTCGCACCTCGAACCAAACAAGGAAACAAGTAATGAAAATCAAAACATCGATCGCCAATGGTGAAATCGTAATTCCTCATCAAAAATTTCATAATTGTGAGATACCTGAATGCCTTACGATAGCAAAAAATTATTTTGCGTTGACAACGATTTTGAATAACACTACTAAGCCTGTTACATTAAATTTTTCTCAGCCGATTTCAGTAGAATCATTTAATTTATCAGAAATGCCGGAAATTGATCTCAATTATTTAGACACTTCAGAAAAATTTGACCTAGATTTGTCGAAAATCGGGATTGATCACCTAAATTCTGAAGAGAAATCAGAGATACTTCAACTTTGCAGAGAGTTTTCAGACATTTTTTACCAGGACGAACTCCACTAACATTTACTAATAATGTCAAACATCAAATAAAAACCAAAAACGAAAGGCCCATTTACACAAAATCGTATCGCTATCCATTTGTTCACAGAGGCGAAGTAAATAGCCAAATACAAAAAATGTTGGATTCCAATATAATACGTCCAAGTAGCTCAGGTTATAATTCACCTATCTGGGTCATTCCAAAGAAGCTAGACGCTTCGGGGAAGCAGAAATGGAGAGTTGTAATTGACTACCGAAGTTTAAATGAACAAACTATTGACGATAAATATCCATTACCCAATATCAACGACTTGCTAGACAAACTTGGCAGATGCCAGTATTTTACTACCCTTGACTTAGCGAGTGGTTTCCATCAAATAGAGATGGAGGAAACAGACAGAAAAAACCGCCTTTAGTACCGAAAATGGGCATTGGGTGTTTCTCCGGATGCCTTTTGGCCTAAAAAACGCGCCCGCCAAATTCCAACGCGTCATGGATAATATTTTAAGGGGGATACAAAACGAGAAATGTCTCGTATATCCCGACGACATTATAATTATTTCTACATCCCTTCAAGAACATATTGAAAATATAAGGTCAGTTTTCCAACGACCCAGAACTTCAAAATTTAAAATACAGCTCGATAAATCAGAATTCCTTCGTAAAGAAGTAGCGTATCTCGGACATGTAGTCACACCAGACGGCGTTTAGCCAAATCCAGATAAAATTATTGCCATCCAAAAATTTCCGATTCCAAAAACGACTAAGCAGATTAAAAGCTTTCTCGGACTTATTGGTTACTATAGACGTTTTATTAAAGATTTTGCGAAACTCACAAAGCCTCTAACTAAATGTCTAAAAAAGGGAGCCAAAATTGAACACGATGCAGAATTTATTGACTGTTTCGAAAAATGTAAAAATGTTCTTATGAATGAACCGATACTCAAGTATTCAGACCTTTTAGCCATTTAACTTAACCACGGATGCGAGCAACGTAGCCCTTGGTTGTGTAATTTCACAAGGCCCTATAGGACAGGATCTTCCTATCGCCTATGCTTCGCGCACGCTTAATGATTCCGAACGAAATTATAGTACCATTGAGAAAGAATTACTAGCAATAGTCTGGGCGACTAAATACTTTCGACCCTATCTTTACGGGAGAAAATTCAATCTAATTACTGATCATATGCCCTTAAAATACTTATGGTCCCTTCGAGACCCTTCTTCAAAATTACTAAGATGGAAAATCAGGTTAGACGAGTATGATATGAATATCATCTATAAGAAAGGCAAACTGAATACAAATGCAGATGCCCTGTCTCGTGTAGAGATCCATACAAAAGAAACCAGTTCATTTTGGAACGACTTAGATCATTTGATTCAAGAATGCGCGTGTACTCAACACCAAAACGTTAAGTTTGACCTACCAGTTCAGAAAGGCTCATCTGAATTAAGTACACCTACATTTTACTTTTCTACCCCAAAACAACCGGACCTAACGTCATTTATCACTTATACTTTGAAAATCCAGATATATATGAAAAATTTTCTGTCGTTCTACAAAGGATGTTTAAGTCCGATACTTTGAAATTCAAAATGTATAGAACCAAATTAGTCAACGTTACAGATAAAACTGATATCAAGGACATTATCCGGAATTACCACGGAAGCAAGTCGAATCATCGTGGAATTGAGAAAACGCAGCAGAGAATAAAAGAAAAATATTTTTGGCCTAACTTGAAAAAATCCATTCAAACATTTATAAATGAATGTGAAATTTGTCAACAATATAAATATTAGCGTCATCCGATAAAAATTGCGATGAATCTCACCCCCACTGCATCAAAACCTTTTGAAATCGTACATATCGATACTTTCACTTTTGAAGGTTCAAAATTTCTCACAATTATAGACAGTTTTTCTAAATATGCTCAAGCATATCAGATTACTTCGCTTTCAGGAACTGAAATTGCTGATAATCTGATATTATTCTTTTCTCACCATGGAATTCCTACCAGAATTATCGCAGATAATGGTATCTACTGAATTCAAAAATACCGTTGTAACTGAACTTTTGTCACTTCATAAAATTAAGCTTCATTTTATTTCGCCAAATCATCCAGATTCTAATCGAGTCGTTGAACGATTTCATTCAACTATCATCGAACATTTAAGATTGTTGAACACAGAAGGCTTTCAGAAAACCCCTTATAAAAATGAAAATGTTGTATGCCGTTTTAGCCTACAACCACACCTTACATTCTGTCACAAAATTAAGCCTATAGATATAATCAATGGACATATTACGTCGTATGAACCATTCGATATCAAAATCGACCAATTACTCCTCAATGACTATACCAACAGCCACAAAGAGCGTACAAAACTATTGTATTCAAAAATAAATTCTGATCTCATTCAAAACAAAGAGAAAACGCTATAACGCGTTAACAGAGATTGCGATAGTCCGAATATACTTGATAACCGAGAAACAGTATACGTCACAAAGCATGTTAGAAAAAAGCACGCCAACAAATTCTCAAAGCCGTGTAGACTACAAAGTGTTGATACGGAGAAAAAGACCGTCACGACGGACCAGCACGGAAAAGTGCATATAAGTAATTTGAAACGTCCTCTACGCAAACTTTATTCGTTTGACTAAGCCTCGAGCAATTAGATAAGAAACTATGTATGTAATCTACGTTTACTCTATTCTTAATTGCACGCTAAAAATAAGATTTTCTTTCGAATATATTATTTTACAGGTTCCCAGGAATCATAGGAATCCATGGTACGATAACGTTGAAGAATTTAGAAAATAACCTAGGGTTGATACCCATGAAATTAGGGACCGCCAAAATCACAAAAAATTGTCACTCAATACTGTATTTTTACGACGTCAATTTAATAATCACTGAAGTTAATGACCTTAAGAAAAAACCGAATATGTTGCGAAATTATCCAGGAAATATATTGAGCACTATAAACACTCAGCAAATTACCTCAATGTTTTGTATTTCTTAGAAAGAAAAGTAGACGGAAAGCTAAATGACATTTTTCCCTCTACTTACGAAACTGTTCCATCATTCTCTGTTAGAATAAAAAGAGGATTAATAAACGGCTTAGGTTCAATTTTCAAAGCAATCACAGGAAACCTGGATGCTTCAGATGGTGAACAATTCGAGTCTCTAATAAGCGATTTGCAGAATAATCAAAACAAGTTATCAGAAGCTATCAATAGTCAGAGTACCTTATCTGTCGAACTTATCGATAATTTCAATAAAACTGTAAGTCAGATTACTCATAACCAAAAGCTATTGGAAGCTAAAATAAATCAGCTTTCAACAGCTATGATTAACACACAAGCCTACATAGAAAATGGCACTTTCTTGAGAGATACAATCTCAGAGATCATGAATATCTATCATATCATAATTTCAGTACTCCAGGATATAGAAAACTCACTTACTTTTGCAAAATTGGGAATTATGCACCCCAGTGTAATCAAACCAAAACATTTACTTCAAGCACTAAACTCAGTGGTATTAAAACTATCCACAAAGCAACTGACTTTAGAAGTTACTTTGGATAATATCCCGATTTTTGAAAAGCTCATTAAAATCAGATGTTATACAGTTGATAGAAAAATAACATACATTCTTCAAATTCCAATTGTTCATACATTCCAATTTGATTATTATCACTTACATTCAATTCCAACCTTTCATACGAGTCTGTTCAAAGTAGTCATCCCTTCTGGAAAATATCTTGTAAAGAATGAGTTGTATTTCGCTTTTGCGGGAGACGCATGCACGGAAACGATCGCAAAACAGTACGTTTGCAAGGAACTAGATTTAAGAAGAATCAAAGAATCCAATCCAAAGTTCAACTCCTGGTACAAAAAACTCCCACTACCCGCCGAGAAGTAGAAGCCGTAATCACAGAGCCAGTAATGAAGAAACTGCATGATTTCGGACAATGGATCTTGCTTATACCCAATGAAACCACCATTACATTAAGCTGCCAAGAAACAGTCAAAGTTTTGGGATCCTACTTAGCCGAAATTCCAGTCGGTTGTACACTGGAACTAAATCAAGACCTGATCGCCAATCAAGAGCCTATATCGATTGGAAGTCAGCCAATTATTTTTCCAAATATCGATACCAATACTTCAATTGCTACCAAGCCGAATGACTTCAGCCTTCATCTACACCAGATAGAATTTGATGAAGTTCACAACGTAAAAAGAAGATTAATAGAAAATCGTGTTGACATCCATTCACATAAGGTATCGCACATTCCCAGGTGTTGGACAATCCTGTTGTATGGAGTACTGCTGCTGCTACTTTGCTGTTTGGCTACAAGAAGATCATTCCGAAGATTTTTACTAAGCCGAAGAAACCACAAAGAACCCCTATTGAAGAAGTTGATCTTTCCAATGTGCAACTTCCTCGTTAACCCTCGAAGTTGCAGCTACAAGAGGAGGCGTTATAGTACAGAAATTTACCCCTACCACTAAAGAAGAGGATCGAGTTTCCCTGGATCAGCGCTTTGCCTTATCCAGTCTTATTTTATTGTATTCAGAGTTAGTCAGTCTGTTGTTAGCGCTCATACTATATACATCAATAGAATTGTATTTTTGATAATCAAGAATAAATCTTTTTAATAAGCAAGTAGACTGACCGGTCAGATAATTCGCGTCAAAGGTCGTTACAACGTTGGAAGCATGGTTCGTTACTCTCCCACACGAGATGTCATGTGTTTGATGGTTTTAGGTTAGAACCAGTAGCGGCGAAAAACATTATTTATTTGATTGCTGTGATTGTGGTGAAGTAGTGGTATGTGGGAAGTATTTTGATTTGAATACCTACCTCTTCATAATAATGTATGTTCCTTAACTAACTTTTAACGAGAATGGATTAAATCAGTATACATACAAACTATAGGCTGCCATAACAACACTTTTTTCATATTGCTATTTTGTACGTTTTGCAGGTGAGTTATGGCTGACCTTATGATTTGTATTTTAGTAAATTATAAACTATCAAGTGCTTACAGTTGTTTCATTATAATGTCCTGTTGCAATGCGAGACTAGTTGAGAAATATATTGACTTCCATTTCGTAACTAACGAAAAATACTAAATAAACAATAGCTATGAAAGTACTTTCACGATTTTGATGAAATTTTGACCCTAGGTAACTACTATGAAAAAGCTCTGCAGTTTTTGAAAATCGGTACACTGGCGATGGAGCTATCGTCGAAAAACAAAAACGGTCAAACTTCGTTTATCGACATTTTTGAGACTTCTGACAGACTTAAGTTTTGGTCGCTGAGGACAGATCTGAAATTATTTTTCGGCGCTAAAAAAAATTGTTTCTTCGTTTATTTTGTACAATTTTTCCTTCAGTTGTAAAGGTTCAAGCGCGACACTGACACCGATAATAGACGTTGGCACCACCGTGTGTCGAACGTCTGAGACTAAAAAGTTCATCCCATCGTGTAGGAGACACACTTGCCAATTGAGAGGTGTCGAACGTTGTAAACAACGTTGGGAGCATCGTGTTGGACCCGCATTAGTGATAGGTGAAGTTGACCACTCAACACAAACGCGATTAATAACTACTGTTTTTAAGGCAGCAAGCAGCAACAACTGATGACAGGTGGGATTTGTATTGAAGATACCATGCTGACCAAATAAATTTTTCAGGGAATCTTGACTTAAATGTAATTCTTATTTGCCAGCCTTCAACAAATTTGAAATAGTTTGATTTGTCAACCCCAGCGAGAATAAAAATTGAATTTAATTTAGATAGCCTTGAGCAAACATTCCAGTGGACTTTATACATAATTGATTCCTTAGGGCTCAATTGTTGATATAACAGAGCCCTTCTGTAACAAAAAAGAATATTTATCTAAATAATTAGATTCTGTTCTAGAACCACTTCCACTGATTTCAATGTTTTGAACTTCCAGAATAACACTTGAATTTTCATTTTGCTCAGAAGGGGTTGGACTTGTGGTAGCCTCTCCAGAAGGAGGGTCATTGAATAAAACTCTAGATACTGAACTGCGACCTGGTTTAGTAGGATGACTATTATTTGAATTTAAAACTGTATTGAGGAACACTGCTATGGCAAGATATCTGTGACGTGAAGGATCTTTGCGGATTACTACGATCAAACATTGTAAAATGATCCTCACAAAGATAATAATTGGAAACTTTACGAGTGGCAGATATCCTACAAGCTGATTTCCATGCAGCAACAGTTTTTTCAACTTTTGGAAAACGATGAATACTGAATTAAGCGTCCACACGTTAGTTATTATACTAGTTCGTTTCTGTTAGAGCCAATGTGAAGATGTCCGACACCGAAACCGAAATTGCTCTAAGCGCTTTTACAGTACTGGTATAATTTATATTTGTTATTGAAAAAAAAGAAAAAGCCACGTCAAAGGAGATGGTGGATGACAACGCATCATAAAACTACCAGTAAGTACAGACCATACACTCCATTCAGCAGCTTTTTACAAGGCAATTTAATATTAAATTATCTAATAATGTGTATACAGTGTGTCCAAGATAAGAATGTCTATCATGAGGATCTTGGAAAACAAAAGTGATACGAAGATGGTTAAATTTCAAGCCTAACAATATGCCGTTTAGAAAGTTTTAAAATTCCGAGTTGTTCCGGAGGTATGCCTAAAAAACCGAAATTTGCCGATTTCGTTTTTATTTTTTTCTGACGTTATTTAAAGAGATATGGAAAAACAAAAGACACTTTCTTATGGCTACTTTTTAAGCTCTACAAAACAGCGTTGAGAGATTTTCCGCACGATGTTTCGTTTCGGAGAAACCATCATCAACTTTATTTTTTATATGGCGCGTAAAAAAGTATGCCCTGTATTAAATAGCATTTTTTAGGCATACCTCCGGAACATCTCGGAATTTGAAAGCTTTCTAAACGGCATATTGTTAGGCTTGAAATTTAACCATCTTCGTATCACTTTTGTTTTCCAAGATCCTCATGATAGACATCCTTATCTTGGACACACAGTATACACATTATTAGATAATATAATATTAAATTGCCTTGTAAAAAGCTGCTAGAATGGAGTGTATGGTCTGTACTTACTGGTGCCGAGTTTTATGATGCGTTGTCATCCACCATCTCCTTTGACGTTTCTTTTTCTTTTTACAACAAATATAAATTATACGCACTCATCAGTACTGTAAAAGCGCTTAGAGCAATTTCGGTTTCTTTTTTAATTCCTCGATAGAATAAATCATTTTCATATTCTGTTGAATGTTGCGCCATGCATCGGCTACTAAATTTCTATTTTTATGGTCCTTGCGAGAGGCGTTGAATATTATTGGATGCGCCTGGTATAACTCTAAAAATTCTACAACTTTTTCGTTTGTCCACGCGGGTAGCGATGTTGTTGATGACATATCTCCACATACACACTCGACGCGTGTTACAACAAGACTGAGCCAAGAGCCAGTGAGCCAATATGTGGACGGATTGCCAACGTTGGCGCAGATTCCTTTGATAAAACCGACAATCGACAGCCAACTACCAACGGTCGCTCCAACGTTGGGGCCAACGCTATTTTCTAGATACACACGTTGGGCGAGTGGCGTTGGGGCCAACGTGTGGAGCCGGCGTAAGAAGGTTATTTGCATGAGTACTTTAAAGTAACGATGTACGAAGAGGCAACCCAACCCCAAATCCCGACATGACTGATTTACAAAAGAAAAACAAGCTTCTTGAAGTCTTAAGTATTCCTGCACACAATAATCAAATTCAAGCGGATAACCAAATGGAAATGGTATTTACCATTTTGGGTTGGTATTTACCAATCCGTTCAAGCGAGTGTAGTTATCAGTTTGGTTATAAGATCCGTGACGTCACGAATCAGCTGTTATATGTCATAGTTATCACCGCAAAATTGTGGTATTTACCCAACTCAAGAGTAGTTTTATATTTCTGGTTATTATTTGAAATGTGACAAGTTAGAATTTTGCCGGGTATTGGATATTGTTATTGTACTTCAGCTTCATTTTTGAGAAAAATGATACAGGCTGACTTCAGTTTTACCATAAAGTGGAGCACCTTATTAGTTATACTCATTACGGTTGTTAGGGACACTTTAAATGTAGTTCCTATACTTAACAACGTATCCTGTGTAGCCCTATACCACAAGAATATTAAAATATGGCCATATAAACTCACTAGATGATATCCACTTGTATACGGTTTTGCTAATTTCTTTTTTCATAATTTCTGCTGAATCAATAAATGTTTTCTTTGTTATGCGTAAAAAATTAGAGAATTGAAAGTTATCATAGCTACAAAGGCATGATTCCATCATTAAAAAAAAAACTGAAAAAAACATTTTTCCCATGAATATTATGAAAGGTTTCTTATTTAAACTTTCCATATACAGTTCTAAACGAAAAAGCACCGAATATTAAGTGATAATAAAAATAATCAGAGATTATATACGCGCTTTTCTAAAATAAACAACTTGCAACAAAACCGCGGTTAAAACCAACGCGTTCAAGCGATTCGTGTAACTGACGTCATCAACCCGTGTGTCATCTTGAACCATATTATAACCGCGGCACATAACACAGAAATTTTGGTTATTCGCTTGGATTTGATTAATGTGTTTTACATTGAAAAATATATCACAAAGGTTATTATTATATGAAGATTATGAACGATAATTTCTCGTTTGGGAATTACATCAATAATTAAAAATTTAATGTGTACTTGTGTAGGTTAATTTATTTTAAATGTTTGCCGCGAGATGTCACCGAATGACTGAATGCTGAAGTTATCATATGACTGTCAACGTGGATGTGTTGATGTGACAGGTAGGGTAAGTGATAAGTGTTTTTTTCGCCTTTTCACACCACATAATTCAAAGTCTGATCTTGGAACTCCAAATAGTACAAATTTCGATTCCGTAGTTTTCAAAATAGCTGTTTGGAATATTTTGAGGAACTCGGTATCGACTCGATTTTGAGCATTTTTTATAGACGTGTACATATTTGATACATAGTGAGTACCTTTTGAGATTGTATGTATTTATTTGAAAATTTCCCACAACATTCAATAATGGATCTTTTATCTTTAAATTTGTTTTCAGTTAGTCATGGGGGCAGCAAAGGCCATATGTAAATTCTTTTTCAGAAGATTTTTAGAAGTAACAATTGTCTGCTTATTGCTATTATTCATGCCAAATGTACCACCTTACACCAAAATTGAAGAGCCCTACACGTAAGTAACGTCCTTGAAAGTTTAATTATATTATAATTCTAGAGTACCCCTTTGTATTGTATGCAAACCCTTTTGATTTTCTTCAAAATAAAATACTCATTTTATGAAAATTTAAACGAATTTTTTATGGTATAAACTTGGAATTTGGAAAATAAAAAATGAGCCCTTTTGGCAACTTTTCACAGAAAATTAAGAAAATGACCTGCAATAACTCTGTTAATATCATATTTCTGATTTCTATCATATATATTTTCTATAAAAATTATGACTTTTTGAAGAAATTGTTCTTTATGGTATGGTAATTCTCTAGCTTAACTACACCAGCCTTTTATATAAGATTAAAAATGCCTGCAAATGGGTTAGTTGCAGAATATTGTTGATATTATCTGGGTTTCAAAAGGCTTAAGACCTTTTTAATCAGGTCATTTGCAGAATGGAAGGGATCATATATATATATATACTGCGATGTTGCCAAATTGATAAAATATATGAAAATTAACAAAAATACGCATTTTCACGCGTAGCAGCTCTCCTTTTAATCTAGGATTTGATCTCCTTTGAGCCGCTAGTGCATTACATGTTATGTAAGGTTGTGTAAAGTCATACATACAAATTTAATTATTAAGAATATCCATCAGCACGAAAACCTATTAAGTAATGAAATCTAGCAACATCAAAAAGTATTTGAAAACAAACATTCAATAAAAACCTATTATAAAGTAAAATATTTCAGAACTTTTATGTTTGCGCTCATATCCAGGCCCATTTCTTTCATCTACACCCAAAAACCATGGTCTAAAATCATTTTTTCATCAAAAATGGCTGGTGTAGTTAAGCTAGAGAATTACTTATGGTCTTATCCTCAATATGATGCCAAATTTTTTTGTATACATCTCAAAAAAATAATCGATTATAATGGAAATACAGTTATAATTCATATTATAGTGTAGCACCAACCAGACCATTGGAAGGTAAACTAGTGCTCAAAGAAAGTCTGTCAGATGTAGAAATTTGGCATAAAGGTGATCTGATTGGCCCAGAAGGCTTTGCTGAATATAATGGTGAACTTTACTCTTCACTAGCAACTGGAGAAGTTGTAAAACTTACTGGAGAACATATCACTCCAGTAGTAAAATTTGGCAAACCTTGCAAGGGTGCATATGAGGAAAGGATTTGTGGAAGACCTCTTGGTATGCAGTTTGATAAAAATGGGTTGCTGATTGTGGCAGATGCATACTATGGTCTATTCAGGGTAAATGTTAAAACAGGTAAGTTAAGGTCTCCTATAGGTGTCTTGCTAAAATTACTTCCACCTGATTGCCTGATAATTTTTATGTTAATCTATTGACCAAGGATCATTGAGCTGCCTTACAACAAAGCATGAAGGGTCACTATGAAAAATTAGGATTTTGAACTATTTTTTAGGAGACAAAGAGCTTTTGGTGTCTCCTGATCAAGAAATTGAGGGCAAGAAAGTAAAAGTTTTCAATAGTGTTGCTTTAGCCAGCAATGGTGACATTTACTGGTCAGCATCTTCAACAGAATTTACAATAGAAAATGGCGTCCTTGATCTTTTGGCTGATCCTTCAGGCAGGTAAGAGTCCATGTATTGAAAATTTTATAATATTGAAATAATCCTTAAGTCTCATTATTTTTTGCAATAGTTCTTTTTTCTTCATAATCCTATCCATAGGTGTCATACATATTACAGTACCAATAAAAATGGTCATATTTTATTTTTGATTGATTATACACGATATAAAACCATTTTTTGTTGATCTCTGTTACTATTTGACCTTTATAAATGAATTTTATTATTCCATGAGATTCCTAAAGCAGCAAGAGTGATAGCTTTGATATATCAATCTTGAAATTTAACTAGTTATGATGTACTAACAGTTTTCTTTTTTAACAGTCAGTGATACTAAAGCATGCATGTTTATAACTATACAAACAATGTACAACATGAACATAATATATATTTTAATGCGAACAGTAAGTTTACTTATCTCATTTAGTAGCAAATAATACAGTATAATTGCAAAACTAATGTGTGGTTGTGTTGGTATTTAAAGATTGTTTTCTATTTGCTTTGTTGTAATGTTTCAGATAATATTTCAACAAATCACAAATTACCTTCAATATATGTGTATAGGTGTGTTAATTCATCTAAACAATTAGCAAAAAAAAGTATTTTTAAAACCGGATACCAGGTTAGATTCATTATCAAGTATAAATTATTTGACCATCAACTCACGATGCTCTCGTTTGTCAGAAGAAATAGAGAGGATGTTCAGATATTGGGACTACATGAATGTTTTGTAAAAAAATTAATAAACAGTTTATTGATTTTTTTCATCAAGCCTGTCCTGTCCTGATCCCTGTCAAGTTTGTTTAACATCACTTATGTAAAAAAACTATAAAAACCTACATTATTCAGGTTTGCATAGTTTTGGCTTATTACTTGCATGCATTTGAATAGAAGTGTTAGCAAAATCTTATCAATGTCAGGAGTTTGAAAATCAGTGAATTTTGTTTTATGTTGATTTATTTAATATACTACAAATATGAAACGCATTTTCAACATTACTGATTGCAAGGAGAAATACTACATGAGTATCCTCATTTCTACCCTCTTTGGGTAGTCATCATATTCTGTGAGGAACTGGGAGTATAGTACTGCTCCTTGTCTGTCCAGATTTTATTATCAATTGAAAAAAATTCAATATCTCGCCTATTGTGTGGCTAAATTTAGTTTGACCTTAACCTTTGTAACAATCAAGGTGATATTAGCTGCACCATTTAAAGTGATTTCATTTCAAGCAGTAAATATTGATATGGATAAGCATGTTTTGTTTGCCAATAGATATTATTTTGAATGTCTGAGAGAACTTGTAACAATCAAGGTGATATTTGCTGCACCATTCAAAGTGATTTCATTTCAAGCAGTAAATATTGATATGGATAAGCATGTTTTGTTTGCCAATAGATATTATTTTGAATGTCTGAAAGAACTTTTATTGGTTTAATATCATTACGATAAACATACGATGCAAAACGTGCAAAATAATTTTGTCGTATGATTGTAATAATTATCTACCAAATATGTAATTTTAATGCTAATATCGAACTTGGGCATCACAAACCAGGAAGTTAGTAATTGTACAAATTTAAACATCAACTTATTGTCTTTTAATGAGTTTCATTTCCTTGAAATTACCTGCACATCATTTTGGCTTTCTTGACGATATAAAATACGTTCCAAAAATAAATTAAAACGTTCTCAAAAGGAACCTCGTAATACTGCAGCATTTTCTAGGATATTTCTCAATCAGTCAGTCATTTGAAACCTTTAGTTTACACAGGTTATGTTATATATGATGCCTTTGGCTTATATATAAACATCAAAAAAAAATTATATGCCTTCTGAACACGTTAAAAATTTGTACTTAGCAAAGGGGTGAAATATAAAGACGAGGATAGGGGACGTAGGATAAAATCTTTTTACGAAGTATTATCATTATGAGGCTTGGTTTGGCATTGCTGCCTTGGATTTTGGTCAAAATCTGCTTCACTGATTTATCTTCCTCAGTGTTTTTGAGAAGTTTCTTGTGCTCCTGATCCAGACGTGTTGCCATACTGTCCTCTTGTAGCATCTCCCAAAGTATGTCATATGGGATGGAGTAGGAGTACTGCCCATTTCTTTTATATCTTCTTAAGGCACCTCTCTAACTTAAGAATGCCACTTTTACTTATGCGTGGGAACACAGCAGTAAGTGCGTATGTTAGAGCAGGGTAGATGCAAGCTTCAATTATTTGCCATTTCACTTTTATAGAAACATTCGAGCTGAAGCCAATGATTAAAAAGTGCTCGATTAGCCTTAAGAATTCTTTCTTTAATGAGGCTGCCCGGACTTACTGTACAATTTGTTCGAGGATGGGGTTTAAGACTCTTTGTTTCCCATTCCCCCCATACTTGATCTGTTTAGGGTACGTTCGTGCTCAAAATATTTCTTCCATTGTCCTCTTTGCTCTCATCGAAGCAGTCGCGCAGGCGGAAGCCTAAATGCCCGAACATCGCGGCTGCTATGATGACCCCAAAGAAATTTTGTTAATACGATATTTGAACTGCGTAAGGTTAGTAGAACTGGGAAAAGCTTCCTCTTGTAGATTGTTCCACAAGCTCGACACCCTCGGGACAAAGGAGCGGTCGTATCGGCCAGTTCTGGATGTACGAAGTTCGACACGGTTAGGATGTGATGCCAAAGTCTTGCGGGTCTGTCTGGCAGGCACATCGCGCGGCGGCATCATGGCAGAGAGCTCTGAGGTGCAAAGCCCGTTGGTGTAGCGTTAGAAAAGAGCTAGATCGCCGACGGCCCGCCGCTGCGAAAGAGTCCTGAGACTGTCTGTTACAGAAGAGTCATCGATCAGTCGGACTACCCTCCTTTGTAGGCAGGGCGGCAGCACCCCAAACGTGTGAGCAATACTTGAGGCTAGGCCTTATCTGGGCCTTGTGCCATCGTTTATCGTGCAATGTTTTCTACCGGCAGATTAGCAACGTATAGGTTCCACAGGTAGGACAGACGATAGATCCCTGAGGTACAGCGTAGCGTTGGTGGTATATTTTGGTTTTGCCATTTATTTGTCGGGTTAGCAAATAGTTTTCTATAATTTTGATAACATAGTTGGGATGTCTGTTTGTTGTAACTTATAAGTAAGAGCACTATGAGTAATAGAGTCAAGGTCGGTAGTAAGCGCTACTAAGTGATGTCGTTGTGCAAGTGCATTTGTAATGACTTTCACTGTTCGCAAAAGTTGCACTTGTGTGCCCTTGCCTTGGTAAAGCCATGCTGATATTCTGGAATAATTTTACTGACACTAGGAATGATTTGTTGGGAGTATAACTTTTTCGGCAATTTTACCCATTATATTGAGTAAAGTGATTGGCCTCTATGATTCTGGTAGTCTTGGATCTTTACCACCTTTATGGAGACATGTCATCTCACCCAATTTCCAATGCTGAGGAAAATATCCAGTACTAAGAATCCTATTTACGAGTATTATATATTTCTATTTTGCTTTGTCGTTATCACAGGCAAGCAAAACTTATTAGTGCATCTAAATAATTTGTGGCGCTGAATTAGAATATGACTACGAAAAAAATATCGTAGGGGTCCTTAACGACAAACTGAGATTGGATCCGCACTAGATTTATCCTGAAAACAAGTTGTCGTTCAAATCATAGATATGCAGGTTTTTGACTGTAGAACATAGAAAAATATTTTAATTGTCGTTTTTTGGCCGTTGAATGAAAACACATTATATAGTGTAAGGGGGAATGGTACTTATTTTTTGAAGGTTATTAAGATGAAATTTCTTGAGTTCTAGGTGTGACAGTTTTGCTATTTGATGCATAGTTTGAACACTTTTCATTAAATTAATTAAATTAATCAGTGCGAACTACAAATTTTCAAATAAATCAAATTCAAAAATATCTAGTTCTATGCGAGCTCTCAATGTTCTTTCAGGTTATTACACTATGATGTCAAAACAAAGAAAAACAAAGTGCTGATCGACAAAATTCACTTTGCTAATGGTGTACAGCTTTCAGATGACGAGGAATTTGTAATTATTTCAGAAACTCCTAGAAACCGTATTCATCGTTACTACCTTAAGGTATAATAAACAATGACTATGTATAGGGAAAGTTCATAGCGTTCTAAAACCAGGAGTGACCTGTCGATTGAGGAGCGGCCAACTGATCAGACACTTGAGTTATAAAAGTTGACGTCTACGAGGCTTGATCATTGATTCCAGACTCTTTTGGAGATGCTGATTTGATGAATGTTGTGGACAGTAATGTGTATGTCAAACGGTTTTGATATTTCGTTGTATGTGTAACAGGGTTTTCAGATCCAGAGCAAAGAACCCTAATACCCGCAAAAAATGGCGTCAAGGATTATGTTAGGCACAAGGTAAACCCTCTGAGAAAAAAGTTACTAACATGTAAAACAGAGAAATTAAATGGATCAAGTTAGTCAAAGAGGCTGAACAATTAGTGAATAAATGTGTTGATGTTAGCCGGGATTATGTAGAAAAATATAACTGTAGCGTTACTGGAAGTAGGTCAGAAGCATAGGAATCGACCACTGTACTCCAGGGTTTAACAAAAAAAAAATAAACATAGCCGTAGTACAAAGCTCAGAAGTATTTTGGACTTCCAAACCAAACCTGTTGGTATTTGAAAATTGGACAGTCACTCCTAGGTTTGATCGCGCTTCGAAATATGACTACAGTTTCTGGACGACCGATTGACATTATGACGTCTGTATTTTTAGGGTTCCAAAAAAGGTGTCCATGACATTTTCATTGATGGGCTACCTGGTATGCCTGACAACCTGAAATCTGACGGAAAAGGAGGGTTCTTTGTACCACTCATCGTGGCTGTAGATTCTGAAAATAAAGCTTTGCCACAGATTATTGGCCCTTATCCTGCAATAAGAAAAATAGCAGCTCGGTTTTTGGGAGTGATACAGCTTATATTCAAGACTGTGGACAAACACTATCCCAACGAATTTTCTCAGAAAGCTATCCATTATGTGAGTATATTTTCAAATTGGATGATATATTTTATTTATAGAGTTGATAGTAAATGAATTGACTTTAACAAAATATTTTTTCACTACTATTCCTTGTAACCAACATTATTGACCACAATTTTCCAATGAGAAGTATCTTATCTCTCCCTTTGTCTAAGTTAATAATGATAATGATTGGCTTCTCAGTAACAAATGACATTGGCATAGCTTCTCATGTGGTTATTTGTTCTCACGAATCGGCGTAATATTGGAAAACGTCTTTCGATGTTAACAGAAGGAAAAATGGGCAGCTATGGTTCCAGCTTTTTTGCCTGCTTATTGGAGGTGACCGCTTAAAAGAAAACTAACAAATATAGGAATTGCACAGTTTTTTATTTATAAGTGACATGATAACATTTTGTGACTTTGAAGTTGAGTCATTAATTTTCAGATAATGATTGTAGAAGGAAGATAAACCAAAATATGTGTGTAAAAATAAAAAAAAAAAATTAAAAAAAATGTTACCTTGTTTTATAAAGTATCCTCCCGACAAGTATTTCAGTGCAGACCGGTATTTGATCGTGCGGTCTTCGAGCACCGGCATGCCCTCCCCCGTGAGGTCTTAAGTCACCTGATTCACGAGCCCTTTGTACTACATTAACAAAGGCACGAGGGGTTGGTTGCACTCGATTGGGAAACCGATTCGCATAAATCCGTAATGCCGCGGCAGCATTTTGTAAAGACTCCCCCCGTAAATAAGAATCATGTCCAGAAGTTCAGCATTTTCGTAAACATGTGCCATTTTTTATTTCGTTTGAGCCACGCAACAAACACCACTATTCACTCACGCGTTACCGACTGACACATTGACGGAATGCAACTGAATAAAATTGTAGTAAAAACATTCGCTTTTTTGTTTCCGATGCGATGAACCGATAAGGCGGATTATATCAGTTGTTGCCAAACACGAGCACATATTATTATTGAGACAGGGCGGTACTCAAACTTCTAAAGGGCTATAACTTTGTTACTTTAATTTTACCAGAAAAATGTTAAAGGAAAAAAACATTTCTTTTGATCAGATCTACTCACTGTTAAAATAAATGACTCAATTTCGAAGTCAGCCTGTATGTATGTACATATAAGTTATGTACCAATCTATAGAGAAGAATATGCTGAACCAAGACTTTTGCCTCCACGTTCCTTTCTTATCAGTTACAGTATTGTATTTCATTTGTTCTTTACTTTGGTTTGTATAATGAACTTTGCAGTCAGTCTCGATTCAGAACTCATTCAACTAACATCATTGTATTTGGTTATTCTCAAAAGTAAATCTTTTTAAAAACGTTTTCGTTGAAGAAAGATATTTGAGTGGCGCAGCAAGCAGTAGGATAGCCAGACGAAAAAAGGACATTTTCGGTTCGTTTCAACGGTTTGCTGGCTATAACGAAACCAACCGCGATTGGTCGCGAACGATCCGACGGAATATCGATATCGTTACCGTGATCACCGGAACCTGATTTGGGATAGAACCCTACCCAAATCGAGAAACCAAGAAGACAGCAGCCCAGAGGACAGAAGGAACATCTGCTCCAGGACAGGCGACCCAGCAGTGGCCCAGGCATACGGACACATGGGACGGATTGGATTACTACTGTAAGTATGAATGTCTTACAGGGGTGAAAACAATCAACAGCTGTTTGATGATACATTGAGTGACACTGATTCGGACTCACAGTCGGATACGGAACATATCCAACATAGTTTAAGGAATTTGCAATTAAAACCTAGTATACTAAATAGTACAGTCAATATGAACAACAGTCAAGCAAATCAATCAAGCATGTCATTACGCCCAGAGTATCTTAACATGATACCCGAATTTTATGGTCAACAAGAATTATTACCAAGATTCATAGATATTTGCGAAAAGTTAGTGAATAAATTTTATAGATTAGAGGATGATAATGACTTCCAGAACGAATATCTTATGAGTAGTATTTTAGCGAAAATCAAAGGTAATGCAGCTTTAAATATTAGTAGCAATATTATAAAAAATTGGACAGACTTGAAAACTGCACTTTTAAATACATATCAAGACAAGCGTGACGTATTTACTCTAAATATAGAAATGTGTGAATTGAAACAGAACAATGAAACCCCCTTTGAATTTTATAGCAAAGTTCAGAGTTTATTGAATTTACAAATATCATTTTTAACTACACATTGTGTGAGTGAAGAAGCTCAGATAATATGTAATTTTTGCAAAAGCGTAGCATTAAGAGTATTTATAAAAGGTTTAAAGGAACCTCTATTATCGCTCATGAGGACGAAAAATCCTACAGACTTGAATGAAGCTCTGAATATATTAACTAACGACTTTCAGCTTGATCATAAGGTAGCTAAACATAAAAATGTTAATCGAAATAATATACAATTAGTTCGCCATATGAACAACAGCTTTGGTAATTATAGGAATCAATACCAAGCGGTACAGCGTCCAGTATTACAAAGACAATTTAGTCCTAATAATGTACGACCAAATAATCCTAATCAGAATAGAACGAATTTTCACAATAATAACGTTTTTAGACCTAATCAGATCAACAATCTGCCAAGGCCTACTCCGATGAGTACATCCACTAGACAGACGTATCAGCAACCAAATTTTCAAGGTAGAAATTTTAACAGACCTGGTGTAAACGCAGAACAGGCTATGTTTAACTTGTGTGTACAAGACCAACCTGTTGTAGAATTTCCAAATGATGACAATTATGAATGCGCTTATTCTCAGAATAATTCTGACGATTTTTTATGGCAAGAAGCCTCGGTACAGAGACAACCACAAGTCCCAACGGACCACCAAAGTCAATTGAAATTATGAGTTTAACCGACAAATGTAGCAAACTACCATACATTGTATTTCCGGAGTATAATCTCAAAGTATTGATTGACACTGGAAGTACAAAATCTTTCATACACCCTGAAATTGCGAAAAAATTATTTTCAAGACATATTCAAAAAGACCCATTTCAAATCACTTCAGCACATGGTTCATCTATCGAACAATATAGTATGACAATACCTTGTCCAAAGATTTTTAAGAATCCAAATATTCTCATGAAATTTCATTTATTCAAGTTTCACGAACATTTCCAATGCCTTTTAGGACTCGATAACCTGAAAGATATATTGAATGCCAACGTTGATTTGAGCAATGATCTTTTAGTCACACCCACAACAAGGATACCCATGCAATATCACGAGATTACAAAAAAATCTTCTAATGTTATCACTGTTCCACCTAGAACAGAACAGATAATTAAAGTTAACAAAAAATTTAAAAAATGGTAATGCTATTATTCCATACAGAAAATTATCATGTTTAGAAATCTCTGAATGTCTTACTACAGTGAAAAATCACGAAGCGATTTGCACAGTATTAAATTTATCTGAAGAACAGATTTCTCTTGACATATCTCGACCAATAGATGTAGAAAATTTTGTAAATTACGAATTTTCAGAAAATTCTGATCCACCGAATATTAATTCTTTGAACTTTCAAAAATATAAATTTGATATTTCCAAAATTAGGACAGAGCATATGAACTCTGAAGAAAAAGACGCAATCACCAAGTTAGTAAGCGAGTATTCAGACATATTTTACATAGATGGTAATTACTTAACTTTTACGAGCAAAATTAAGCATCATATACGTACAAGCGATGAAATCCCCATTTACACTAAATCATACAGATATCCTGAAATCCACCAAAAAGAGGTACAAAGACAAATACAATCAATGCTTGATCAAAACATTATTAGAGAGAGCCATTCAGCGTGGTGCTCACCTATATGGATTGTTCCAAAAAAATTAGACGCATCGGGAAAGCAAAAATGGAGAATAGTCATCGACTATAGAAAATTGAATGAAAGATCGTTATCCTCTTCCAAACATAACAGATTTGTTAGATAAATTAGGGCGATGCCAATATTTTTCAACATTAGACTTAGCTTCAGGTTTTCACCAAATAGAAATGGCAGAAGAAGATATCGAAAAAACTGCATTCAATACAGAAAATGGACACTACGAGTTTACAAGAATGCCATTTGGACTAAATACGCGCCAGCGACTTTCCAGCGAGTAATGGATAACGTACTCAGAGGCATTCAAAATGAAAAATGCTTAGTATATTTAGATGACATTATAATATTTAGTACTAGTTTACAGGAACACATTTCTCGACTTAGAGAAGTTTTTGAAAGGTTACGTCAGTCAAATTTTAAAATACAGTTAGACAAATCGGAATTTCTTAGAAAAGAAGTATCGTATTTAGGACATGTTGTGACGGTGGATGGTGTGAAACCAAACCCCGATAAGATAAAGGCAATCACAGAATTTAAAATACCAAAAACTAAGAAGCAAATTAAAGGCTTTCTTGGACTTTTAGGTTATTACCGTAAGTTTATAAAAGATTTTGCGAAAATCACTAAGCCATTGACAATCAGATTGAAAAAAGATGCAATTATTAATCCCAATGACGCAGATTATATTAAATGTTTCGAATTATGCAAGACTTTATTAACAAACGATCCGATACTCCAATATCCGGATTTTTCCTAACCATTCTTGATAACTACGGATGCAAGTAATTATGCAATCGGCGCAATATTATCCCAAGGTAATTTAGGCTCAGATTTACCAATAGCGTACGCCTCACGAACATTAAGTGATTTAGAAACAAAGTATAGCACGACAGAAAAAGAACTAAGTATCGTATATGCAGTAAAATATTTCAGACCTTATATTTTCGGACGTAAGTTTACTATTGTAGCAGATCACAAAAGCCTCCAATGGTTATTTTCAGTTAGAGATGCTAGTTCAAAATTATTAAGATGGCGCTTAAGGTTAGAAGAACATGATTTTGACATTGTTTACAGGAAAGGCAAATCAAACACAAATGCGGACTTTCTATCTAGAATAGAAGTAAATGTTAATGAAACAGGAGCACCGACTCCACTGGCACAATACATGAAAGAATTTAATAGAAATCTTGAAAATCAAGCGGGTCCATCGAATATTTCCAATATTCCCAATCAGACCGATAACTATTCGATCGCACCTCAACCCAATGGTTTAGATAAAATTGATGAAAATGAAAATGATTCATCAGGACACACCGTTCATTCTAATATAGAAAATCCCACGATAAATATTCCAATTAGTGATACAGCAGTAAATTGTGCAAAAAAACAAATTATTATTTCCGAAGTAAACCTCGAACCAGCTGATCCAGTAATTAGTAGATTACATGTGAATAAACAGCGAATATCCGTTCAATTATCAAAGAACAATTTTGAAGCTGATACAATTAAATCTGTAAAAGAATTTATTGCACCAAAGGCAAAATATTGTTTATATTTTGAAGACCCAGTCTATGAAAAGTTTAGCGTAGTTCTTCAAACATATTTCAAAAATTCCCAAATAAATCTAGTAAAATGCACAAAGAAATTGATAGACGTTACAGATCAAAATGAGATTAAGGATATAATTAAGAATTATCACGAAGGTAAAACCAATCATCGAGGAATCGATGAAACTGATAAAAGAATAAAACAAATATATTATTGGCCGAATTTAAGAAATTCGATACAGACTTATATTAATGAGTGTGAAATCTGTCAGTTAACAAAATACGACAGACATCCGTTAAAACTTGAATATAATATTACGCCAACACCTACGAAACCATTCCAAATTTTATACGTAGACACTATTTCTTTAGAAAACGCAAAATTTTTGACTATGACCGATTCATTTTCAAAGTACGGTCAGGCTTACATGTTGAACTCTGCCAATGGAGTAGAGGTAACAAATAATTTTATAAGATATTTTACACATCACTGTATACCAGATCAAATGATTTTCGACAATGGCACAGAATTAAAAAATTCAGTAGTCAAAGAACTTTTAGAATTGCATAAAGTCAAAATACATTTTATTAGTTCACAGCACCCAGAATCTAACGGAACCGTAGAACGTTTCCACTCAACGCTCATAGAACATTTAAGATTATTAAATAATCAGGGAGAGTACAAGAACGAACCTATAGAAACTAAGGTAAATTACGCTATACTAGCCTATAATAACACAATACATTCTGTAACTAATCTTAAACCCTATGAAGTGATTACTGGTCATTTCAATACAGAATCACCTTTTAATATAAACACAGATAAGCAATTATTAAATAATTATTTACAGAATCATAAGGAAAAAATGAAATTAGTATATAGGAATTTGAATGAAAAGATATTACAGAATAAAGAAAAAGTTATAAATAAAGCAAATGAGAAACGTGAAGTTTTGCCTGATATTCCTAACAAGGTATATGTTAAGAATAAACAGAAGCAACAGAAAACTAAAAATAAGTATAAGCAAGAAAAATTAGTTAGTATAGATAAGAAATTAAAAAGAGCGGAGATAGATCCCACACATGCCAATACTTCCAAAAATACCCATTTATCCAATATTAAAAGGCCCAGGAAGAAAACTTATCAATTTAAATTTACTAATATTTCAGATACCTCATCTATTTCGGATGCGGAGCAGAAATAAGAAACATAACGAACAATTTAGGAATTTTGTCAGTAAATTTAGGCACAGCTAGGCTACAAAAAACAAAACATACTTTTGTGCACTATTATGATCTATCACCTTTATATAAAGAATATGAAGACTTGAATATTCAATACAGTAATCTTAACTATAGTTACAGAACCCATTCTAAGATTAATAACGAGCTAGAAAATTATAATAAGATAGTATCTTATATAAGGAGCTTGATTCAAGAGAAAATCGAATACATTAAATCTCATTCTCAAAAGACTCGCAATAAGAGAGGACTTTTTAATGGCATAGGCTATGTAGTAAAAACAATAAGAGGAAATTTAGACTCCGACGATGGAGAACGTATTGATAAAATTTTATCTCATTTACAAGAAAATCAGCACCATATTCAAAATCAGCTGAGAATGCAATATTCAGTAAACAATGAACTTGTCGCAAAATTTAACGGGACTATTCAAGATATACAGCACAATGAGATGACAATAGAAATAACATTTTACAATTGAAACATATTTTATTGAACCAGACAACAATCCAGGATACTCTTTCAGCGAAGGACATTATCAAATAAATTAATTATCCTTTATAATGCCATATTGAATATTTTACAAGATATCGAAAATTCGATAACGTTTTGCAAATTGAAAACCATGCATCCCAGTATAATAAGGACTAGAGAATTATTTCAAGAACTCCGTAAGATATCCACATTTTATAAAAATGAATTACCATTTGAAGTAAAGTATGAAAATATGCTAGATTATGAATCTATTATTTCTATCAGTTGTAAAATCGATGAGAATCAAATAAGTTATTTTCTATCTATTCCTATAGATTATCCTGAACATTTCGATCTTTATTATATGTTACCTATACCGACTCTGATGCACAAATCAGAATTCGTCACTATTATCCCAAATTATAAGTATTTGCTAAAATCTGATCGAAATGAGATCAAACCCCTGCACGAGATTTGTACCCAAGGTAGAATCTATCAATGTCCTAATCGTATATTAGCCAATCACAAAGCCCAATGCGAGAAGTCAATAATTACAGTAGATCATACAGAGCCATGTAGATACACGAAGCTTCAGATTGAAGAAAATCACATTGAATTTATTCCCGAAATTAACCAGTATTTAGCTGTATTTCTCACCGAAGAAAAATTGAAAATTAAATGCAAGGAGCAAATCGATACAAAGTCATTACTTGGCATTTTCTTAGTCAAAGCCAGTGAATGCCAAATATCATTCCAAGACAATGAAATAATCTTTCAAGACAAAACCTATGGAAAGCCCCTCGTAGCTGACAAAATGGATTTCCATTTTATGAAACAAAATATCCTAGAGACACAAATTACTCTGAAAACGTTAAATTTACCAGAATTACAAGTTAATCGAATGTTACCAATTTTAGAAGAAAATTCCATAGAAAATTTTGGAAAACCCAGTATTTGGACCATATTACTATATCTCGTATTTTCAAGCATCTGCTGCACAATTTTATATAGAAGATGGAGAAACAAGAAAGCATCCAAGTTAGAAATCGACATTGAATTAGCCGAGATGAAAGAAGAAGGTCCAAGTCCCACAAAACGCACTAGAAGAGAAGATTCCAGTTCAAGATATAAGAAGAAAGAAATTCACCTTCTAGGGGAAGCTTCATTCTAGGGGTGGAGGAGTTATGTACCACTCTATAGAGAAGAATATGCTGAACAAGGACTTTTGCCTCCACGTTCCTTTCTTATCAGTTACAGTATTGTATTTCATTTGTTCTTTACTTTGGTTTGTATAATGAACTTTGCAGTCAGTCTCGATTCAGAACTCATTCAATTAACATCATTGTATTTGGTTATTCTCAAAAATAAATCTTTTTAAAAACGTTTTCGTTGAAGAAAGATATTTGAGTTATATGAATTTATAAAGTATAATATGATAATTAGATATATTAAATTAAGTATTATTATAAGACATCTATGTACACATTGTACATAAAATTATAATTTATAATTATATAATATACAGGGTGTTCCATAATTATTGCGACAAAATGATAGGGGTTGTAGAGGGCATAAAAATATGCAATTTTGCCTTATAAACCCCTGTTCGTAAATATGCCGTTTGAGCACTACCGCTAATTTTACCTTAAGCGAAACAAAAAATTCAACAGCTGCAAAATGTTCGTCTAGCACATTTCATGGTCTCGCCGATTTGTAAAAAAAAGCCTGCTGTGTTTACATTTTTGTTATCGTAAATTCTCCACACCGATTCATTTAATTTATCTGAGTGGTGCGTCAAACTAGAGGCCAATCCGCGTACAAGCGTGCGTGCTATTGCACATGAAATGGGAGCCTCTCAAACTACTGCTTGGCGGGTTCTCCATGACCAGCAACTACACCCATACCACCTTTTAAAAGTCCAAGCCATGGGTCCAGAAAACTATCTGCCGCGTCGACGTTTTTGTCGTTGGTGGCTGCAGCAGGAGTTGAGGCAACCAAACTTTGGTCGCTACGTTTTGTACACTGACGAGTCCTGTTTCACAAAGGAAGGTTATTTTAATAGCCGTAACAGTCACATTTGGGATGAAGAAAACCCTCATGCCATAGCCATCCATAGAGACCAACATAGTTTTCAATTAACATCTGGTGCGGCATTGTGGACGAGCATATCGGGCCATATTTGCTTCCACCACGTTTGGATGGGCATGCTTATGGTCGATTCTTACAGCATGTGCTACCGGAACTATTAGAAAATGTGCCACTGAACATAAGAGCCAACACGTGGTTTCAACACGATGGCGCTCCAGCCCACTTTTCTTTACAAGTGCGGCAGTATTTGGACGACAAATAGGTGGATCGGCCGAGGTGGCCCTGTGCCTTGGCCTGCGCGGTCACCCGACCTGACCCCACTGGATTATTTTCTCTGGGGCCATCTGAAAGCTTTAGTGTACGAAACTACTGTTCCCAACCAACAAGAGCTACTGGGAAGAGTGATGGCCGCGTCCGCACATGTTCAGGACAAACCGGGGGTATGCCACAGAGTTCGCCGATCATTGAACAATCGTGCACAGCTGTGTATTGAGCAAGGTGGAGGACACTTTGAGCAATTACTGTAGGTAAGCTGTTTCAAGAAACTGATCTTTTTTTTTGCTGCATCCCAAACGGCATATTTCCGAACAGGCGTTTATAAGGCAAAATTATTCATTTTGATGCCCTCTACAACCCCTATCATTTTGTCGCAATAATTATGGAACACCCTGTATGTATGTATAATGAAATAATATATACAAACATATGTATTGATGACATGCGAAAACAAATTTTTTAAATAACAATAAAAGGACTGGAAACTTATTAAAAACAGTTTGAAAAAATGTTATAAAATTCGCCTGCTTAAGTTTGTTTTGCTTTGCATCATCACGATATTTCTGAAAATGACATTCCAAATTTTTAATTTGTTCAAAGACAATATAGTCATCTTATGCGAAGTTTTTCAGTTCTTTTACATAAATTAAGGCTTCATCATAGCTTTTTACTTTATTTTCCTCTTCTTGAATCTCCTCAATTTCGTCATCCGTCTCTTTTTCTTGATTAGATTCACTACCTAGTTCTACGACTAAATGTTCAAGCTCAGCATCTTCTTCAGTTGGAGTGTTTTAATCAATGCTAACATATTCATCTAAATGCTGATCGTTGGTAATGTTCAGGTCATCCGCAGCTCGGACCATCGTTGCGAAAACAGATAATGGCAAGTCATCCTTGGGATCAAAATGAGGAACCTCTTGCCAGCTTTTCTGAACGCAGCTTTTCGGAAACAATTTTGCATTGTTGTCTCATTAACATTCTGCCATGCCGTTTTTATAAAGTACAATGCCCCAAAAACATTAATTTTTTTTTTGATAATTCGGAGGATGATTTAACACCATCCATATTTAATAAAGTATATTTTAAAATCCGATTACGATAATAAAACTTAAAATTTTTAATGATGCCCTGATCCAGTGCCTGGCACATGCTTGTTGTGTTTGAACGCAAAAAGATAATTTTAACATATTTTAGATATAAGTCTCGAGGATGAGATGTAGCATTGTCTAAAAATAGCAGAATTTTTTTATTTTTAATGCCCATTTTTCGGTACAACTCGGCTAACCACTCACCCATTATTTCGCGTGTCATCCAGGCTTTTTTATTTGACTTCCACATAACAGGTAAATCCTCAAT
This sequence comes from Acanthoscelides obtectus, assembly GCA_963669975.1. Taxonomy (NCBI): domain Eukaryota; kingdom Metazoa; phylum Arthropoda; class Insecta; order Coleoptera; family Chrysomelidae; genus Acanthoscelides; species Acanthoscelides obtectus. The sequence continues at coordinate 86,864,963 of CAVLJG010000004.1, forward strand.
GTTTACATTTTTCAATGCTCGAGTGCGTGCAGATTTGCCGATCACTAACAGTTTTTCTTTTTGTCCAGTCATGGTTACACAGAATAATACGCTTAGTCTTTCTTTCGATAATTTTCCCCCCGAACACTTTTCAGCCAGTGTCTTATCCGGAAGTGCACGAAAATATAGACCGCTTTCGTCGGCATTGTAAATGTCTTCACACTGGTATCCCAAAAGCAATGAAGTTTCTCTATAAATGCATCGACTGTCTCTTTATTTACATCGGCCGCTTCACCAGAAATGCATTTAAAACTAACATTGTTTCTTTTACGCCACTTTTGAAGCCACCCATCCGATGCACTGAACTTTTGATAACCCTATTTTTGTGCAAATTCCTTTACTTTTTCTTTTACAAGCCCTCCCTGATATGGGTATTTTTCGATTTCTAGCACTAATAAACCACTCAAAAATGCTTTATCGATGTCCTGACTGCCATAAACGTCGGATATCCTCCTTATTTTGTGCAATCCACGTCGCTTGTGTCTTTCCTATATTAAATCGCAGTGCTATAGCCCGAGTTGATATGTTTTCCTTATCAATAACATTCACAATTTCCATCTTTTCTTTTAGCGTCAATAATCGCTTTTTCGGCGGCATATTATTATAAATTAAAAGTGCACACTAAAACACAAACCACAAGAGTAACACTGCTAAACTGCTAACTATAAATTTTAACCTCTGACACAACTTGTGATCGTGTAATACTGTAAATCCCCCAAAACCCCGCGGGGAATCACCGAATGGCCATATTAAAGTAATGGTTAAACGGTTATTAGAGCTTCGCGGTCGCTTATAGGAGATATTATTTCGTCCTGTGTGCAAAAATTGCTGCCAGCGTCCATTTATTAGAGTGCCCGCTTATTGGAGTGTACTTTCTATGTTAAAATACAGGACTAAAATCGGTTCCAAAAAATTTTGCCGCTTAAGGAAGATGGTCGCTTATTAGAGCTGCCGGCAGCTGCCCGTTAAGAGAGTTTTCACTGTATTTGTAAAATGAGGTGGATCATGATTGAAATGTAAAATTGAATGTTTTGTAATATATAGTGGTAGTAGTGAAAAAGTATAAACATACATCATTTGAGAAGATCATTATTAGTTTTGCACAAAGTGCTCCTTCAATAATACCTCTCTTCTCTAACCAGGCATGTAATGTACTATTGTTATACTCAGTTAAAAAAAATAAACAGTATGGGGGATAAACTTGTAATTATGATTATAAAGGGCTTAGCTGCCAGGTTTGCTATCTAATTTATGTTAATTTTTATTACAGATTGGTCACTTTACATCCCTAATGCCGCTATTTCCGTCCAAAAGAGTCACTATTCTGCACGTTTCAAAGTCTGGAGAGATCATCGACTGTCTCCACCATGTGAGTGGAAAGATTTCGAGCATCAGTGAAGTCCACATACACAAGGACAAATTGTATCTCGGTTCACCATTCAACGACTATGTAGCTAGAATACCACTTTCGAAAGTAGGCTGGCAGCATCTTGTCAGCAAAGCAGCCACGCAAAAACCAACACCCACTACTACACCAAAACCTGCAACTCAGAAACAACAGCCTACTACTCCTAAACCAGCCACTACAACTGCTCCTCCTCAAAAACAAACTCCGCCCCCTCAGAAGCAGGCTCCGCCTACTCAAAAGCAAACCCCTCCCCCTCAAAAGCAAACTACTACTTCTCCTCCTCAGAAACAGACCCCTCCCACTCAAAAACAACAAACTCCACCTCCCACAAAACAAACGACTACTCCTGTGCCTAAGCAACAAAGTAAACCAACGCCTGCCCAAAAAAAAGAATTGTAGAGAATCAGAGTTAATCTCCAAAGCTACATGTTTCATCACATATAAGTTTGTGTTTAATGATTGAACAAAAAGTTATAATTTTATTATATGCAAATTTTAATATTCATCCAGTAAAGTGAGAAAAGGTAACATTGTCTGTTCGGCCACTTCATGAAAATCGCTTTTTTCACTATTAGCCAGATAAATCGCTATTATTGACCGAGAGCGAGAAGTAGTATTTCTCCTCCTGAGTAAATACATTCAGTCAGTTCCATAGTGTCACTTTGACAACCATCAAGCCTATATACCAGGAGCAGCGAAATGAGCAAAAAACGACCTCGAAAATTGACAGCTGATGGAAGACGTAGTGATCGAAGCGAGTGCCAGCTACTGCGCATGCGCAGGGTATCTGAGGTTATAGTAGGAGAACCGCAGGTGTATTACGTAACTTGAAAAGTGACATTATTTCGATTTTTTTACATGTAGGTTTTCCTACGAGAACTAGGAACTAGCTGACGATGACATCATGCTCACTTGTAGCAGGCGCGGAATGAACTATTTGCACACTACCAGGTATCTAGTCCACACGTTGACATTTTAGAGGTTTTTTGACATTATATCCGTTTTTTACGCCACTTGAATCTGCAGGTATCTGTTTTTGAGAAAACTTTTTATGAATGATAAATAATAGTGGAACAGATTAGGCCAAGGTTGCCTGGTTATTTATCACTCATAAAAATCAAGTTTTTTCAAAATTACACATACCTGCAAATTCAAAACTATTAGGAACGTATTCATATGGCGGACCTGTCATAAGAGAGCGTTGCCAGCTGGGTCGGACAGAATTTCCCCAGAACAAGCAAAAATCCATCAGAATTGCTGTTTCAAAAAAAACCTCTAATTAATGAAAAGGGGTAGGGTTGGTTGAACTAGTTGGGATGCTTTCTATCGGCGAAAAGCGTGATTTCTACCAAAACATTATATCATCCAAAAACTCCCAAAGTAATCCCCTGAATTAGGGGGAAAATCCCCCAACAAGCAATTCTGTCAAAGCACCACTGGTTCTCCAGGCGTCAAGTTTCGGGGTCGTTTGACAGCATGAACAGCTGGTTTGACAACTTTGTATTTCGAAATATCTGAGAATGAGTGAGAAATAACTAATCTTATGTATAACCTGTCACGCAGGTATCTCTCTTGAACATCTCCATAATCTTCTGAAATTGACTAGTTTGCACTCCAAACTTGGTTTCTGTTGCATTCATCAATTTCAGTCTGACACCAGGCTGCTAGATATTAGGTAGAAGTTAGTATTAGTAAATGAGTATGTAACGTCGTGATAGTTAGTTTATAATGACACTAATCAAAGAAAATATCAAAATCTTATAAAATTGCATATAGTGGCAGATAATGTTAGTAGTGAAAAAATTCAAGACATACTCATACGTCGCCGTCGTTTGGAAAGCCCATTATTGATTATGTCATTGATTAACATATTCTACCTGAAATCTACATTCCCGCGGCCAAAAAATCATCCGAGATAACATGAGACCCTGTATAGCTCTCTATGAGACAGTAATCTTTCCAAAGTATATATGTATAGTAAATAGATATACAGCTGTGACAAATTCTCATAGACGACGCTACGGTAGCTAATCTAACTCAGATAGTTTTTTGGTACTTTCAGGTAGAATACGCTAATCAATAATAATTTGCTCCATGTGTCTGAGGGAATAAACATTATTCACCAATATGGCTTTCGTCTCAACCTAGGTATACCCTATGATCAAAAAGTACCGGGAATAAAACGAAAACGGTTTAACTTTTAGTCAAATTTATTTTATCGCCTTCAAAATAACATCCATTTGAAGCAACACACATGTGCCAGCGTTTCATCCACTCGTCCAAGCACCGCTAGTGAGTCGCCAAAGGTATGGCCTTTAGCTCTCTCGTCGCATCCTGCTTGATGTCATCTATGGACTGAAATCTCTTACCCTGAAGTGGTAATTTGAGTTTTGGGAAGAGAAAATAGTCGCACGGAGCCATATCAGGTGGATCCGCTTGTTCAATGGGATTTACTTGATGTTTGGTCAAATAATCAAGCACAATTCTGGCCCGATAAGACGGCGCGTTATCGTCGGGCAAAATCCAAGAATTATCGGCCCACAATTCCGGCCGTTTATGACGTACGACATCGCTCAAACGCTTCAAAACGGACAGTAGCAATCTCTCTTAAGCTGGTATGACGATTTCCGAGCACCACTACCTTCACTTTTTTGACGTTCTCGTCAGTGCTTAACGTAGATGGGTGGCGGAACGAGGCAAATCCCCTACCATTGTATGCCCAGGTTTAAAGTATTTATACCATTCGTATGCCCGAGTTTTCGAGATTGCAGACTCCTCAAAGGCTTTTTGCAACATTCCTTATGCATTAGTGTTAGCAACACAAAATTTCAGATAAACTCTTTGCTCAACAAAACGATCCATATCAAAATGCGACAAAAGTTAAAATGTTGACTGACGTAAACAGAGGCCAGACATATACTAATTAGGCACTGGCGCTATAATATTGACACGTAGGTCAGTTTAGGTCGTACCATCCTAAATCACCGGTTCTGTCATGTGCAATTTGCTGAAATTAAAAATTCCCGGTACTTTTTGATCATAGGGTATAATGTACTCTTTTTAGGCTGAAAAATGATATAATAGGAAATTATGTTTTATGGGGGTGGTGTTTATAATCATAACGAATAAAATAATATTGGATTCACTAGCACTTAGCTGCTGAATGGACTGGCAATGAGCATAATCCGCTAAAGTGTCACCATATAGAGCTTTGGTTCAGCTACTGAGCGCCAGTGAATGCAACCAATGTAAGAGATCGAGGCAGCTATTTTTTACACCAAAGTTGTTCAATATCAAATATGTTTTATGTCTATAGTTGTACTACCGTATTTTTAATAGTAATCCTGTATGTAGTTATACAACATGTGATTCTGATGTTTACATGTACGCTTTCAAATAGTTAAAGGTTGCAATATGTTAGTTGGATCTCATCTATAAATGTTAACTAAACAGCATTCCTGCATCACGAATGGCGAGAATTGTTCCAGTTAGCTCATATACACGGATTTATCGAAAACCACTAAAAGAAAAAACGCCGAGACACGTCAAAAGATTTGTCAAGGGGGACAACTTTTTAACCAAATCTACTTCACCCCCCCAGGGTCATCACCTTAAAAAATTTTAGATGACAATTTCAAAGGTCTTTCGAAGTCCTTTATTTTGACGTTTGATTTCTTAAAATCGGTCGAATCGTTTTCAAGAAAATTAGAAAAATCTTTATTCATCTTAATTTGTTCAGATAGAAAACACACGAGAATATCACTTTTTATTTCAATAAGTGTTAAAAATGTTGCCCGTTATTGGCCAATCAATGATATAGGCGATATTCAAATTCCTGACAGACATTTTCAAAAACATGTTGTGGGATATTATGTCAGCTTTCGATGTAAATGTATGTCCAAAGCCTAATGAGCAGCTTCATCTAAACAGGTATAATAATACAGTTCGCTCAGGACATCTATGTCGATGAAGAAACTGCGGAAAAATCGGGTAGTTATTTGGTTGTTGCGTCGTCTAATCTTAAGAATTTCTGATTATGTTGGTAGTATCCGTTTCAAATTATAATCGAATTGTAGATTTGGCAAATCCTAACGGGCAACATTTTGAACACTTATTGAGATAAAAACTGATATTTTCGTGTGTTTTTGTCTTCTATCTGAACAATTGAAGATAAATAAGGATTTTTCGAAAACGAATCGACTGATTTAAAAAAAAGAAAGACCTTTCAAGCAAGCTTTTACTCGATACCCCTTGTAATTTACAATTTTTAAGGGAATGACCCTGGGGGCCGAGGGTGGAAAGGGTTAAAGTAGTTTTTTGTTAAAAAGTTGTCCCCTTGACCAATCTTTCGACGTTTCTCGGCGTTTTTACTTTTAATCAGTGGTTTTCGATAAATACGTGGTGAGAAGTTTTCAAATGAACACCCTGTACATACAATTTAGTTGAAAGGTTTTACGCCAAGATCTTTTCCATGGGAATATTTATAACTGTGATGTTTTGATACAAATATAAGTACTAAAAATAAAGTTAATATGCATTCCATATTGAATCCAAAAGTTGCTGATATATCTCTTGCTCAATACTTTTTATTGCATGGTTGAAAAATAGATGTTAATTTGTGGTGGATGTTTTTTTATTACCTATTTAAATAAAATTTTATTTGAAATGTTGGGTTTATTTTGTGCATATCATAGGTCAAATGATAAAAATACAATATTGAAACAACAATATCAATTTATTCCTGTTCAAAATTGAACAACAGTACGTACACTGGTACACTACACATATTTAAAATGTCTAAATAAACTATCAGGAATAAAATACAATTATATCAACTGTACATTTCATATAGAGTATATTGCTAAACAAAAAGAATACAATAAACAACAGTTTTTCTAAAATAATCTAGAAAAAAGGCAATATGTTGTGTGTAAATTTGAAATAATACTGGAGAGAAATGAACAAAAGCTAATGCACCAAAATTACAATAAAATTCCAGGGTAGGAAGAATTATATAAATTAAAAATGGAATGATACAGGAGAAGTCACAATAAAACTTATCTCATAATATGGTATAGTTAGACTCTCAGATAGCTATACATCTAATTTACAATTTTTATTATCTTTACATGATAAAAGAACATCGGGATGCTTCAAGTCATTCCAGCTTAGCAAAACTGCAAAGAATACTGTTGTTAATAAAATGTGAGCTTTTGAACAAACTAGTAATATACAGTTAGGTGCAGAGCTGAGTCAATCTGTCACTATTGTTTGCCTATATCAAGAAAATGTTCCAAAAATTTTATGTTATAATTTGAGTTTATATCTCTGTTGTTAATTAACCATAAGATACTCCACTAACTACATGTCAAAACGTTGTAATACTTTATATTGATTGATTCACTTATGCACCGTGTGTTTAACCGCCTTGCGCTCAAGTATTTAAACACTTTTAAACTTGTCCGGATTAGCGGAGAAAAACAAATTTGCTTTGTTTTTTACTCAGTGTATTTCTACATCGCACAGGGAACATTTTAACGTAATAGATGCTTTTTTCATTACAATCATGAAACCAACTCCGAAGAATATTGTAGAGTCTGCTAAACAGTTATAAGTGGAAAATGGATAAGAGTTATCTCTCAAGAGTTAAACGTGAGTCAATCTACTGTACCGAGAATAAAAGCAAAGTGTGAATTACCTATGAACAGTAATGTTGGTGGTCGTACTAAAAAGTTATTTGATAGAGAGGTAAGAAACTTAGTCACTATTTAAGATCAAGTGAAGCGTCTTTAGCATCGGAAGCGGCTTTTAACACGTTGACTGCCACCTTTTTTCGGTTGGTTTTACCCAGGAGCCAATTAGTTGTATAATGGCTAATTTGTTATTTTGGTAGTATAACTTCGTAAAATCAGTTATTGAGGTATTAGAGAACATATAAAAGTATAACAAAAATGTTTCCGGTAAATAATACACCTAATGTGATAAAATCTAATCAAAAGTAAGAAATTAACAACTTTTTTCATCCCTACTGGGCGGATCCGTGGCAAATGCTTGTTCCGGAAGTTGTTGTATCCAGTATACAACTTCTTCCCGTTCAAGTGATTCTACATGCGTTAAGGCATACCTCAGTACCGATTAGGGTTGCTGAGGATTCCTCTTCCGCTTCCTCATAATGCGGAAGTTCCGCAATATTTTGGGTTCCTCAACCGTTACCGCATCCTCATAATAAAAATGAAAATAATCCTCTTCCGCTATCGCTTCCTCAAAATTTAAGAAGAATTTATGAGGAATTTCACTGCGCATGCGCGTCGCGTATCCATGGTAACTGACACGCCGCAGCGCGATGCCGGGCGGAACGGGCGAGCGAGACCTCCCCTCCCGCCACCCGTGCTTTTCTTTGCTTGTTTCAACTTGTTTTAATTTTATTGAAATAGCAAATAGCAAGCGTTGTTTTGTTTACGCGCGTATGCAACTATACACGCAGTGCAAATAATATAATCTAATAATTTGATTTCTTTTATCAAAAATCGAAATGAGACCGAAGTGTAGTGCTATATGGACGTACTTTAATGAAGTAGACGATCAGACTGTGCGGTGCGTTGTAACTTGTGCAATCAAACATATTCAAGAAAAGGGCGCGGGACTTCTGGGCTACGGAGTCATCTCCAGTCACGTCATAAAACGGAATATACGGAGTATGAAAAATGCGATGCGGCTTCGAAAAAGGCTGAAGTGGAAAAGAAACGTAAGTGCACAGAAGAAACTTCTCTTCAGTTGGTCAAGAGGCAAGTTACTTTACAAGAGTCATTAATGAAACACCAGTGCTGGGATTCATCACATGAAAAAAGTCGTGAGCTAGATAAATTAATCTGCGAAATGATTGCATTGCAAGATTTGCCTTTCAATTTCATTGAAGGTATTGGTTTTAGACGTTTTGTCCAAGCCGCACAGCCTAAATATGATCTAAAAAAACGTCAGTAATATACTTCGCATTTGTGTAATTACGTTTATCCTAAACTTTATGAAAAGATTAAAAACTTGATAAAAGATTTGGAATACGTGTCTTTCACTACTGACATATGGACAGAGCCTGGAGCTGGTGCTTCTCTTCTTAGTTTTACGGTCCACGGCATTAATGATGATTTCAAAAGAGTGTCTTTAGTTCTTAAATGTGTCACTCTCGAAGAACGACACACGGGCGATCTGGTAGCTCAAAAACTCGACGAAATACTAGAGGAATGGGACATTCCTCGGCAAAAGCTACATGCAATGGTCCGTGACGGTGGATCTAATATGAAACGAGCTGCCCGTATCTCACAAATCGACGATATAGATTGCACCTTACATCAATTACAATTGTGTGTACGTTCAGCTTTGGCGTCTAATGAACATTTCTCAACGCTGTTGGCTAAATGTAAGCAGATTGCGACGCACTTCAATCACTCTATAACTGGACAAAAGGAATTGAACGACTTTCAAGAACGCCTAGGTTTACCTCAGCTGTCAGTTATCCAAGAATGTGCTACTCGGTGGAACAGCATGTTTTATATGATTGAGCGACTTATTAAGATAAAGGATGCTATCATATTATATACATCGCAACACCCAAATTTGCCGCAACTTGTACCAAGTGATTGGGTAAAACTTGAAACCTGTACGAGGATTCTGAAACCCTTTGAAGAGGTAACTAAATCTTTGAGCAGCACTGAGGCATGTATATCCTCTGTTATACCACTGATTCATGTCTTAGTATGTGCAATGCAAAATTTTTTGAGAGAAGATAACATTGGTAATGACCAAGATTGCAAAAATGTCATCCAAAAACTGATAGAAGAGATTAACAACCGCTTCGGTGAGCTTCATAATAATAATCTCTACGCCATCTCTACATATTTGGATCCAAAATACAAAACGAAATTTTTTAATGAAATAACTAAAGAACGTATTGAATTAGCGCTACTAACAGTACTAACATCAACCAGCCAACGCCCAATAGACAATGTCGTCATGGATGTCCACAATCAACCATCCACTAGTTCTGGGGCTGTAGTAGACACATCCTGCCCCACAGCCAGCACTTCCACGGGAAAAATTGTAGATTCAATGTTAGCCGAAATGTTAGCCTCTGAGCTAAATAGTGACGATGAAATTGAAAGTTTACCAATAGAAGATAGATCCGTGGTACTGAAGTTACTATTAATTAACTACATTAGAGAAAAACGAATTAATATGCATGAAGACAGTCTTCTATGGTGGAAAAATAATCCGAAATATTCGGAGCTTTACGGAGCTGTACGGCAATACCTATCTTCTCCTCCATCAAGTGTCCCAAGCGAACGACTTTTTAGCAATGCTGGATTGGTATATGATGAGCTAAGAAACCGGTTGTCAGGGGAAACAGCGTCCAAATTAATTTTTATAAAAATTAACCTCCCTATAATTAAGTTTGATTATTAGTATTCAGTTCTTTTATTTTGACAGTTAATATTCGACTTAAGCAATTAATAAAGAAATAAAGACTGCATATTTATTTTCATTTCAATTCCTAAATAAAATTGTATCATTCACTCATGTGTACGTGTGTTGTGTATGTTACCGAACTCCTCCTAAACTGCTGGAATGGTTTAGATTCATAGTTTGGTCCACTGAAAAATGCCCTTTTAATTAATTTTGTGTATGTACATATGTACCTAGTTATGTACAGACAGAACAGCGGCTTTTGGGTTGGGTCCGCTAATATTTATAATTTCCTCTACCTCATCCGCTTCCTCATCCGCTTCCTCTTCCTCAAAAAATATCCTCTTCCTCATCCGCATCCTCTAAATTTGCGCGTGACAATTCCTTTTCCTCCTCCTCTTCCTCATAATCACTTCCTCAACAACCCTAGTACCGATTGCCGGGTGGCGGTACAAGTCCGCCAACGGTCCACTTTACCTGCCTAGCTTTTCCCAGGGTGGCTTATAAATGTCCGCATGTTTCCATACCTAAGCTATGCAGTCGGTTATGTTCCAAAACAAAGAAATTAATGATGATGGATCCCTCGAGCACTAAGCACTCCGGACGTAAACTCACTCCACTCTCGGAATGTCCGGGTGGAGGGTCGGCTCGAGGGAACAACATCGAAGATAAAATTTGTTTTTCGAACATCTGCGGGACTAACAGCAACATTGATGCTGTTCATCACTACCTGCAATCCAATCGTCCCGCCGTGCTTTTCTTGGCGGAGACAAAAATCTCAGAGTCTGCACCGATTAACCATCTTAACTTCCCAAACTACGAGGTGCACTACAATCTGAGAAAGAACGGGGGAGTTGTAGCTCTTGTACGCAGCAGTCTTTCTTGCTCCAGAGATATTTTTTTGGAATCAGACCGGAAGGACATGTGGCTTCGCCTCAACTCCAAAACATCACCCAAATTTATTTGCTGCCTTTATCACTCTCCCTCGGACCAAAACTGGGATGACCTACTCGAATACCTCGCCATCCAGATCGACTTCCTGAACATCAATCAGCCCGCTACAAAGGTAGTTCTTCTTGGTGATTACAATGCCCATAATGAGCTTTGATTGGGCTCAAACAAGACCGATGCAGCAGGTCGTGCAGTCTAAGCGTTCGCTCTTACTCGAGGGCTGACCCAGCTGGTGATGTGCCCTACTTTTTCCCCCGCCTCTCGTCACACGTCAGTAGCCTGCTGGATCTCTGACCACGCATCCTGTCCCTTACAGCACTGCTGTCCTGTCCCCCCTGGGTAACTCAGACCGCGGTGTTATGGAGGTTAGGTTTCGGTCGGTACCCGCTGTGGCAGCAGAAACTCGTACAGGCCGCAAAACTTGACATTACGGACATGCCGACTGGGAGAGGCTCAGAGACTTCTTCTATAGCTTTCCTTGGAGAGATGTCTGTTTCACTGACGCGGATGCGTCGGCTGCCTGTTCTTCGATAACCGAAATTATCCACGTCGGAATGGAGGAATACATCCCTCACACAGTGAAAGTGCCTAAACCAGGGTCCAACGGCTGGTTTAACAAATCGTGTGACACTGCTCGCCAGCAGATCAAGGCACACAGAACCACCTTACAAAACCCCACTGTAGAGAACAGACAAGCCGAAGTCGAGTCCAGAAACAAATATAACGAAGCGGTTCGCAATGCCAAAAACCAGCACGATATAAAAGTTAGACTTCCTCTCTGACAAAAGACCTGGAGGCTATCACTGCTTGGGGACGCAACAATCTTGTACAGTTCAATGCTTCCAAAACACAATACTGTACTTTGACGAACAAAAAGCCAAAGAGCCATTCATTTCGGCTGGTCGGAGTCCAGATCACCGAGGACCTGATCTGGCACGAACACATCTCGTCAATAGCCGCAGCTGCAGAAAAAGCTAAGATATTTGTTTAGGGCGGGCCGTCGGCGATCTAGGTCTTTTCTACCGCTACACCAACGGGCTTTGCTCCTCACAGCTCTCTTCCATGATGGCGCCGCGCGATGTGCCTGCCAGACAGACCCGCTTGACTTTGGCGTCCCATCCTAACCGTGTCGAACTCCGTACATCCAGAACTGTCGGATACGGCCGCTCCTTTGTCCCGAGGGTATCGAGATTGTGGAACAATCTACAACAGGAAGCTTTTCCCAGTTCTACTAATCGTATTAACAAAATTTATTTGGGATCATCATAGCAGCCGAGGTGTTCCAGCATTTAGGTTTCTGCCTGCGCGGCTGCATCGATATAAAAAAAATTTTTTTTTAGAATACAACAAATGTGTGGTGAAGGCAGACTATTTTTAGTGCAAAAAATTATTTTTGAATAATATCACTGCCCTCCAAGCTGAATCCTGGAACATCAGGGCATGTTCTACATTCGTACATCGTTTGGGTACGGATTCCCTTCTTGTCACAAGAATGGCATCTTTTTCTGGATACTTGTTTTTTACCATCTAAATCACGTTTTACTAATTTGTGCCTTTGAGTGCCTCCAGTATTGTACCTTGGCTCTGATAAGAATCAGCGGCACCGGCGAACATCTCGCGTTGACTCTTATAAGAGCCAGCGGCAGCGAATGTGTTAAGGCAAGATACTGGCACGTCAGCGAGTAAGTGGAATGTTCGTCGTGCATTACACAATATGAATATGCGAGCTGTAGAGAAGAAAAAGAAACCTCCCCTTACAAAAAAAATAAATCTGAAAAATAATTCGTTAAACAATATATAAACTGGACTGAAAGTGATTGGATGAGGGTTATCCTTAATTAAAGTAAATAAGGTTTTCAAATATAATTATGTTTTTATTATTTAGTAGTTAATCCCAGCTTTACACGCCTATTTTTATTAAATCATAAGGTACTGACTCAGTTTTGCACCTAACTGTAGTTTTCGTCCATCCAACCGCAGACGGCCAACTCGCAAGCATGAGGTTAGTTCTTACAGTGGTCGGAGACACTGTCTGAGATCCGGCCGTGTGAATTCCGTCTATATAGCGTATCAGAATGAACGAAATTTGTGTGATGGGATCTTGGACACAATCCCTGTCAGATTGGCGAAATCTGTACGAACAGGGCTGTGGTCTAGGCTTATCCTCTGATGGGACAACGAACAATAGCTGAGCGACCATCCTCTATCCAGGACATCTATAGAAATAACACAGCACAAAGTGACATCTATTACCGGAATTCACCATTGTGAGTGAAACAGCAAGCTGTCAGTTCGCGTTTGACATCCGCGTCACCACTGTGGCCGCTAGTTGCCGCTGATTCTGGTGATATGGTAGATATGGTCTACTCGCCATTGAACGAACTTTCGTCCGTTCGACCACAGACGGCCAACCATGGACAGCACGAAACAGCTACTATACCACCAGAATCGGCGGCATCTAGCGGCCACAGTGGTGACCCGGATGTCAAATGCGAACTCACAGCTTGCTGTTTCACTCTCGCAGTGGTCGATTCTGGTAATAGATGGCAGTATGTTGTCTTATTTCAATATGAGCTTTTGTCTTTGGCTCATAATTTCGACACTGTTAGACCAATTTTGAGCATCTACAAAATTTTTTCATTCTCAGTAACATGCCCAAAATTCTCCAATATCTGGGCAATCTTCTCTGACTTGAAGAATGGGCTGGCTTCAAAAAACTATATTATACAACAAAAATCTTTATCATTTACAGTATTTTCCCTCACCATTTGGCGAGCAAAGTAAAAACTGTAATTGATTCTTTTAGTTCTCTTCTTGAAAATTTAATTAATATTTGAAGTCGAGATAAGATTTCAAATTATATTCAGTTTTCCTCAAATAATATCGCATCTGCTATCTTTGAACTAATACCTAACTTACAATCCATTTTTTCCTCATCCAGCTTTCACATTGCTAAGACGAATTTTTCAAATATGCTTCATGATCCACTGCCTCTTAAAATGTTACGAAATGTTAGTAGAAAATGCCGAGTATACTTACATCAAAATTGATCTAGTCCTCTAAATTCCTGAAGGCCTGTTGGATATCCTCGTAGAGCTGATCGAAATCAGACTTGATTTTCGCCTCTCCATCTTTAACGGGGTCCTTGAACTTCATACTGCTCAGCTGATACAAAATGTTGCTCATGGATTCTTTAATGACGGACCAGGTGATTTTATTTTCTGATTGTGCTGTGCTTTCGACCGCATGTCTAGCCATATCATATAAACCTGTCAAGAAACATTGCTGCATTACTCAATCAGACTGTCCCACAAGTACTACTACTAAGGTAAAGCTCTCGTTTTTTAAATACATTTTATTGGAAAGCTAATAAAATAAGTGGTTTCCGTCATTTCGGTGTTTTCTACATGCAGTGTAAACATAATGATATTGAGCCAAATATGACTAACTCAAACGACAAGGGCCTGTAAGCGAGGTTTTTGGCCGTAAAAATAACTCAAATTTGAAGTTGATAGCATATATGAAATTTTTGCATTATTTCAATTCCTGAGAGTGTTCCTTAAAAAAAGCCCAGAGTTTGCAGATTTGGCATTGTCCACAATTCACCTATTTTTGAATATTTAATTTAGTATAAAATGAATATAGGTATATCACGTAAACTAAATCATTGAATTATCTAAGAAAAAAGTAAACAGTTTAAAATCAAAAAACAACTGTTCCGAAATCACTACTAAAAACGTGCTGAAAAACTGTTTCGAAATTTTTGGATATCCTGTATTAAATTGGATCAATTCTTCACTGAGAAGCAGTTCTTTTCCTGAAAATTTGAAATGCTCTACAATAACACCAGTTCCCAAAATAAAAAATTCTAAAAGATGCAGCGATATGTGACCATTAATGTAGTTTATAGAAGAAAACAAAATTTTAGTGGAGGCGCAAGCAGGCTTTCGAAAAAAATATTCCGCAGAAACGGCTTTCCAGTTGGTAACTGAGAATTGGAGAAGAGCCATAGACTCAGAAGAAGTTGTCATAGAAGTATTTTTGGATTTGAAGAGGTCATTTGAAACGATTGATAGAGATATTTTGTTAGGTAAACTGAAGGCATATGGCATAACAGGAAGTGTTTTAGATTGGTTTAGAAATTATTTGTCTAAAAGGATGCAAGTTACAAAAGTTAATGACACTATTTCATCAAAAATTGAAAATAGGTTGGGTATTCCACAGGGCAGTATCCTGGGACCACTTCTTTTTATTTTATACATAAATAATTTACCTACCATAGTCAAAAAATGCTAAATTCAGATTTTCGCCGATGACACTATGATTTATATAAGTACTAAAAATATTCAGACTGGTGTCTCTTATATAAATGAAGACTTGAAACTTGTCTCAAAACGGTTAGCATCTAACAGACTAAAATTAAATACAAGTAAAACGAAAGCCTTGTTAATAGGAAAAAACAATGTACAAATGTTCAACTGAATATTGATGGTGAAGATATTGAATTCGTAGAAAAATTTAAATACCTGTTGGCTCTCGATTAATTTTTGATATTCATTATGAAAAAGTTATAAATAAGATTAGTAGTAAAGTGGGATATTTATCGAGAGTTTCTGTTCATATAGCATATATCTATAATACCATTATTCTTCCAAATTTCTTGTGCTGTTCGACTATTCTATATTTAGCAAATAATTCCATTTTTGAAAGACTGCAAATTTTACAAAATAAGTGCATGAGAATAATACTAAATAAAGATAAATATACTCCAATTAGGCAAATGCTTAGCAAATTAAAATGCCTCAATGTAAAAAAATTTATCAAATATCTTGTAGTGATATTCATTTATAAAGTAAAAAATAATATATTTCCATCAAGTCTAACTAATTTAACATCATCAAATGTCGACCATCATTTACATAATACCAGAAATAAAGATGACTTCCATTTATTGACCAAAAAGTATAACATACGCTACAAATCTGTATTCCATCAACGGTTGATTGAATATAATAACTTATACTCAGAGATAAAAGACCAGAAAACTTTGACAAAATTTAAAGTAAAATTGAGAAATCACTTGTTTAAATCTACAATTATAGGTTGCCCAGCATTTACATCATACACCATATGGCTTGAATTTACTAGTTCTAAGTTGTTTACAATTATTCTGTTTATGTAGCCAAATGTGCAAAATAAATCTTTCTACTACTACTACTACAAATATCTCGGAATTGTTTTAAACTGTCATCTTCGTTGGGATGAACATATCCAATACATTAAAAAGAAACGTAGATTTCTATTATATAAATTCAGATATTACAGACGAATTTTCAATGAAAGTCAATTTAAAATGTTATATCAAACATTAGTTGAATGCCACATAACCTATGGATTTATTATCTGGGGATCCACGAATAATAACCATCTAAATGCTTTACAAGTAATACAAAAACTATTCATAAAAAGAATTCATAATAAACCTTTACCACATTCCTCCAAATCGCTGTTTATAGAATCAAAACTTTTAGATATAAAAAAACTATTTTGGTATAATGGTATACTAGAATTCCATAAAAACAAATATTCGACCATTTATAAAAGTTATGAATATGATACTAGAAATAAAAATAAACAAATAATTATTGCAACACAAAAAAAAGAAATAATGTTGAAAACTCCTATACACTTAGGTCCAAAATTATATCATAACAAAATATATTAGAAAAAACCGAATACGAGGGATGTCTTTTAAGTTTTGCATATGGAAATAAAACAACACGGTAGGTAGTTTTAAATGACTTTATTGTTTTTCGAAGTATTCTGCACGAAGATTAATACACATCTGCATGCGCTCGAACCAATTTTCGAAGCACTTATTCCACTCGTTTGCGCTGGCAGATCCAAAACGGTATTTTTGAATGCGTCAACTGTTTCTTCTGGTGACTGGAACTTTTGACCACGCAGTCTGTTTTTAATTTTCGGGAAAGTAAAGAAATAAAGAAATCGTTAGGACTTAGGTCCGTATCGTCAGTCGTCCCTACAATTGTAGGGCGCCTTTATGGCCTCCTTGATTGTCATAGTTTTCTACTTCTCCGTGTCAGCGCTCTATTTTGAGGTTATGTCACAAACATCTATTTGCACCAAATTGTGCTTGCTTTTGAGTCATATCATGTTTTATCAGCCTGAAATTTCCTACAATTTAATAAGAAAACATATCTTCACAATAGGAGAGCGCTGACGCTGACACGGGGCAAGTGTAATCTAGAAATTTTTGAAGGAGAGAAAGGAGTATGACAATCAAGGAGGTCATAAACGCGCCCTATAATTGTAGGGACGACTGACGATACGGGCCTTAGATCGGGACTATACGGAGGATGGTCCAATAATTCCACGTTTTCTTCCGTTAAATACTGCCTTGTGTGCGAGCTTGCATTGTCTTGGTGTAGGATGATTCTGTTGCAACATGACCCGCTTTTGACACAAATGTCGTGACCATCTTTTTCGAAACACTTCGAGAACGGATGACTTTTATTGGGTTTTCTTCACCTTGGAACACCCAAACAGCCGACTGTCATTTATTTTATGGTTCATAACAGTAAATCCACGATTCATCACCATTAACAATGTTGTACACATTTTTTGAGTTTTCGGAATTGAAACGGTCAAGCGTTTTTTGACACCAATTAACCCTGGCTGCTTTCTGCTCTTCAGTCAACAGGTGGGGTATCCAACGAGAAACTAAGTTTCTTACACCTAGTTCTTCATGTAACATTTTTGAATTGACGTCTTTGAAATCTTCAAGGACGCCTCAATCTCGCGATATGTCACATTCATGTCTATCTTCAATCTTGAGTTTGCGCACAGCATCAACGTTTTCCTGGGTGACTGCCGTTGTTGGTGCACCCACCCTGGGATCGTCGCTAAGACTCACCCGTCCACGTTTGAATTCTCCATACCAACGGGAAATTATCGACTGGTGTGGCGCTTCATTGCCGAAAACAGACAGTAACTCAGCAAGGCATTCTTATTGCGATAATTGTCTCTGAAAGTTGTAATAAATTATGGCGTGAAAATGTTCTCGGTTGAGTTCCATTTTCCTAATGACTTGGTGACACTTAAAAATTCACTGTAGTGAGAACACTGCGCGTATTGTTGTGAAACTTTGAATTTAAGTTTACTAAAGAGTGAGGTTAAGATTCAGTACTGACGTTCGATCTGCGCGGCCTACTATGTTTCTATATGCAAAACTTAAACGACACCCTTCGTATCATTATAAAAAATAGATGTATACGAGTGGCTTTTGAAAACTGATATAAACATGATGTAATTTATAAAACGCTAACACATATGTTTTCTTCATTGTTAGTCTACAATCCAAAATTAATGTTATATCTATTATATAGATTTATTTTTTTTTTTTAGTCCTACCAGTTTATTATAACTATGTTAGGTATATGTATGTTGTGTTAGCATGATATCCACATACAACGAGATTTTCCTTTTGTGTCATATTTGTTCACAATTGGAACAACACTTTTATTTTATGTTTTGTTCCTTAGTAGGATAGATTTCAAATAGAAAGTGTTGTGACCAAGCACTCATTCAAAAATAAAAATATGTTAAATGCCAAAGTTGCGAACTTTAGTACAAACATGAAAAGAGAAATGCTGATATGTTCTAAAATATTTAAATGGAAAAATTTCATAGGTCTGATCAACTTGAAATTGAGTTATTTTCAAGGCTGAACAGCTTGCTTATAGACCATGATCTTTTTACATGTTACTGAGATACAGTGTAGTGAAGTAACCACAAGTGTTTGAATTACTTTTTCACTAAAGTTTCGGCCATCACGGTGGTCTTTTTCAAAGTACATCTGACATTGCGTTTATTTTACGTTTATCTGTCTTCCAGGTGACAGTTCATTTATTTTCTTTTCTTCGCTATATTCCATTTTATCAATATTTGTGAGAAACCCGGGAGATTATATGAACTAGGTTTACGTCTACTGCTCAATAATTAATCCAATATACATACCAATCATGTTCTTCAGCATGCCTACAGTTTTATAGAATGGGCAGAATCTATCATAGGAGGAGTAAGAGTTCTGTTGCAGGAAATCTTCCTTGAGCAGTTTGGCGATTTCCAAAGTGATTTTGTCAGTTTCTGCCAAAGAAGCCTTACCGACCAGTTGTACAATTTCTGACAAATCTTCCTCTTCCTGTAGAACAAACAAATATGATTATGTTATTGGAGTGAATGACTGATTGTCAATAACATTTGCTTTCTACATTCATTATTTTCCAAAAAGATTCTCAATCCTATGCTATAAAGGACCATCTATTACCAGAATCGACCAATGCGAAAGTGAACTGTAAAATATCTCAGTTCGTGTTCGACATCCAAGTCATCAATGTGACCGCTAGATGCCGTCTATTCTGGCGAAATAGTACATGTCGTTTACTCGCCATTGAAATACTAATAATACTGCTTTCGCTCATCCGACTACAGACGGGTAACCGTATACAGCTGTTTCATGCTTTTTGGCAAACATCAGCATGGTCTTGGCTTGGTTCCATGTAGAAGAACAAACGAAAGCATAGCAACTATTCTCTATCACAAAGTGCCATTTATTACTAGAATCTGTTAGAACGGTCTAGCAGTGGTCAATTCTGTTAATAGATAGCCCTTTGTGGTATTATATATCAATAGTTCCTATACGTTAGATAGAGGATAGTGCATGAGACCAAGCCTAGGCTGCAAAAAAAACCTGTACCTGATTGGTCGTATGTGGTCGTAACGGACGAAAGCAGAATTATTAGTTTTTTCGCGGTACGTAGATCACATATACTGAATCACTTTTCAGTTCCAAATGATAGCTGATTTTCACTACCGCAGCAGTCGATTCTGGTAATAGATGGCACGTGGTGATATCGTATTTCGATATGCTTTATACCTTCGACAGAGGATAGTTGCTCTGCTTTCGTTCATTGTCCTACCTGAGACCAAAGAGTAGTAATGTCAAGAAAAGGCAGACAAGGCAAATAAATTAAAAAGAGATACAAGATGTATTCAAAAACATGGTGTTCACAAAACACCAGATTGTCTAAACACGAGCTGTTAATATTTAGTCGGACATAAATGCGGTGTTGCCAGATAGATACTCATTTTTTGATGAATTCATTGATCATCACTTGTAGTGAAAATACTTTTTGTTAAAATTTAGATTCTTTGACATTTATTTATGGTGGGGATATTTATTTATCACCCATTCACACTTTTCGTGGGAGAAGTTATTCTCAAAACCTGTAAGTTAGGAACAAAGAAGGAACGTCAGCTTGAAATTCAAAAGTGTTCTAAGTTCAAATTGCTTATTTTGCCAGTCATCGGTATATTTGACATGGTTGTCAGTTATCTAGATAGCCTGGCCTTTGGACGATATGTTTATGTACTTATTTCGTATGACTTTTTGATGTAACCTCAAAAAACTGTGAAAAGGCCGATACTCCACGCAGCTCAGTATATCGTTTTCTAAACATTTTATGGCAGTTTGGCAACACCGCCTCGGTACATCAGAGCCATCTATGAGCGAATCATTAAATTAAGGACGGTCCGTTGTTTGTAAAGGGTGTCTCAATAAGAGCGCCGGATTTGATTTTCAAGAAAAACACAATTTCTTATCGAATTAAGCGAGTATATTTCAACATGAAAAGAAATAGTTGCGATTAAACATGAAATATTACATCCGGTAAATGGCC
Source organism: Acanthoscelides obtectus (assembly GCA_963669975.1). NCBI lineage: Eukaryota > Metazoa > Arthropoda > Insecta > Coleoptera > Chrysomelidae > Acanthoscelides > Acanthoscelides obtectus. The sequence continues at coordinate 86,885,576 of CAVLJG010000004.1, forward strand.
ACCACGGAACCTCTGGCACAGGGTCAGTCTTTTCTTAAAATTCTGGATAACGTGTTGGTACAATTGTGGCACTATTTCGTCGATAACGCGCCGTATCTCTTCTTTAAGACGTTCAACTATTCGTGGCTTGTTCGCATACACCTTCACATAGCCCCAGAGGAAGAAGTCCATTGGCTTTAGATCGCAAGACCTTGGTGGCTAATTTTGATCGCCAAACCGAGACATGACACGGTCTGATAAACTTGGCCCGCAGTAACACCATTGTTTTGCGTGCTGTGTGGCAGGTCGGACCGTGTTGTTGGAAGAACATATCCTTCACATCAATTCGATCCAACTGGAGCCACAAAAACTCGGTTAACATTTCGCGATATCGCACACCATTAACAGTTGCGGCAGTTCCAGCTGCATTTTCGTAGAAATACGTTCCAATCACTCCGCACTCCACAATGCGCACCAAACGGTAAGTCGCGGGGGATGCAATGGTTGTTCGATTATTACACGGGGGTTTTCAGAACCTCAAATTCGGCAGTTCTGCTTATTGACGTACCCTTTCAGTTGAAAATGTGCCTCATCAGAGAAAATGATTTTCTTCGACAAATCCGCATCAATTTGGTGGTGCTCCAGCGCTCAATCAACGAATTCACGGCGCTGCGCATGGTCCGTTGGCTTGAGTTCTTGCGTCAGTTGAACCTTGAACGCATGCAAGCACAGATCTTTTGTGAAAATTCGTTGCAGAGTGGGTCTGGGAAGGTTCAATCCTTGGCCACGATGCCGAATGGAAGTGCCTGGATTCTCGGCCGCACTTTCCCGCACTGCGACCATATTTTCGAGGGACCAACAAGAACGGCGACGAACAGTGGTCTTCACATTCATCAACGTGAATTTTGTCTCAATTTTTGTAATTAAACGGCGAACTGTCGACTCATTTGGCGCTTTATTGCGACCGAAAATTGTATGTAATTTGCGAACTGTTTCCGCGTAATTTTCTCCATTTTGTTTTCACAATAATTAAACGTTGCTCTTTGAATACTGCTCCATGCGTCTAATCGCGTGGTCAGGACATGACAGCTGTCATCAAGTAAACACATCAATTTGGTGGTGCTCCAGCGCTGAATCAACGAATTCACCGCGCTGCGCATGGTCCGTTGGCTTGAGTTCTTGCGTCAGTTGAACCTTGTACGCATGCAAGCACAGATCTTTTGTGAAAATTCGTTGCAGAGTGAGTCTGGGAAGATTCAATCCTTGGCCACGATGCCGAATGGAAGTGCCTGGATTCTCGGCCGCACTGCGACCATATTTTCGAGGGACCAACAAGGACGGCGACGAACAGTGGTCTTCACATTCAGCAACGTGAATTTTGTCTCAATTCTTGTAATTAAACGGCGAACTGTCGACTCATTTGGCGCTTTATTGCGGCCGAAAATTGTATGTAATTTGCGAACTGTTTCCGCGTAATTTTCTCCATTTTGTTTTCACAATAATTAAACGTTGCTTTTTGAATACTGCTCCATGCGTCTTATCGCGTGGTCTGGACATGACAGCTGTCATCAAGTAAACACCATAGCATTTGTCCAAAAAATGGCGGCAAATTCAAATCCGGCCTCTTGTTGAGACACCTTTTATTTGTAAATAAACCAGTAATGGTCCAAGAGTCGACCACAGAGTTTTGGTGACACCACGTACTGATCTACATCTGTTGAAAGCTAACTCGGCAAGTTTGATGTTTATGATACGTAAGATGCGACAAGTTTTTCCGTATCATATCAGTAGGCGATGATGTAACAAAAAAAAAAATGCGATCGGCTCCCTTACTCTAATGCAGAAGACACAAGGCTGACCAGTCGATCATAAAGACATTCCAGTCTTCTCTTGACATAGCTACTCTCCTAATGATTGCCAAAAAGCATGGAACACGGTTGACCGTCTATAGTCGGACGGACGAAAGCATTATTATTAGTTTTTTCTATATTTAAATGTTTATTCTTAAACATGACATTGACCTTCCAAGCAGATATCAACCTTCAAGCTTCCTTGTAATTACTAATAAGATTTCATATTATCAGAACTGCTCAACAATGGAAGAGGATATCCTATATCCTGCAGCAATAGTCAGAGACAGTGGCAACACGTATATTGTTGTAAATGCACGTGACACACGGACAATAAGGATTTAGTATTTCTAGTAGAACGAGTCAATCAATGTTCATCAAAATGTAGAAAATCTAAAAATTGTATGACATGGTCGCATTCCTTAGAATAGCGCTACTTCACCAGTCACTGAGACTAAACTGCATGTCTAGATGTAGCGATGCCAATGTCAGCAAGGCTAAAGTAATATATGTGATCAATATTTGCCTTGTTATTAATCTGATCGTTCGTACCTGCAAAATTTCTCGAACTTTCGTTCTCAACGACACAAATTCAGCGAAGTTCTTGTCGTAAAAGTCGTCCAATGCTCTTGTGTATTTTGAGTAAGAAATCAGCCAGTTGATGGAAGGGAAATGCTTACGTTGGGCTAGTTTCTTGTCCAGACCCCAGAACACTTGCACAATACCTATGGAAAAAATAGATTTATTATTCACTGGCATCAAACAATATGAGAAAATACAGGGCATTCTGAAAATTGAGTAGCTCCTTTTAGGCAACTATAGGACTTTTCACGGTTTTTTATCGGAAATAAACAAACAGGTACCATGTTCAGAGCTTAACTTTTGCAGGCAAAATTGCACATTACATAAACATATCTTCAATGCAGCTCATGTTGCATACATGATTACCCCTATAAATTTAACAAAAATTGTTGATATTGTGGGTTTTCACAATGACAAGCATAGATGAGAAATAATGATACATTGTTCATAAATTTTAAAGGTGACGAGATGAAACTAAAGAAAGTATGTCTGTGAGCTTACAAAACAAACTTCCGTGCACAGAAGTGTATTGCATGTGTATTTGTCAGGATATGTATGAAAGTGACAGATAGTTTTACTAAGACCCACCAAACATCGCGAAAAAAGTATAAACTTGAAATGTGCAGTAAAGGATGTACCATTTTCAATTATGTCCAACTCTAATTTATACAAAAACAGCTCGGATTTATCTGCATAGCAGGAGGCACCTAGGTTGGATACGTTGTATCTTTTCACCTAACCCTTTACTTGAGGCATGGACGAATTTGAAATCGGAAGTTTTTTCGGAACATAATATCTCGATTATTCCAATACTTTGATGCATGTATTACTAGGAAAATTTGCTTAGTTCTACAAGAGCCATACAGGGTGTCCCAGAGGTGGAAGTCAAGCCGGAAACGTCTGATAAGCCAAGTCATAATAGTTATCAGAAAAATATAAAAAAAATCGTCGTATACTTTTCAAATTATAGGCTTTCAAAAAAATCGGATAAACCCACACCCTGTGATGATCTTTTAGTTCCAATTACTACAAATTACAATTTTTTCTTAGACAGAGTGATTGGATAATGTCATTCTACATAGTGACAGCAAGAGAGATAGTAACGCTACTTTTATTAATTCGTGAATGTATTTATTAACTTCACAATAAATGTTCAAACTGCCTTACTTCAGCAGCAATGCAAGCTTACATCTTTTTAAAAATTATTGGGTTAGCAGATCTTGCGTTATTAACAAATTCAACTGGTTCCGTTACTGTCCTGTAGCTCAGCTAAATATTCGATTGGCATTGAGTACGCTTTGTCTTTCGCCACGCCCAGCAATCAAAATTGACTGGATTTAAGTCACGTGACGGAGCTGGTACGAAATTGTACCATGCCGCCCTATCCATCTGATTGGGTATTCTGCATCAAGATACTTAACGGGCATAGTGCGCCGGGCAGCTATCTTGCTGGTACATGTTTCTGTAAATGCTCAGTGACACGTCTTCCAATAAATTTGGTATAAAGTCTAAATTGCGACATTGAAGATCTCTGACAGATCAAAGGGTAAATTCATTTAGAATCTTGGCCCACATGTTTACGATACAGTAATCTACCTTGTCTCATCAAATGAGGATTTTCTACATGTAAGTTGTGTAGATTCAAGTAACCAGCTTTTTTAAATGTCAACTCATCCGTCGATATAATTTTCTCTATAAATCGTGGATTTTCCCGGTGTCTCTGTAACATTGTTTGACAAAACTCAACATTGAAAGATAATCCCAGGGTGGAGCTCATTCTATCGCAAGATTCTGTGGGCTGTACTTTTTGGACACTCCCGTGCTTGCTTCTACTGGATGTACTGAAGTACTCGGGTCTTCTTCGACTGCTTTTAGTACGACGTCCTCGAAAGGGAAGGGAACTTTTCCTTCACCATGTGCTTGATTTGGGAATCATTCCTCTGAGAGCAAACAGCGCACATTTACAAAAACTCACTGATCGGGATGACGAGCAGCATTTGGGTACCTCTGACGATAAAGCCTAGCTTCAGCACTAGCATTGCATCTACATTTCCCATAAACAAGGTGCATATTGAAGTATTCCTGTATGGTGTACACAGACATGGTGGCACTACACAATCATAAATTAATAAAAGTGGCGTTACTATATGTCTTGCTGTCACTATGTAGAATGACACTGTAGGTCACTCCGTCTAATTTGAAAAGTAAACGACTTGGATTTTTTTTATATTTTTATGATTACTTTTATTACTTGACCTATCCCCCTTTCCGGCTTGACGTCGACTTCTGGGACAACCTGTATAAAAGAAAGTCTCAACTCTACGAACACCCGGTATTAGTCTATCCTTGACTATGTTTCTTCGTAAACTAACATATCTTGCTATGACCATGACTACTTTACCTAGAGTGGCGGAAGTGACGGGATCTGAGAAATCACCACCAGGTGGCGATACGGCACCCACGATGGAGACAGAACCTTCTCTGTCAGGATTTCCAAGACATTTGACGCGACCAGCACGCTCATAGAAGGAAGCCAAACGGGCACCCAAGTAAGCTGGGTAGCCTGAATCGGCAGGCATCTCAGCTAAACGACCTGAAATGAAGAAATAGTCAATCAGTGTTGTAGTATAGAGACATATCTCGTGTCTTGATATTGACATTCTAATCTGACAATGACTGTGCTATATGTTGCGGTTGTTTTACAAGTGAAATCATACAGTTCAAACAGAAATCATGCTGCTAAATGTCTGGCTCACTTCAGAGTTTAAAAAGAACAGCTAAGTTATGGTCTTTTTCACAAGTATCTATTACCTTTTGACGTCTAATGAGGTGAACAGCTGAGCAGCAGGTGACATATATACCGTTTATATGAAACTAGTCAAAAACTGTTTATCTTCTATTCCTACGCGACTTGAAATGTACTCATGATCATTAGGAATTAGGAAGGTATGAATCTCTCGCGTATAAAATTCCACAACAAAATACAACTCTGTCTATAGATATAGAGTTAACAGATCCGTCAGAATTGTGTGCCTCTTGTCGATATTAGGTATTTTGAAATATTACTAGATAATCAGCTGTTATTTGCTGCCACGTTTGACGTAATGAATACTTGTGAAAAAGACTCTAGCCTTGATAAGAACATAACCTAAAAAAATAAATTTTTACTCATTTTTAGAGTTTGCTGCCATGCGTCGCCGCAAGAACATACAGTAGCGGACAAAAGTTTGGAAACGTTTTTAGTAATACTAATAACTCTAATAACTCTACAAAGATTTAAAAAATACTGTTTAGCTAATATTTGGTAGCATAGTCTTCATCATTCAACGCTGCCTGACATCTGCTGCTCATAGCAATTTTTTACAGACGTCTGTTGGGATATTTTGCCAATTTTTTTTACATAATCAAGAAAATCATTCGTAATTTTAAGAGTTTTTCTTGTCAGTTGTATTTTAGCATGCTCCCAGAGATGTTCTATAGGGCTTAGGTTCGAGGATTGCGAAGGCCATGTAAGAACATTAACCTTTTTTAGTCTTAACCAGTCCTTAACGAATTTTGAGGTATGCTTGGGGTCATTATCTTGCTGGAATGTCCATCGTAAAGGCATTTCTTCTTCAGCGAAGGGGAGCATGTGTACACTAATAATATCTTTGTAAAGTTTTTGATCCAATTTCCCAACAATTTTAACAATTGTACCCGTTCCAGAACCAAAAAAAACAGCACAAAACCATGTTGTTGCCTCCATCGTGCTTAACTCTAGGCAACTGATACTTCTTGTCGAATCTTTTTCGTATTGGACGTCTCAGATATGCCGTACCGTCAGATACAAACAAGTTTAATTTGCTTTCATCACTCCATAAAACTGTACTCCATTGTTGTTCTGTACAAGTTAGATGAGTTAAATTCAAGCTAATACGATTTTTTTTGAAATGAGAGGTTTTTGCACTGGGCGCCTACCAAAAAGCCCAAAATCCACCAAGCGTCTCTGCACTGTTCTGACAGGAAGATTCTCGGCACCCTCCTCTACGATTCTTTTGAAAATCTGTGTTCATTTTTAATCTTTGAGAAATGTCAACATTTTTGACACCACTTCGAGTATCGCAGAACGAATAAATACGGCAAAACTGAAATGTTTCCATACTTTTGTCTGTTACAAAAACTGTGGTATTTGAAAAAACGCGTTTTTATTCTCAAAGACGTTGCATATTGATAACATAACCTTGTATTAGTAGAGGAGCCAAAGGTAGACTTTAATATTTATATTATCTGTCCTTCACAATTTTAGTCCGCTACTGTAATTGTAAACACAGTTACAAATTTTACAATGTTTTTTCCAGCCATATGAACATTTGGAATAATCCAAAGATAATGAAAACTCTTAGGATTCGCAGACCTTACCTGAAATTTCTCTCAAGGCCTCTGCCCAACGTGAAGTAGAATCGGCCATCATGGACACGTTGTAACCCATGTCTCGGAAATACTCGGACAAGGTGATACCCGTGTAGATAGAGGCTTCTCTGGCCGCCACGGGCATGTTAGAGGTGTTGGCCACCAATGCTGTACGCTTCATGATAGATTCCGTTTGACCTTCGATTTCCACTGTTAATTCGGGGAAGTCACGCAGTACTTCGGACATCTCGTTACCTGAAAAAGTAATCACATTTTTACAAATTCTTCTCTACTTTTTCAAAGTAAGAGGTTCCCTAATAGGTACTTCGAGATTTAAATTGAGCCCTACTTCACACGACATTTTATATGGTGGATGTGTCATCTAGGTTCACGGGAATTTAGTTATCGATCGTTCAATGACACGACGAAGAATGGTATCAGAATTATGGAAGCTTGCTATAAGAATGTTGCCTCTCACTGTTTCAGGATAATTACGATCACCATCGTTTTGATTTTAAATATTTATGGCGAGTGTTAACATAGATATGGACTTTTGGTGACACCAATTGGGTAGTAATTCGCAGCTTAACAATACGTATGGGGTATTCTGCTATAAATTAAGCCCTATCTTAACTTTTCATGACCTTTTAGAAAAAAAAGTTATATAAAAAAGTTGTAGAGTATAATGTAGTTTTTCAAGCAATGTCAGAAAACTTCTATTGAACCAAATTGTAGTTATTTAAACGGAACTGTGTATTTTTAGTCAACATGATCTTTTTTATTCTAAATTTATATGGTTTATTATACCTATTTTCATTACTTCAATAAAAAAACTTAAATTATATGTGTCATCTAATCATATGTACGCGTTTCAACAATTTCAAGGTTCGGGAGCAATGTGAATTTTAGCCTTTTTTGATGTTTCCATTTTCTCGCTACTACTCTCATTGGAATGCATTAGGCTCCGCAGTATGTTACTATTCCTAAGTAAAATTGTCAGGAGAATTAAAAAATGGAATCTTCCCATGTTTAATGGGAATGTAATTTATTGTGTTTTTAATTGAATCAACAATTACCTCTCTCTCCACAACCGACGTAAACGATTACATCAGAGTTGGAATACTTTGACAAGGACTGTGAAATCACAGTTTTTCCACAACCAAAGGCACCGGGGATAGCTGTTGTGCCACCTTGAACACATCTGAAAAAAACATGTATTGATTAAATTTTGAAAAAATGAACATAATCATGAAGCTATTTAACAATAGACATATGATATGGACAGCTTGATGCTGATATAGTTTTCTTTGGAAACATATTTTTAATTAACTCATACTTAATTATAAACGGGGCGCCCATTTGTTTATCATGTAATATACAATTGATGTAACATGATTTTACACATACATACAGAGTACTTTTCAGATCACCCACCCCCCTACTTATTTTTTGAATGGGTCAAGTTAGGAAGCTGAAGTTCAGGGCAATGAAAATCATTCAAGAATACTATATTTTGACGTAGAAATAGTAGCTAAACATTTCAAGCCGGAACATTTTTTAATAAAATTAGGGATCATGTGATATGTCAGTTATAAGATTCCTGACAGTACTATATAACCACAAAACCTGAACTTGCACAATAGCAGACCGATGGGCTATAAATGTCGAGTATTTTCTGTATATTGAATCACTCAATCATGAAAATGCTTTAAGTATGTTGTATTAATCCTTTTCTTTTAGAAGAGACATTTCATATTTAAAATGACAGATTTTTGTATTTCTTTTAAATGAAGTGTTCCATATTTTATATTTAGATCGAACCTTCTAAGATCAGTATAAAATACTAGCAAACAATCATCTTTGACTGCAAGTTTTCCACTTTGAAAGAGAGCGAATTTATATTCTAGGGTTATAAGCTTTAAAAAACGTTCCAAGATGACGACGAGCGGCCATCTTGAAATTTTCAGCTGCAACTTTTTACTCTCAAACATTCATGCATCAATTCCATCACCCCAAATTTCAGCTTGATGACTTCACACGTTCAAAAAAATATATTTCAGGGTAATAGTGAAAACATAGAATCAGTCAATGTTAAACATAGTGTTGAAAATTTAAAACTCAAATTGCAATGAGAAAAAATAAATCAATAAGATTTGACTAACTACATTGGTTGATAAATAGATCATAACTGGAGATGGTTAGACTCAAGGTACGCGTCCACAGGTCCGCAGTAAATGTACTTCAGAATCATTGCATGTTATTAAATATAAGACAAAGGACAATAGTAGGCACATCGGCAATAAAGTAACAGGTGCACAAATAGAAGGCAAACCCAAATGGATGTGCCTCAAAAAGACCAAAGTTCAAACATATGTCCATCACATCTAGATACGGACGTAACCTGAAGAAAAACAAGGACGGAAAGTGAAATTTAACTTGAAGCCAACCAACAAAAGCGAGCAGGCCAATTGTTTCTTCGGCAGGTAACTATAGCTGGCTTCCGTGGCGACGTTAGTTGATGCCTCGTAAACACGAGGTCGTCTGATCAAAGCCACAAATGTACCTGCTAGCTCTTGTTGGTGGCTTCTAGTAGTATTTCCCTTTCCGCCTCCGTTTTCTTTCAGGTTACACCTGTATCCAGACGTGATGGACATATGTTTTCACTACGGTTTTTGATGCACATCCATTTGGGCCTGATGAAGCAGTAAGTAGAACAATACGTCGCTCAGGTTGCTAATCCTTCTAATTCTGATCCTGTTTATTAATTTCAGACATGCTCACGATTGTACTTAGATTTTCATCTAAGGTTCCTGAAAGCTTCTATCTTTCTTTGTATTAAATACAAGTGCATCCACTGATTCGCATCCGACCGACTGCATGCATTGGGCCCATTGCAAGTCAAATAAGATTTCTTGAAAGGGCAACTATACTGCAAATAAGACTAAGAACTACTACTACCATGCGAATCTATGGACGCGTACCTTGAAATGGAAGAATACGTGAAAAGACAAAATGGTATCATGGTACAGTTATTCTCTAATTTCAATAATGCTTACGGGAAAAGAGAATCTAATACACGTTGTCCGGTAAGTAGTGGATGGTTGGCAGGCAATTTTTCGCTGACTGGACGTGGTTGACGTACAGGCCATACTTGCAACATGGTGTATTTTGTGCGTTCTCCATCAAATTCCGTTTCTAATACAACCTCCTGCAATACATTCAGAATAAACAAACATTTACAAGCTGGACGAGAAGCCAGATTTGAGTCATGACTCATGCTACAGTGGTAGTAAATCTTGCAGTAGCAGGTTGGCTATACATGCATTTAAAGCAATTTATGGATACTTAAGAATTGGAAATTGATAGAACATGGGGAGAAATCGTGACTTGAATCATTTCCAAAGATGAATTCACATGTAGGGCCTGAATTAGATCAGACCTCTGGTACAACATTTTGATTGCTAGACTAAAAAATGGCGTCAAATACATTGATTCTGCTGCACTTCCCACGCAAGGCCGTCATCAGTTCATAAATGATTAAGTTCGGCACAAGTTAGACCTCTGAGAAAATAGTTACGAACATTTACAGCCGAGATATTAGTCGGACCCATACAATTACTCCATAGACATTCTTTCCCTGTCCTCCCATATACCGGATCACACGACGCGGTAAAATATTAAGACATACACAGACCGGCACGCCCGACGGTGAACCCATGCAGCAGAAGCTCAGGCGCGTATAAAAAAAAATCCCCAATCATTCTAAGTTTTAAAGGCAAATGTACGGAGAAATCTATCATGGTGGAATATGTCTAATATGTGCGTAAACATAACGTTTCATAGTGTATCAATATACTAAAATTGAAAAAACTGTTATACCCTCCTCTATCCCTTACTTCTCCCAATTTTTAACACCTACCATTTTTTTCAGGGAGAGAGCAGCAGCTTCTGAAACTGGACTCATTTTCAAAAACTACAACGCTTTTCGTCCTTTACATAGCAGTAACCTTATGTGAGAATTTCATCAAAATCCGAGAGGTACTTCTCAAGTTATGGATGGGCCAATGATTTGCAGATAGTCAGACAGACCAACACGGTTTTTCGTGATGTACATGTCTTACAACATCCAAAAGACATAATATATCATTTTCTCAATTTTTCGCGATTACTTCCTCGCCAGTAGGCGTGAAAAGTAAAAGCAAAATATGAAATGTACACGAAACTTACATCAACAGTATAGTTGCCTGGCTCTGCAACATAAGTGACTGTTCCTTTTGCTCTTGGAGGCAACAACATTTTGTGCTTGACCAGAGTGTTTTCATGAACTAGACCATAAATGTCACCTCCTGTAAGGTGAGATCCCAGCTGGAAAAAAGTATAGAGAAAATTAGTAATGAAACTCAAAAACAGCTACTACTCTTTAAGTTTGGCATTTGTTTTGTAACATGCACATGCCAAATCTAATGAATTATTACACTTTTATATACTTCTAAATATGGATAAAGGATTATTATTATTATTATTGCTACTATTAATGAATTATCCAGAAACACTAAAAAGGTACTGTCATGTGTACAATAGTCCATCCATTTTTATTAAATTAATCTTAATGTTTGTCTATAAATGGTCAATAAGGCACAGCACACAAGTTATGTTTGATGTTTCAATGCCATTCGATGAAGGAAGTTCACACTCTTTCATCTGACCAATCATTTTTCAATACTTATATATGTCAAGGGTTGTTAATTATTATTTTGTACAGTTTGATTACTCTCCTGTACAGTAGGCTTCACTGAATCAATGTAAATGTATATCAGAGTTCTGTATTTACCTTGATGTTGATGGGATTGAACTCCCATTTGGCAGTTCTGGAAAGAGAGGGGACATTCACACCTTTGGGGATGTAAATGCTCTCTGTCATGTCACAGATGTCTTTTAAAGGACGCTGGATACCATCAAAAATTGAACCCATAATGCCCGGGCCAAGTTCCACAGACAGTGGTTTCCCAGTACGCAGGACAGGGTCACCTAACAAAAAGAAAATATAATCTGTGTTCAACTTGCAACATTAGTTAAGTGACGTATGTGATACTGAATATTATTTTTATATTTATAATATTTTATTCAATTACATACCTACGGTAACACCAGATGTTTCTTCATATACCTGAATGGTAGCAAAGTCTCCCTCAAGACGAATGATCTCACCCACCAATTCATAGTAACCAACACGAACCAACTCATACATAGCTGATCCAGACATTTTTTCTGCTGTAACAACTAGAGAAGGGAGAAAAGCAAATTGTCAAAACATGTTATGTTTAAAATAGAAGATTGAAAATACACTACTTGTTTTATACAGTTTTTCAACTTACCAGGCCCAGACACAGCATGGACATATCCATATTGCCCCTCTTTATCCTCATCAAGAATCTTTGGCAATTTTGACATGGTTGATGATTTATCTGTAATGCTAACAAAATAATCCTTGGTTAATTATTATGATTTGGGTTATAGGGAAGAAAACTAAGATATCTCATTCTTGAGAGTAGCTGGGCTGGAGCAACCATGCTGTATTTTGACATTAAAAAAATGATCCGAGATGAAATAAGATATCCTGGCAATATCTATGATAATTTGCCACAGCCTCCTCTCCACAAAAATTGCAAGTCTACTTTGGAAAGGTTAGTATCTCATAGATGTTGCTGTAGCCAACTGTGCATATATGACCTTATTAAGGTAGATTTCTAATTATTGAGGAGAGAAGAAATATTGATATGACAAATCTCATAATGACGCCATCTCAGATATTCTTTTGGATGGTGAAATACAGCCATGGTTGGCTATCTTTAGGCAGAGTATGTTAATCAATGACAACATAAAAGAGAGTTGAGATTGTTATGGTACCATTGGAACATGGACCACTTTTTTGGTGAAAAATTAATGTTTCACTTCTGCAATTGATCTCTAAAAATTAATATAAGCTTGGCTCTTGATACATTTTAAATTTCCTTTTTTTACTGCATAATGATTGTACAATATCATTTATTAATATCTTATCTAGCATGGTTCACAGCTGAGGAAAAAAACAGAGAAAATAACCCTTCTCCAGCACACAGGTCATTGACAAACGCAAAAAGCTGGTGTCACTGAATGAAGCCATTAATGGAATAAATATGAACAATAAGCAGTCCATTTCCACTAAAAAAAGGGAATAACTCTTAACAAGACCAATTTCTGGCAAGGAAGTTTGGGATGTTTTTCTTGAAAATAAAAAAAAAAGGTGGTCTAACTCAATTGATTCAAGAGTCTGGTAGACCAGTTTCTAAGAGGTCTGTGTTGGCAGAGAAGGGCTTGACATCCCCCCAAGATGAAGCTTCAGTTGGATGATGTCAGCAAGACCAAATAAATGACTTTATTGGGCTAGTGAATAGATCCACATGACAACTGAGGGCTTGTAATTTTTTTTTTTTACTCCAACTACCACGAAGGTCTAAGGCCTAAACACTCTTTGGGTACTGTGGGGCTATAGGGAGATACAGGGGAAAGCCACACGGACTCTGGCGAGGGAACACGTGTGCATGCGATATGCACACATTCTGGCTCCACCTACAAGATCTGCTGGGTGGTACCTCCACGTTCGACAGTTAGAGACCATCTACCACCTACGGACAATCACAACATCCATAGCCAAGAGAAAAATTTCTCCGTGGATGGGACTCGAACCCGCACAGTGCACGGCGACTGATCAGGATACTGAAGAGCCTACTACTGCGGCCACTGCTGCTGCCTAAGCTGGCAATAAGGATAATATTTAACATTATTTCAGACTTCAGTTGTCATGTGCAGGTGTTCATGAGTCCAAAAATGCTGTTTCTATTTCAATGCATCAGTCAACCAGGACTTTTTCACACAATAATTACTGGTGGGGTCATTCTGTGCCAGCTTCTGCCCTCTACGGCACAGTTCTCTTCTGATTTTGTAGGCAAATAACCCAATATTTCCAGTGAGGAATACGTTTTTAGTTCTTAGTTTTAGATTATAGACTTTTTTTAAGGTAAGCTAAGTTCATTATTGAAATCTGGCAGCAGGCAGCAGAGATTTCTCGTCAGCAAAGAGAATTTACTGCCATCAATTTTGATTTTGGGGTATAGTTCAATTAAAAATTAGAGCAAACCAATGATTTTGTTAGAATCTTCAATCTTATTGGATATTGGATCTACAAAGATGTCACGGTAAATTGGCAACAGATTCATATATTTGGAAAATAGTAATTCTTAATAAAATAATATGAATCCAAAGCTATTAAAAGAGTAACATTTTGCTACAATTTACAAAAAAGTCAAACTGAAAATGGTATAAGAATCATTTTGGTGGAGTTTACACAAATTTCTTAAAAACAAATATAAAAAATCATTGGTTCAGCATACCTAATACAAAACAGCACTTATATTTTGAGCCAGAATCGGTAACGTGTATTTGTATCTTTTAAAAACTGTCCTTTCCAAAATTTGGCACAAATCACGTGAGATTCTTGAAGTTCGGATCACTATTTGTAAGTTGCGGGCGTATTCCTATGTAAAATTTATCACGAGATTAATGACATGTCACGTGCCGCTTCCCAGCGATATTGAACCGTATGCAGACTACGCCTACAGAAAACTCGTTTGCAATTTTGTAATAAGCTCGACAATTACAACAACCTTACAGAATAGTTTGAGTTTACCTCAAAAATCCACTTTTGCATTTTCGAAATGCCCTAATTTCTCTTGCAAGGACACTCGCAAAGATCGATAAGCGCTGTTTATGCTACAGGGATTTTTTCAAAGAATATTGAGATAGAAATGTTTGAGCTTAAAATGGATCGAATATTAATCAAACGGAAGAAGTAGACTTTTACTTACTGTACGTATACCGGAACCTCACCCAAACACTACACGTACTGGAATAAAACTATTGCTGGAAAAATCAGAGCAAAATCCGAAATCTACCACAACTTGTCACGAGATTTGTGAGAAGTCAGCTGACAACATTTTGACGTTTATCTGACAATCTCCTTGGATAGATTATTTCACAGAATCAAGACAACGTTAACTTTGCTTGTACGTATTATGTTTCCATTCTTAGTTTTCATTGGCTATTTTTTTGGAGCATAACACAGCTGATTGGACAAACTGATAATTTGTCATTAGTTTTCACCCTTTTGAGTGCTTTTTAGTTTAATATCCATTCCACTGTTCGACTAATACCTGACTAGTACTTTGACACAGTAAAGGAAGAGTTGTGAGTTGTAACTTCGATCAAGGAAAACAAGTATACTTGTCTGCCATTTCAATTAAGGAAAGTAGTATAGTTTAGTGACGTAACTGAGAAAAATTTTAGGAGAGACCAAGTTGCCACAAGGTTTGATTAGTTCTAGAGGTTGAAGGGAACTGGTATACCTAAAGATACGTCTAAAACAAGCAATATTTTTCATGCATTATGTAGCTACAATAGACGAGTCAACATTGCCAACAATATGCAATAGCAGCAAGGCTATGCATCATGTTAGATATATGTTTTCATATATTGCTGCCAGTTTGCTGAACGATTGGAATCGTACTTAATATCTATACTGCGGATAGTATTGCCGAGATATGTGTACCTATAGGTACATACGGTGAGGTTCAAATTTGGCTGACGTCATAATGTACACGAGAGAAGCGCGAGATGTAGTGTATACAGTGATTATGTTTTAGATACTGTTGCCAGTATTATAGTCAAATATTGCTATAAAATATTACTTGTTAGAGACTGTTTTAAACAAAGTATTCCTATTTTTATCGTAGTAAACTAGGTCGAACGAATTGCAATTCACACTATAGCTTTGTGCAACTATGGCCCCAAAGCATTTTATTGGATACGCTATTGCGATCACTAACATGTATATGCTAGATAGATGTGCGTTATTTTCATTTCACTCATTCATGGGTCTATCTTTTGCGAACGAGCATTAATTTGCTTACTCGATTTTGCTTGTACTGTTACTTAGGACTAATATGGCAAACAGAAACACTTGTTCACGCTAATTTAAAGGAGTGGATGGTCTTCCTTCTGCTCATTCTTAATCTATGCATGCTGCACTTTGGAGAGTTGTTAAGCGGCTGTCAATTGTCAGCACTGTGTCAGAGTAGTGTCAGAATTCAGAATGCAATAATGGAGAGATTGGATTTATTAATCGTATCAATTTTACAAATTATCAACCCAATAGTAATGGATAAGTAACTGAAATATGGTAAGTCTTCATCAAACCAAGTGGTTCCAACCATTACATTAACATACTACAACTTCTGCGTTAGTTTCGTAGTTTGTAAATACGTCAATGCCTGCACCCAGGTGGGTACAAAAATCAAGTTTTTGCTTAATTTTAGGGTGCAAACATCTCCCAATTGGAACGAGATATTGGATCAGAACAATTTCCATGCAACGAGCATTACTTCGGATTAGTTAATGTAAGTAATCTACAATTATTTTCGTTTACATACGCATACAGATATAGTGTGTGCTGTAACAACACCTCAGATTTCATGACATTTTAATGAAAAACTGATGCTGCAAAGTGATTATAGGGCTATTATGTGTAGTTTCATATTATTTAACATGATTTCAAAATAAAGAAGTATCAATGTTAATAAAGATAGATACAATCCTCTATCGAAGATATGTTTAGGTTTGCAGTACAGGGTGGAGGGAACTTAGGATCTATAGGATTTTGTAATTTGTGGGTACCATCATATTTTATACATTAACTTTTAATAACAGTTAAATACTATTTTATTTTTGGAGACAATAACAGATAATATGTACTGTCAATAGAAAACTAGGAAGTGCTTTTCTTATCATTACTAACAATTTATTGTCAACAGTATGAAAGAAGTTGAATGTATTTTAAATTCTTGGATGCTCTCATTCAATTTGATTAGTACCACAAAATTGCTTAACATGTTTTTGATCCACATCATGAGGTCTTTAGCACTCACTAGCATAAAGTTTTAACACTTAGCACATAAGCAAATGAAAATATCAAAAAAATTATATAATAGATTTTTCATCCCAGGTGATGGTTATAACCATAAAATTATGAATATCCTTTATATGACTTGCTTCTTATATGAAATTATTTTTTCACAACTATAACATGTATTTTATATTTTAATGAAATCATTTAGCTCTCTAGAACTGCCATATAGGAGATCTGTCTCTGAAATTGGTGATACTTGAGATCATTCACTGGTTGACATGTCCCAATCAAATATTTTGTTTAAACTTGGTCTTGTACAATGCTTTGCCTCTCTAATAAATTAGGGTGCTGGGATTGCAGCTGCTTTTCATTTGAGTTGGAGCAACTGGCTCAAAAGTGAGATGACTTGAGGCTTGTATTTTATTTTTTTTTATCTGAAAAACAAACATCACCTTGTAGGGAGTGGATACATTGTCCTCCATACCCCAAACAGGTATATCTAACAAAAACCAAATTCAAGTTAATTGATTCAAATCAACAAGGTATAGCATATCTTCAATCATGCAAAGTGGCATAACTCGTAAGTACTTCGCTCACACAGATATCAGAAATCATAAAGTAGAAAAGATATATGGAATCAAATAACTGTCAATATTCATTTTGCTTCTACTGAAGATTTGTATAAAATCAGTTATGCCTGTTTGAGGTATAGACGACAATATGACTCATCCTAAAGCATAATTGATACACATGTTATTTGGTAAATTGTATCTACCCTCAAAACAAGTTTCATAAATGATGAGAAAATCCAAATTGAGAATTGACTTCTTTACCCCTTTGAGTGAGAAGATAATCTAAATTATTGTTAGCCCCTATATGATGTAGGGTGCAATATGGATGGTTCCTGGTTTATATACCCTAAGTTATTTCCTCAAGTTTGATAATCTTAGCTTTTAATAAATAACTCATTTTTTTTAAACCCAGTTGTAGAAAGATTTATTTAGCATGTTTGGTTACATAAACAGAATAATTGTAGACAACTTAGAATGATTAGTAAATCTAAGCCATATGATGTAAATGCTAGGCAAGCTGTAATTGTAAATTTAACAAGTGATTCCTCCATTTTACTTTGAATTTTGTCAATGTTGTCTGGTGTTTTATCTCTGTATATAATTTATTATATTCAATTAACCCTTGATGGAATACAGATTTGTAGCATGTTATACTTTTTGGTTATTGAATGGAAGTCATCTTTATTTCTGGTATTATGTAAATGATGGTCAGCATTTGATGATGTTAAATTAGTTAGACATGGTGGAAATATATTATTTTTTACTTCGTAAATGAATATTATTACAAGATATTTGACAAAAATTTTTACATTGAGCCATTTTAATGTGCTAAGCATTTGGCTAATTGGACTATATTTATCTTTATTTAGTATTGTTCTCATGCACTTGTTTTGTAAAACTTGCAGTCTTTCAAAAAAGGAATTATTTGCTAAATATGGATTAGTTGAACAGTACAAGAAATTTTGAAGAATGATAGTAATATAGATAGTTTTCTGCTATATGAACTCAGACATCCAGAAACTCTTGATAAATATCCTACTTTACTACTAATCTTATTTATGACTTTCTCATAATGAATATCAAAAATTAATCGAGAGTAAAAAAAAAACTCCAAGGTATTTAAATTTTTTTATGAATTCAGTGTCTTCACCGTCAATATTTAGTTGAACATTTGTACATTGTTTTTTCCGATTAACATAGATTTCTTGCGGAACCTGACTCAAGTCCCTCTCAATGCAGGAAGATCACTTCCTCATCTACACACCCTCTGCCTTCATCATGACTGTATGTTCATATTTACTAAGAAAATAACTTCATTCGACATAGCAATTTTATGTTTTGTCAATGCTAGGCTCAGTAGGCATTATTTTAAGATTGATAGTTTCGTTTAAATAAATATGACGTCATTTGCATTGACGTGGATATGTCCCATTTTACAAAAAGTTTCAAATAAAAAGTGTAAGGTTTTGAGGGGGGTTAATGATGGTAACCTTGACAATAACCTTCACTACCTTCAAGGTCATATCGAAGTCAATCAAAACTTTTGAATGGAAATGAAGAAATTCTACATCCGAATATGACCTTGACCATGACGATAATGTTGTCATTCAAGTCCATTTTAAGTTTAAGTAACTGAAAACAATTTGCTTTAGCGAAAATGTTCATCAGCAAATTGTCAGGTTCAATTACAAGTCAACATTTCCAAAGGAAACCCATAATTTTTATCCTGGAATTGAAATAGGCAGGAAATGTTACTCCCGAATTTGACATTGATCTTAAAGTCAAGGTCATGTCAGTATTAAATGTTATTTCTAAGGCAATCCCTTGATTTTTATGCATGACCTGGAAGGAGACGGCAAGGTCATGGTCAAAATCAGCTTTTGGTGATAACCACATAGCCAACAACTATGCTGTCGAACATTTTTGCTAGAGTAAATTGTTTTAAATGTCTTGATTTCACCTTGTAGTGGCCTTGAGGTCAAGGTGATCATCATAGTAAAAGTTAATACTCTGACGTAAAATTTCCTCCTCTTTCCAATTCCGGTATAAAAAAGAGTGAGTTCCATTTAAAAATAATCGATTGACCTCGAAATGGCCTTGGATATCGCGGTGAAGGTTATGGTCAAGTCCATCATTTTACCTCCTTGAATCCCTGCAACTTTTATTTGAAACTTTATTTTCCTACGGTGCGTAGTTTTCGAGGTATTTAGGTGGAAAGAATAAAATGAGACACCCTGTATAACTTACGGCTTTGAAAGCCAAGACTGACAGATTCGACTAACATACCGTTAGACAGTGCCAAATGGGCAAAGGTGTTACAGACCGCCCAGACAAATGACGAATAATTGTATCTGCAGAACTAGCATTGCAAGAAACTATAAGCTTAGGAATTCCTCAATCCTCTCATGATTTATTTCAACTGTCAGATTTCCAGATAGAGAAGAGTGCAAAAGATTGTAATTTAACCTTAGCAAAGCCCGGCAGTGCTGTTCTGCTGAAAATAAGATATCAGACATACATTCTTATATTTTGTTTCTTTTCTAGTTTGGGAACACTTGTTATAGCAACTCTGTGCTTCAGGCTTTATACTTTTGTAAGCCATTCAGAGAAAGAGTTTTGGAATACAAAGCAAAGAATAAACGTACTAAAGAGACACTTCTCACATGTCTCGCCGACTTATTTCACAGTATTGCTACACAAAAAAAGAAAGTAGGCTCTATAGCGCCAAAAAAGTTTATAGCAAGGCTACGAAAAGAAAAAGGTAATTATCATTGGATGAATTTTGAACTTTGTGTGCATTTGATTTTAGTATCTTAACACTTAGTTTCAACAAATTGTTGTAATATTGAAATTTGAAATTGACGCTTATTGTACTTACAACTTTTTGAACTGCGAATAATTATAATTATAATAAAGTTATTTTGATATATGACGATCATTACTCATTTTTGTAGTATGTACTTATAAGGAGTATAATCACCATGTAATTTGATTTACCATTTTTATGTAACTACCATGTGATGACATAATGACTCTTGTTATAAATCAGGATATTCATGTGTTTGTTGTTTCAGAGGAATTTGACAACTACATGCAACAGGATGCACATGAATTTTTAAATTTCCTTATTAATCATATTAGTGAGATCATCTTGGGTATGTATGAGTTGGTTATCTCTTGTTAACTGTATTTGATGAATGTATATATGTGGTATCATTTCTACCAAGTATTGCCAACTTTGATATGTTTATATCAGATATAATAGTCAAGATCAATATTGTTTTTTGAAATATCTTGTAGTTAAATTTGATGCCAATACAAAGAAGTAGTAGTAGAAACACAAGTAGTTCAGATATGCAAAAAAGCATATTAGTTAATTAAGCTAAGATTTCTGTTTTACAGCTGAACGTCAACAAAATTCTACAACTAATAATATAAAATCAAAAGGTGCAGGTGAAAATGGCACAGCGCATAATTCTCCAGAACCAACGTGGGTTCACGAGATATTTCAGGTTAGTTGTTTGGTCTTAAAAGAGATTTTCTTTCAAATAATTGGTCTTTTTATTGCTTTTGTTACTTTTACTACATTATTTTGATGATTTTTAGGGTATTCTCACTAGTGAAACGCGATGTTTGAATTGCGAGAATGTTAGTAGCAAAGACGAAGATTTCTTTGATTTGCAAGTGGACATCGAACAAAACACCAGTATCACCCACTGTTTGCGATGTTTTAGCAACACGGAAACGCTTTGCAGCGATAACAAATTCAAATGTGATAACTGCATGAGTTACCAGGTAAAATACCGTTTTTGTCACTTTTTTTTTCAGGAGAGTCAAGTGAAAAATCTCGGCTAGTAATGCAATAACCGGCCGTATCTTATCCTGCTCCTCTTAGCCTGGATCAAACAGTAATAAATTCTGTACCAATTTATACAATTTTCCACAATACACTTGTTATTCGTTGAATAGATTTCATACCCTTAACTATTTTTATAGATAATGAATCACGTCACAGTTTAGACTAGAGGTTTGCAGAAATATATTTAATATTCATAATTTTTAAATATTTTTAGGAGGCCCAGAAGAGAATGCGTGTAAAAAAGCTGCCAATGATTCTAGCCTTGCACCTGAAACGTTTCAAATACATGGAGCAGTACAATAGGCACATTAAAGTGTCTCATAGGGTGGTGTTCCCTTTAGAGCTGAGACTTTTTAATACAGTAGGTATATTTTTCGTGCTATGAGCACTACACTGATACATATATAACTTTAGGGATCGATCGTCACTGATATTCATATCGCCACTATTAACCTAATGTTCCGATATATGAACGGCCATATACCCATAGAGACCCGCTTATGCAAATCATAAAGATGATATAATTCAAAAGCATCTCTTCTGTTTTTTTGCATAGGATACAAAATTGCACTATCGAGTTTATTAGTCTTTTGACTGGAAATTTTGTCGAAATATACGCAAGGTGCTATTTTTCGGGATTTCACATCAAGTAAAATGTAACTATCGATGGATGAATCGCTTTTATCAGACCGAAGTTGCTTATATCAGACACAAAACCTAATAAAAAACTCAGCACTGTATGTTAGTAACGGGTATATGCATGCTTGAATTATTTTCAAATTCACTTCTATAGAAACATTCAGGCTGAAGCCAGAGATTGGAGAGCTGCTGGATTAGCCTTAACAATTCTTTCTCTAATGAGACTGTCTGTGCTTACTGCTTCTAGATTGCAGCATTATTAAATCGGTGGTACTATGGATACTTTTGGCACACTTAATTATTTTTGAAATACACTTTTTCATAGTTCACTTATATTGTGATATTACTTACATGGATGTATTGTGGCCAGCCTAAGTGCCAACACTGATAAATCGGCCTTTATTACATCGGTATCGGTAAAAATCCTGTATCTGTCGATCTCTAAATTTTGTTTTGTTTTTACTTTTTTTAGAGTGATGATGCACTGAATCCAGATAGACTGTATGACCTTGTAGCTGTTGTGATACATTGTGGTAGTGGACCTAATCGAGGCCATTATATCAGTATTGTGAAAAGTCACGGATTTTGGCTGCTGTTTGATGATGACCAAGTGGACGTAAGCATTTTTCATTTGTTAATTGCACTTTATATGATCTCCAAATTTCAAGATGGGTGCATTGGATAAATGTATTTTGTTTTGATTGTAGAAAATCGATGCCTCAACGATAGAGGACTTCTACGGTTTGACAGCAGACACGCAGAAATCTTCGGAGACTGGCTATATTCTCTTCTATCAGAGCCGTGAGAGCTTATGAGGCATCCTTAGACTTGCCTTGAAAAGGTAGGTATTTTATTTAATTCGGGTCTGACTGAGAAAAGGCGAAGTGGTTCTCTTACCTTTCGGGGAACTGTATTCCTGAAGACTGGTATAAAACTATCTCCCTGAGTAATTGCCGTCATCCATGCAACCCAATTCTAAAGACGATGTTAACTTTGCGATAGAACATTTGATGATATAAAGAATCAGGTTGATAGAACTTATTATGAATGTATGAATGATCACTCGAGTCGCGCGATGTTCTGTTGAACGTGATCACTATTGAGACGTTAGTTTAGTCGCAGCGAAAATCGTAAGGACTGTTCTCACCGAAAGCAACAGCAAGCGTTCAGACCAAAAAGACGCCATCGCGAGCAGTTGCTTAACGGTTGCTAGCGCTAGGGATGCACCGAGTACTACTTTTTTTCCAAAACGCCTAGTACTGGGTACTCGAACAAATTCAAATACCGATACTAGGTGGACTGATTTCAGATAAAGTCAGTTGAATTAAGATTCATATTTGCATTTTGAAGGATCTTTATTCTCAAAAATGATTTGTATTTCCAAAAAATTAACGCTTCTCAAAAACAGTTCGTACAGCGAATTGAAGATTAGTGTATTTATGGTGTTTCCAAATGTGTTGTATTTTGAAAGTTTATAAGCAGCTAGTTATATGTTTTTGCTGTGGAATTCAGGAGCTATGATATTGAATTATGATTGAAACCATATTTTGATACATTTAGAACATTTATATTTGACATACTGTTAACTTTCCAACTACAAGAAAAACACATGTGTAAGACATTCAAAAGGAAAATACTCAACATCTTGAACCTACATGTTGTTTGAAGGTAGGCTAGCATGTCATGGTCATCACGAATACTAAAGTAAATCCCATATGTGTTTGAACTGCTTTTGACAGGAGGCTACCTAAAAGCCTACCACACAACTCCTGGCTGTCGTGACGGGTTAAATTCTAATTTGGGAAGAACTAAACCAAAATTACCCTTACATACATTTGAATCAAGATATTCTTTGCAGAAACGCGAAATATCCGTTATTTACGTTACGTTTCGACTTACGCTGCATTTTGTTTACTTTGTTTTCAAGTTTTTGTTTTTTGTTGATAAAAGAGCAAATAAAGATTGCAAAAAAGCAATACAATGTCGTTTCAGTTTAAACTGATGTGGTAGCTGCTCAACGGACTGTATTTTTTATGAGAAAACATTTAAATAAAAAATAAGCTATGCAAATACCATAAATACATTAGCTCACTGGAGAAGACGGCCGACATTTATATAAAAATATATATATTATCGGTTCACAAAGGGCCTATATTTAGCACAAACTTGACCCTCTGAGAAGAAAGTCAGCCAAACAGGTCCATACAATTAGTCCATAGACATTCTTTCCCTGCCCTACCTGTAGTCCATCTGGCAACGTTGCCTCTTCCCGATACCTAACCTAGTCAGACGTATCACCGCGGCCACAGCATAGGAAACACTGTGCTATGGCGCGGCGGTAATACCAGAACGCTTACCAGGACCGGCACGCCGCCGGGAGCAGAAGTAGACGCGGTCGTTTGGTACGCGAACCGTCTGCAAAGGATATTTTGCCAAGTTTTAAGGGGAGATCTATGATGTTTGAAATATGTCAAAAAGGTGCGTAGAATTACCAAGGTTGGTAGCGTATTAATATACTAACATCAGAAAATTGATGCCTCCCCACACCCTACTACCCCTTCCCCAATGTTTTTCACGTTAATTTTTTTTATGACCAGGATCTTCTGAAGCAAAAAAAACGAAGCTTGCTCGTTGCCTATTTTTATCCGTTTTGGCCTTTTTCGAGCGACATAGTTTTTCGTAATGTGCGTGTCATATAACATACAAAAACATATCCCACCCAAACAGGGTACTCGATAAAATGAGCCGAGTACCCCGTACCAAGCGGATACTCGGTGCATTCCTAGCTAGCATTGCCGTCGGTAGTCGTTTTGAAATTGAAAGGTGGCATCTGTGGATTTCATTGTGACACTTCGGCTAACATTCTAGTTGGGTTCTCAAAAAATAATTGACAATTGGGTGGAAGTACTTATCCATCATTTTTTTGTGTCCTTGCAAATTACTCATTTGAAGCAGCAATGTTGTGAACTTGTCAAGAAAGCTACAGTTGGTACAAAACAAGCAATAAGCAAGTTCATAGTGTACGAGTGATCATCTCACTCAAGAAATATTTGCTTACAGGGTGTTACTTTGGGCATCTCCTTCATTGCACATACATTTATTATGTATTCTATTGATGGAATAGGTTACATATACGATTTTTAGTTCACTCAAGGCTTTTAAGGGCAAAAATAATCCATTTATATTCTGCCTTCTTATTCGTAAGTGTATAATCAGTTTTCCACAATCTTAAACTGAGACTTCCTGTTACTTGGCAGTTGCTTCTCTTTGAACGCAAAA
Source organism: Acanthoscelides obtectus (assembly GCA_963669975.1). NCBI lineage: Eukaryota > Metazoa > Arthropoda > Insecta > Coleoptera > Chrysomelidae > Acanthoscelides > Acanthoscelides obtectus. Next base: position 86,910,725 of record CAVLJG010000004.1, read on the forward strand.
GCAGCGTAACTGAAAGTTGAAATAGAAATGAATTCGGCACCCGTATTATGTAAAATAATTGCTATGATTGCGATCTGATCAGCATTTTTGCCACTTGTGTACTAGCTAATCGCTAGCTTACACCATGCTTACTCGCTATGAGCGCCAGCTATGGAGAAATGGCTCAACGACCTATAGTATAGGACTTACAGCTTAGGCCATAGAAGCTATAAATGACCTACGTTAGTGCCATCTCTGAAGCAGATGTTACATCACATCGAAGCGACAGCACGTAGCTAAAGTATCTTGACGTTTAGGCAACACACATAGCTACTGCATGTGAATATGCAGTGAATGATATCTATAATCTGTTCATCCAAGAAAGACATTAAGCCAAAACATAACCAGCGCGTGTTCAGTGCGTGATCAGCACGTTGATATATTTCAAGAAACGGGATAAATAACTGTTATTGAGCAGAATCGGTCGAGCCCATAAACCGCACCAATGATAACCCAGGACGATGGAGTGGGAGATGGCACGGCGGTGCCGGCAGCCTCGCCGGCCGCGTAATATGCTCGGAGTTTTGGAGTCCGATCGCATGAAGTACAGTAATGGACAAAAGTATATAGACAAATTAATTTTGTGCTGTATTTCTTTTTTAACTTATTTTGTAGCATAACCATTATCATCCATCACCGCCTGGCATCGTCTCGGCATAGATTGTAGAAGTTTCTTTATATAAGATTCATCAATCTGTCTCCACTTTTGCTCTAAAGCGGCAAAAAGTTCATCCTTGTTTGAATAATTTTTTTCTCGTATTTGCTTATCTAAGTATTCCCATAGATTTTCAATGGGGTTTATATCGGGAGACTGTGAAGGCCATGTGAGAACTGGTATTTTTTCATCCAGAAAGAATTTCTTTGAGAGATTTGAAGTGTGCTTCGGGCCATTATCTTGCTGGAAGATGGCATGCTTTAGTATGTCTGTGTATACAAACATGTAAAGGTCTTATCCCAAACCCCGAAAAGCACCCCCAAACCATAACAGACCCGCCTCCATGTTTGACAGTGGGCAAAGTGTACTTGGGGTTCAATCTTTGTCCACCAGGAAGTCTAACGTAATGAACACAGCTGGATCCAAATATATTGAACTTGGATTCGTCACTGAAACATACCGTCTTCCAGTCACAGATGCTCCAATCAAGATGCAACCGTGCAAATTGTAATCGGTGCTTACGGTTTTTCCTCGAGATTAGCGGCTTCTTACTCAAGCGACGTGCAAATAACTTCAAATCATTTAATCTTCTACGTATAATTTTCGTAGAAACAATGACAATTCCTTTTGTCTCGATTTCGGCTTTTATTTGTCTTGGGGTTTTGAACGGATCTTTGGACGAAATTAATTTTATAAATCTAACTGATCTAGCATTTAGCTTTCTAGGCCGACCACTTCTCTTAGAGGCTTCCAAAATACCTTTTTTATTTATATTTGTTCAATATTGCCCAAACTGCTTCACGCTTCAGCTTCAAATTTTTGGCAATGTCGACTTGACGTTGACCATCTTTGTATAACTCAATTATCTTAGTTTTCATATCGAAAGAAATTGCTGGACCACGCGGCATGGTCTTAAAATCACTCAACTTATTCCACAATACTTGATGAACACAAATTGATCCTCTTCTGACACGAAACTGTACTAAACTAATGTTGAAAAGAATTTGTCTACATATTTTTGTCTCTCATAAAAAAGTGCTTATATTCAGACTTGTATTGGGTTTATTGCAGATAATGTAAAAACAAGGAATTTAGATTTTTCTACTAATTACGCATTTGTTTACGGAGCAATGAAGTATGAAATCGTTTTCTAAAGGTATTTAGGTAAATATTCATATTTGTCTATATACTTTTGTCCATTACTGTATATCTCAATATATTTGGGTTTAGTTTCTTTCTTCGATAAGTAGACTAAAATTCCAAAGTGACAATTATACCGATCAGATTGGTATCAGTGTCACAGGGCCGCCTCAGAGTTTTGCACGCCTTGAGGCAAAGGATGAATATGCGTACTCCCCCACAAATTTATTGATAATTTTGCGCCTCAGCGCCTTAGTAACATTCTTGTTCTTGAAAATACTTTTATATTTCAATAACAGGTGAGAAGGAGAAAGCGCGAAAATTAATGAAGACAACGCGGAGGCAATCGACAATTCAGAGAAAAACTCTCGAATGGGCACAACTCCCATCGTCTGCGCTTTCTGTCCAGATCGTTGGGGTATTCATGGGGGAACCGTCGGCGAAGCTGTAACATAACTGTAACCACTGATTAGCATATTCAACCAGAAGACACCCACCCCAATCTAAAACTGTGGCTGCGAAAAAAATACCGTGGCGTCGCCAACCACTTATGCTTACAACTATATACGTGCCGACAACCATGTTTAGGCGTCAGCGTTGCCACCTCGTTTCCCTTTGGCAGCAAGTGATGAGATTCCTTTTTCGGTCGTTGAGAAATTTTGAGAAAACGAAACCTTAATAATAATATTAGGGAGGTTGAGGTAGGCTTTCCTTAGGAGGTTTATGACATGTTAAAGTACGAGTAATTTTTTCCAACCCTTCATGGCTAGATTTATCGTTTTATTATGAAATTGTCCATTTTGTATTTTACACGTAGATGTATTGAATCAGTGACTGTGCATATAAAATGACCTTTAAAAGTCGATGCAGTATGTTACTACCGGTATTTCACGTCTGTCATCATAGGAAGTATAAATGGCAACACTGGCTTGTTTACGCCTGCGTAATGAAGAGTTTCGACCTGTAACTTGATCGCCGATTTCCTAAAACACAAATCAGACAGCATTCGGACCAGTAACACCACCTATAAACGTGTCATTGCCAGGTATTGGTAAGCTGGCCTTGGCATCTACACTTTCTGTGATGCCTCAGCTCTGTATAGTATTACAGAGTAAGTAATATACTGTATATGTATGATCACTTCTGAGATACCATAGCATATGGCAAAAATGAAGGATATTATTTTTGCACTATACTTATATAACACCGAGATAAAAATGAATTATGATAGGACTGTTAGCTTCAGATGAATGACCAGTTAGCATGTCCTATTATTTGAAGTAATTCAGCAAAACAACCTTTGTTGTACTTAATACCAAGTCCCTGATAAAAATTCTAAATCATAGGTAATCAGTAATTATTGTTGTAATGAGAATACCGTCAAGAACCAAGCAAATTGACTATGAATAGGGAATATGTATATTTTTTTGTATGTACTTACGATTATTTACGTTAATATAATACCGTCACCACATTTCATTCATGGAAATGTCTGTAGTTATTTTTAATTAAATATTTAAAACTGCCATTTAGGTTGATTTAAACGCCGCTTCGCACCGTCATAACTCACGATTTGCCATTTCATTGTTTTGGTTAATCTGCGGTCGAGTTGCCAAAGGTTCTGTTTTATATCTTCCGGTTATAATAAAAAAAATATGGCGTAAAATAAGGAAAAGAGATAATATATCTTCAAAAAGTGATTAATATTATGTATATCATTTTAACCTAACCACAGAACACATAATTACCATTTTGCCCAAGTAATACTTTTTACTTACCTTAGATTACAAATATTATGTATTTTTTTCACTTGCCATTTAAAGAAGAAACCACTATAAACCATCGTTGATTGCACTGAGAAGAACTTTGTCCGAGGTCTAAGGGCCGTATCGTCAGTCGTTCCTACAATTGTAGGACGCCTTTATGGCCTCCTTGATTTTTATGTTCTTTGCTCTCCGTCATAAAGGCTGGGGTGTTTCTAGATTTCTACTATTCCGTGTCCTCGTCAGCGCCCTCCTATTGTGAAGGTATATTTTCTTTTTGAATTGTAGGAAATTTTGATAAATCAGATGATATAAATCAAAAGCATGAAGAATTTGATGCAAATATTTTCTCTCCTCCAGAATCAATGGGGTATTTCTAGATTTCTACTGTTCCGTGTCAGCTTCAGAGCTCGCCTTTTGTGAGGCTATGTTTTCTTCTTGAATTATAGAAAATTGTGGTACACGAAAAAGTTGTAAAAACAATCCGATGAATGTGCTCTTTCGGACTGATCATCGCCTGCTATTTCAAATCGGACTGACCAATCAAGAAAGGGTTGGGTGGCCACAAGTCGAAATGGTAAACATGAAATAAGTTTAAAGGCATTGTTCTGTAGCAATAGACTGTAAATAAGCATAACTGATATTTGAATCACAAGCATATTCCCTATTGGTAGTCATCCCACAAGATTACTGGTCGCAAAGGGTTGAAGAAAAATGGAGCCTGCATTTATTACTTCTTAAGGAACTCCTGCGATCGTATTTGGCAACGTGGCAATAACGATTGAAATTGGAAGCGAAACAATGGCTGGCCATTTAGAGTCAAGTTGTAATATAGTCGATACGACTAAACTTGGCCCTTTTGTGACTCTTTTGCCATAAAGGCCTGTTATCATTATTATCTTCTTGGAGAATATGTTAATCAATGCTGTAACATAGCCGTAACATGCTCTTGGATGCTTCCTCTCTCTAAGCGCGCGAAAACGGATAAGGTTGAATGATTGGAGATGAATGAATGGCATTGAGCGTTTATACACTTTTAAAATTACGGGGCTTTCCGATGTGTGGAGTATGACGGAAACGAATACATATGATAAGAATACTCATTCTGTGTCTTACCATTAACGTATTCTACATGAAGATAGCCAACCTGATGCTATATTCCCGCGACCAAAAGAACAAAAGAAAATAAGATACCGTACCGTCATCCATGCCTCATAGATGGCGCTGTAGTCACATAAATGCTTATATATGCTAATATAGACAAAACCATCTATAAAAGTATATACAGGATGTCCCAGAAATAACACGCCAGAGTGACACGGGAGGTAGATAAAATCAACATGACCTTAGTAAAAGTTTTCTAGTTTTCGAGATATTGCGACTTGTAGGTTTTTTAAAAAAATCACTACCTTTTGCTCCTTTCTGCATGTTATGGCTATTAAGAACTTCTAACTTATGAGTTTTTTGCTGGACTACCATTAATAGTTGGTTGTGACAACCGAGCATTCATGTCATTGAAAACTAGCACGGTATGCTACAGAAAATTAATACATTTTGTTTCAATGTGAAAACCTTGACTGATTACTGTGAAAAAGTGTACCAGAGTGAATCGGTAAATGATCTTAAAAACTAGCTATTTAATGCTTTTTAAAAATAGTATAATATTTATAGGTTCTTTCTAGTGAAAATTGAATAATTCCAAGATTTGTCATTGAAGTCGTAATACTTGCGAAATACTACAAATAAAAAATAAGTGCAGCCGCCTTTTGTATCCAAATCACTAAACATGTCATTGACTATCTCGCTCTAACTTTCATTGTTCGGTCAGAAGTATTATGTCACCTCGAGTAACAGGGGTGGTACCTGCGCTCTTCACGCGCGGGGTTAATTTAGTACTGCTCCTTGTGTTAGTACTACACGTGAGTTATATAGCTCTTTCGGTGTTTAGATCGTTTCAATCGTTAGTGATTTGGATACAAAAGACTGTTGCTCTTATTTTTTATTTGTAGTATTTCGCAAGTGTTACGACTTCAATGACAAAACTTGTAATTTTTCAATTTTTAGTAGCAAGAACCTACAAATGTTATACTATTTTTAAAAGATCATTAAATAAGCTAGTTTCTAATATCATTTGCCGATTGAGTTCGGTACATTTTTTTCACAGTAATTGCTCAAACTTTAGTAAAGATTTTCATATTGAAACAAAATTTATTCTTTTTTTAGCATACCGTGATAGTTTTCAATGAAATTAATGCTCGGTTGTCTCAACCAACTATTAATGGTAGCCCAGGAAAAACCCATAAGTTTGAAGATCTTAATAGCCATAACAGGCAAAAAAAGGAGCCAAAAGTAGTGATTTTTTGAAATAATCTAAAAGTGCCAATATCTCGAAGACTAGAAAACTTTCACTAAGGTCATCTTGATTATATCTGATTGATCTGAAGCCAATCTACCTCCCGTGTCACCCTGACGTGTTACTTCTGGGACACCTTCAATAGCGAATGAAGAAACAGCTGACAAATTTTCATAGATTCGTATCGCATTTTATCTCGGTAAATTTTTTGGACGCGGAAATATAGCGTTGCGTTGACTATCCTCATGTAGAATCAATGGTCTAATTTACCCTGGACACGAGCTTTTGCACACAATTGCATAGGGCACCTTCCAGGGTCTAGCCTAAATTATGAAGACTTAGTTGCAGCATGATGTTTAAAAGATAAAATTGATCCTCTTGCCATATTGTTTTCCTGAATGCATTTAGATGTTCAGAGAGCGCAGGAAAACTCGAATTTCAAAATTTCCGTTGATATGTGCAGTATGGTCGGCGACATGAAAGCGCTTATTTATTGCGTTCGTCCTCAGTACTTGTTCTGTGTGATCATATGACGCAATACAGTACCAATTGGTTATGTTGACAATTATAACTATTGATTTACATGTCAAAATAAAGTAATTGGTTAATTATTGTAGCGATGTGCAATTTTGCTCCCACTAGACAGCGCTAGTGTGGTTGGTCAAACTGTAAAAAGTAGATGGATTTATTAACCTAGACATGACCGCCAATCCAACTAGCACTGTCTACTTCTTGCTTTACAAATTATCCCCCAATCCGACCAAAATAGCAACTGATCTTGCGTATTTTGTTTCTCGGTAAATAGATTATCAACTCATCTAATCCGGTTTGCGTATTTTGTTTCTCGGTAAATAGATTATAAGACCAGCTAAGTGATGACAACACGTGTTCGAGAAAACCAATTCTTTCGCTTTGTTCCTCACTTTCGGACGGCTCCGAATACTTACTCTCGTCAGAGGACCGGTTCCTCCAAATATGTATATGTAGAGTAAAAATGATCTGTAAATAATCATTATCATTGTGGCAAAGAACTATTTCCTTTTTTTTAAATGATATATAATTTATTTGTTCATTTGTATTTATTTTTTCCGTACTTCATTCTTTATCTTGAATGATTGTGTTACTGATGTCGACTGTTGCACTGTTTAATCTGAAAAACACTACTGCATTTCAGTATTGCAATTATGGGTCTTTAAAGTAGGAACTTTGTTCGAAAAAAAAAAGAGTTAAATAGTGGATGTTTTTTAAGCACATTAATTGAAAAAAATCGATTCGATAATTTTGGAAAAAAAATCGATTCATGGAATTCTTTTTAACACTTCTGGGAGGAAAATGCTTCATGGATATAGAATATAAGGGTGTTTCCTACTTGAATGCCAATATTTAAGGCAGGAATTTTTGGGTCTATTTTAAGAAGAAAACTTCATATGAACGTATGTCCTGAACGTTTTGTAATAGAGGGTGGTAAAGTTTTTAATATAGAAAGTTAGTGGCGAGCCACCGACTTGCATCTGAAAATGAAAAAAAAAATTGAATTATTTACTCCGATGCACGGTTTTCAACTAAAAATAATTTCTTTGCATGGTCATATCAATGATATTATGATTATGCAGATAAAAGTGTATTTTTTATGCTAAAACCGTGCATCGGATTGAGAAGGATCAATTAGTCTATAAATGATTGGAGATTTCCAGAATAACTTTTAAGAGAAAATAGTAGTTAATTTCTGTCAAAATACGCACGTGAAATCCCGTACAAAATGCCTCTTGATATGTATGCTAAAGGATTCGTATTTGAAAATGGGCCCTAAAATTGCACTCCCAATTATTGACATTCAATCAGGAAACGCTAGAATTATATCCATTGTATAAAAAATAAATCTCCGAATCAGATTTTCCGTAAAAAGTCTTGATATTACTAAATCATTGTACCTCATTTGGATGTAAATTTAAATAGTGCAGCTATTTGACTTGTGTCTGATAAGAAAGCATTTTAGAAATGTTATTTTCTATAATATACTAATAGTGCTGTTGAAGCGATAGATTTTTATTCGTAAGTGAATTTTACTATTAATTTTGTGCAGTGTTCATTTGTAAAGAATTTGTAAATAGTGAAATTCACTGTACTGTTATTTATTTGTTTTTTTTGTAATATTTCGAATGTAACTTAGTGTCCTGAATGATATAACTGCAAAGCAGATTTTATTTTTTTGTTCTGTACATATTACCGTTAGTTATAAATAATTTAAATACTGCATTGTGTTTTATTCACATCCCCCTAGGAAGAATGTTTTCTTGAAACACTCTTAACACGACTTAGGTTCCGCAAGATCTATGTTACGATTATATAGGACAACGAGAAATAGGTAAGTGGGATAAAACACAGGTCAGAAAACAAAAATATGTATTTTTCCATGCCAAAAACATTTTTTGAAATGTCTTTCGACATCTTTAGTGTGCAAGGAAAACAGCTAGAGGTTTCTTCAAGACAAATTGTACTGACAAATTGTGAATAATTTATTGAATGTTGTAGCATATTTGTATATGCCGTACGATAACACTTTGAAGCTAAGTTACCATCACAAAATTACTTTTTTGTAAAAAATGTATCAGAATTTCGATAATATGAAAATTAACGAAACCGTGGTTATAAAAAACATAGAAGCTTGTTTATAATTCGAACAGTCCAATAAGTACTGCACATACAATTGATCAAAAATCACTATAATTCATTACTGTACAATTTAACGACGGTACACTTTGTCTTCTCACACTAGTATCTTACATGGAAAGGATTTTACGTTCACTCCACTGAAACATTACCGCTGAATGTAGTTTCAGTGCAGTTTCTACAACAAAATCACTGAATCCGAACTCGTAGCCATACAAAATAATCATCAATTCCTCCACTCCTATAAGGCAGCATTTCAAACGTAGGATAGTCGGTCAAATTTCTAATGTTTCGTCTCAGAAGGTTCATTATATTTTTCTATCGGTATAGGCGTACAATGTCAAGAGTACCAATTAGGCTCCAGCCGATATGTAAATCTCATTTACTCCTGTTACACTGATAAACACAGGTTTTGTGAAATGACAATTTTTGGGTGTATGTTTGTATTTTGAGACCCTTAAATCGAATCGGTAACATCTACTTTTATGAATTACAATACGTAAAATCTCATATTGCTGCATTTCTCGGCATTTATGCGATGACGCACATATATAATGTTGAGACCTGTCTATTCCTGTTTATTATATACGAGCTCTATGTTTAGAGAGCATATTGTGTTTATTAGTAGACTAATAGCAGCCGAGTCAGTTAAGCTTTCTGTGTTAAAGAGTACTGAGATGTTCTGAGTACTGTTAATTTTTGTTAAAACGGTGTGGTTTTTAGTTTATTGTGATCGAGACTAGCTTTTTATGGACCATGTATAGAAATTGTGTAAATAGTGCGAAAAGTTTTAATGTGTGCGAAGAGCTAACTTTTAAATCCCAAAAACGTACTTTTACTCTCCTTGTGTTGAAAGCATACGAACTTTATTATGGAATTAAATGGCGACCAAAACAGGTTGGTTAAGAGGCGACAATCGTAAAATGCCCTTTGCGGTACCAATGGTTTAGAGAGAACCGAGAGACCATACTAATGATTGCTCTTTTTTCCTCACAAATATTAAAGCTATTCTACCAGATTCGAAACGTACTGTTAAGTATTATAATTTACCATCAGCTTTGCGGCCCGTTAACCATAGTGATTAACTTTCTGTCCCAGTTCCACCAGAATCTTGGTCTTTGGATGAAAAAGTCGAATCCACCGATTCTGAAAGTGATGGTACAGAAAGCGTAAAAACTTCCGATCCTTGGTTTGACCTGCCAGGATGTTCAACAGCGCCGCATTTGATCACACAGGGCGAACTTAATGACTTAAATCGAGAATTAAATGTCAAAATCCCAGTCAGAACTTTTAGCGTCAAGATTAAAAGGATGGAATCTTCTCCACGGTGATGTTAACATTACTTTTTACCGAAAACGGCAACAAGACCTCACATACTGTTTCCGTCAAGAAAGGGAGTTGATATATTGCTCCGATGTCAACAATAATTTGTTTGACGCGTTAGGACAGAAACATGATCCAAATATTGCCCCTGTTCATTGATTCCTCTAAGCTTAGTTTAAAAGCGGTATTAGTACACAACGGTAATAAATATCCATCTGTACCTAAGTGCACTCAGTTCATATGAAGGATTCATATGAAAATATGCGAGTTCTGTTATAACAAATATGGATGGGCCGTATGTGCAGATTTAAAGGTAACAGCCCTTCTTCTTGGAATGCAACTGGGATATACCAAATATTGTTGTTTTCTTTGTGGATGGGACAGTCGTGCAGTCGAACAGAAGGAGTGGCCACTACGTCAGGTATCATGTAAAAAATCTACAAAACGTCAAAAAAAACTATGTCAACTTGCAGACTAGGTAGTTTTTAGTTCGCAACCAGTCATCCGCGTTTGCTCACTAGGATCGTTGTGAACGTCCATCTATGGAGGAATCACTCAACTAAACTACACGCATTATTGGTTGCATAGTTTTGTGAGTCTGAGTGTCTGTAGTTTTTATCTCTGAGAAGAAAGTTGGTTGAATAGCAAGATCGCATCTGGATGATTATGTGTATTGGTCTGCATGTGTATAAAATCAGTGATATTTGCTGTGTGAGAAAATCATTACTGAATATAACGGGTTATATGTTGTGCTTTCTGAAGAGGGGTTATGTTCAAACTGAGGAGAATTACGGGAAATCATCACCGCGCCCGCGTTGTGTGTAATTACTGTTAGCATGTATATGGCTTGTAATTCGACAGTGTACAGTGAATATAATTATTTCTTAACTCTCTCATTTTTAAAATTCAAATGTAATTTCCAGAATGGATAAGAAAAAGTGTATGCGCAACTAATTTCTACCTTTGAATCTCAATCAAGTGTATTTGAGACAAGAACCCAATGTAGTTATCATCAACACATACAACTTACAGCTTAGACCTGCCATCTCTGAAGCAGATTTTACATAACATCAGAGCCAAAGATTGATAAAGCCTCATGACGGTTAGGCAACACGTACAACTAAGTGCTAAGTTAACACCTTGTAGAAACACCTACATAATCTCAAAAAAAAAATAGCATAATGTCAAAAAAATCGGCATAATGTCACTTTTCAAGATACGCGATACCCGTGCGGGCCTCAAAAACATTGCTCATGAACTAGTTGATCCCAAAACGTGTTGCATCCACCTTTCCATATTAAGTTGGGACTGATGAAACATTTTGTAAACGCTATGGATCGAAATGGAAGAGGATTTCTGGATTTTAAACAAACATTTCCGAGACTTAGTGAGGCAAAAATTAAAGAGGGCATATTTGTCGTTCCACAAATATGGAAAATCATGAAGGATGATGTATTTGACAGTGCTCTGAATGAAACTGAATTACGAGCTTGGAATGCTTTTAAATAATCAGTTACTGCAAATTTTTTAGGCAATGTGAAGGCGGACAATTATACAGATATTGTGAGTGAACTAATTAATGCTTTTAAAGGAATGGGATGTAACATGTCTCTAAAAATTCACTTTTCGGATTCTCATCTCGATTTTTTCCGGAAAATTTAGGTGCGGTATTTGATCACAATGGTAAACGGTTCCACCAAGACATTTCTGCTATAAAAACAGTATCAACGCAAATGGAGTGTCAATTTGCTTACTGATTATTGCTGGACATTGTTACGAGATACTTCAGGAACAACATATCGCCGTAAAACATCGACAACAACATTCTGAGATTAATGTTCATTCGAGTGTTTATTAGTACTCTTACACACATATCCTTATACTTTACGAGTATAAGCAGCAAATAAAATGCCTTAATGCAAGAAAACCGTGGGCGACAGAAAAAATCGAATGCTATTTCCGGCTTTTTGGGTACGTTTTACATAATAGCCACCTTGTTTTGTCCAGGCCACAAAAATTATTTTAATTTTGTTCACCAGTGTTATTCTCGTGATCAATTATTTTCCAGTTTATATTGCTACAGAATTACACATTATTTTATAATTGAGCGCTATAAAATTACGAGAATTAATTGATAAAGAATTATGAGGTAAATTTAAAATATCGAAACGTAACACTATTGGCGTGACGTCACAATCAGCAACTGCCTTTTGTTGATTGGTTAGTCCGACTCGAAATAGCAGGAGCTGGTTCTCACTGTCATTGATTTCAACCTGTCAGTTTGATGTTTGATCAGTTCGAAAGAGTGCAGTTATTCATTGAGTTGTTTCTACAGCTTTCTCATGTATTTGAAACCACAAAAAAAAAACTTAGTTCTTGAGATACAACCTTCCTCAATCAATAATCAAAAGGTGTTTTTCAAAAGGCGCACGAGGATAATTTTCCGAAAATAGACGTTTTTATGATACATAATCTTTGTAATCTAGGATAAATAAAATATAATCATATTTCGCCAAAATGGTAGTTTTATGTTCTGTATTTACGTTAAAATGATCTTCACAACAATATGAATTACTTTTTAGAAATTATTATCCCTTTTCATAATTTTACATCACTTTTAGCATTTACATTTATAAATACAGTAGTAATAAGGTTTGGGTTTTTTATCCATCTTTGTTTTTTTTAATTAAAGTTAGACAATAGAAAATAGAACCTTTGAGAACTTGACAGCAAATGAATCAAAAAGACAATCAAATCACATGTCGAGGGTTATAATGTCACTGCAAAGCGCGCAAAAAATGCGGCGTTCAAATCAAGGTCATTGACAATGCTATTTATATGATCAACCAAAAATAAAGATATTTCATTAAATGAAATATGTGTTTACAGTATTATATTAAAAGTCATGCATATTCCCTATTGCGAATGTTGTGGTGCACTCGCCTTTTGATGATGAAAAAATTGTTGCTAATGAAATGAAGAGCTGTCACTACACCTGGACATAGCGCTAATCATGTACATCAAATGTTGCCTCCTGTTGTAAACATGTTACCATTATTTTTTTTCTTTTGAACCATCATGTTAGACGTTTGTTCATTAAAAAAAAAACGAAAACGCGTTTCTGCAATTTATACTTGATAACTGCTTTGTATGGTGATGAGTTCGAAGTCCACTACGCGTTAATAGTACATTAGATGTAAGAATTTTCGAAAATTTAGAAACGGAAAATGTATAAAAATGGCAACAAAGTATTCAGTCAACGAGTTCAAAATTCTGTACAACATCAGAAAGGAAGGGAGGAAAGGTATTTGTGTAACATCTACATAATAATTATTAACTGTTAATCATTCATTACGTTCTGCAGGTATCTTCCATATTTGTATATCAACAAACCGTAATTTGATAAAAAGATGACATTGACTAGCTTTGATTTGAAATTTCGTCATTTTGAGCGCACGTCGCTACCTGTTCCACGTCTTTTTCGAAATTAAAGCAAATAATGGGCGCATTCAGAAGACAACAGCGTTTGTGTCAACGCCATTTCTTTCATATGGGAAATGACGTTAAGGGGAGGCTGAAGAAATACGACCGACGTCGCTGATTGACCCAATAAGCAATTCGACGTTAGAAAAAAAAATTGAATTGGAATCATATATTTCTCATTTATTACTGAATTAAGTTGTATGGCCCTAAAAAATAAATAACTATGAGATAACATACAGATCTTGAGAATAACTTCTAGTTATAAATCACAGTTTTTTCTTCTGGGGCCCTATGCTGAATATAACACGTTTTTCTGGTAATAAAAGAATCTGCTTGAAATTCATTTTTTTTTTAACATTAAATTGCTTATTTGGCCAATCAGCGTCACCAGTCGAACCTATAGCAACTCCTTAAGCGCTAGCATGATGTGGAAGTGCTAACGTTCCCTGAATGCGGCTACTGTCGCTTTATACGTTGAAAAGGAATGTTACATTTGAGCATAAACAAAAAATGCGACTAGTACAAAAATGACAATTATTCTACGACAGAAAAATATTCGTAATACTTTCTGATGCGGTAAAAAGTATTGTTGAATATCCAAATATCGGATTTTCCCGTAAATATGTATATGCTATTTTACAAATTAAAATTTTAAAATCATTTTGCTGTTGTATTTTACCGTTCGTGTTGTACAAATTCTACAGTATAATTTACAATTGTATATTTCCTATAATCAAACTGTACATAAAATAAGTAGCGCCAATTTGCGAAAAATGGGGATTGGGGAAGATATATTTATGTGTAAAGAATCACCGATTACATACACTGCCTGTCAAAATTACAAGTTTTTTGCAATATCAATAACTTTGTCTTTAACATGATTTTATGGCGGATGTATTACACAGGCATTGGCACGTCCAGATTTCATAAGGGGGCTAAGACTTGAGGCAAAGGCTTGAGAGATACAAAGGGCGGCACAAAATGAACGTTATGGTTTCAATTATCTATAGGGTGGTTTTTCGAGATTGTTTTTTGGGGATTTGATGGAGAAGTATTAGGGAATTTGATACGACGCGATACACCATGGAGCAAGGAACGAAAAGCCTTGAAATTTACTTTTACAGCCCAGGTTGTATTATTTTTTAAAGATATATGAGAGGGCTTGACATGACGCAATACATCATTGAGCAACAAATCAACATTGTTGAAGTTTATTTCCGAAGTCCGGCGTCTGTTGTTTTACCTCAGCATGCATATAGTCTACTTCAGTTTAAGGCTGGGAACACTCAGTATGAAAATTGATAGTTTACGAAAAGAAAAAAAATGTAAGCTCTGCAAAACTATGCAAATCTATAGATTCAATGAGACTAAACTACAGCACACTTTCAAGGAAGTAGCTGACGGCTCTGTTGGGGAAACCTTTGAGGACCACATTATACGGTGGAAAGCCAATTTAAATTGGTTTCCCTGTTCACCGGATTTAAGAGCGATATTCTTCCTTTGGGATATTTCAATGAATATCTTTTTGCTAGTCAGCCAAGAAACATTGACTATATAAAAGACAATATCCGCGATGAAAATGCGGTCATAACGATCAAAATCTTGCGGAAAGTTATGGAAAACGCTGAGGAAAAACACGAATACGTGAAGCGGAATATAGTCTATGTTGAACCATAACATTCATTTTGAGCCACACTAAATGATAGGTTCCTTTCAGAAGGGATTAAATATACTGCAATTTTAAAAGCATAGTTTTTGATTTTGCTCCCCACCTCAATGTATCTAAAAATAAACTTGGTTCATTATAGTGACTTGAAGATGTTTCTAACAATATATTAATCTAGTAGTACCAACAGGTTCCAAAACAAAATAAAAACAGTTATTGATATTACAAGAATAACCTTATGTTAACTTAGAATTAGACTGATACCTCCTTAATCACACGACTTTGTTTTTCCATATAATTCACTATGAAATTGATAATAGTCAATAGAGGCTACAATTCTCCATCAATTTGCTAATGCGTTTCTTTTTTTTTTTTTTCGTTAAACTAAATCGATCATAATTATGTGTAGTTGATGTGTAAAATTACAATTCGGCGCTTTCAACGACTGTGACAATTGTACAGGGTGTCCCAACTTCTGCAGAATACAAAGGGTATGCCACGTCAAAACAAACAGCACGCGGAGTAAATGAAGTTCTAATAGACGTTAGGATGTTATGGGTTATCACATTATAGCATACGACTACTAAAAAATATAGACCTATAAATAATTTACACTCGGATTTTTGCAGACAATTTGGAAATTTGTCATGTGGCATGTCCCTCAATGGATGCTAGTAAATGCACGAACATGCTTTCTACCTGTAATTGATATTCAGTACCTATTAATAATAAGTTGACAGTGTAAAGGTATTCATATGTGCTTAGTAATATTTATTATGTCTCGTGATGAGCAAAATTATTTCTCATCAGGTTCTTTTCAGCAAAAATGCTATATGACAACTAGTCGGACGCAACGCAACAATTGACAACGTCGCATATGCAGTTATGAGTCCATTATTCGCAAAACTTGCTAATCGAAAAATCTTAGACTTTTTTTTGCTAAGTTCATTTCAATTTTAAAGAGGAATCGAATGATGAAATCAGAATTTCCCAAAGCTCACTTTTTAATATGTAAATACTGTCTCGAGAAAATTACAGTGATATGCCAAACTTGCTCTTTGCTTTGACGTTTTACTTGCAAAACTTGCTGCTTGCTCAGACACCAGTGAAATTTGCCCGTTGATTAACGTGACGAACACGCTATTACAATAGCTGTTTACAAGAAAGGGATTTTCAGTAGTTTGTATTCAAGCGACCAAACATTTCACGAATTAGGAACGGTTTTTTATTTTTATGGAGTTCATGCTTACCTTTATCAGTCAAAAGATAGAATTAAACAAGTCCTAATATTGGCTTGTTGTAAGCGACAAAGTTCGAAAAGAGAAAAAGCTAATCATGCTGCAGCGTCGATAAAATACCATGTACGTTTGAGTGAGGCCGAGTTGATTAGAGCATGTGCCAAATCATTTCTAGGAATCGCAAATTTAAGCAAGGACCGCAGACAAAGGATTGTAAGGAATTTTGCTGTTACAAATGACGGAAAAATAAACTGTATCAAAAGATTTATAGATTCCATTACATATACCGAGTCTCATTACTGTAGAAGCAAGACAAGCGTGAGGGTCTACCTGCCATGTGACTTGAATTTTAAAAACCTTTCGACTATTATCTTCGGATGCCTCAGCCTAGGCATGTGAAGCTTAGTTACTCTCGAAAGTATGTGAAAGCTAACTACAACATCGGTTTTGGAACTCCGTCGACTGACTCTTGCTCCACCTGCTTGAGAACAAAGGAGCAGTTAAAAGTAGCAACGTCTTCGTCAAAAGTTAGTCACTGAGCATCGTGTTCATATTGCAATGCAGTGCCACAAAAACTTGGCACTGCCTGATCAAGCAGCACATATTTCAGCCAGCAAATCAACTATCACAATTTTACAGTTGTCGCTGGAACTTTTACAGATAAATTAAGACCAAAAAAATGTGTTTTCTTACTTGTGGACAGAAATTGAATGCCGAAAAGTTTCTTAATACAATAGCATCAGCTTTGCTACATACTCTAAAGGATTTTGATCTCAGCATAGAAACAGTACGTTTGTTCGCATATGGTTGCGGCGGACAAAACAAAAATACGAATATGATGGCAATGTTAGCTTACTGACTCCTAGAAGAATCGCCGAAACATATTAACCAAATTGAACTGTTTTTTCCGAACGTCGGTCATTCCTTTATTCCGCCTGATCGTATTTTCGGCCTTATAGGAAAATACATTAAAAAATGTTATCGTGGAAATTAGTGGCAACGATGATTTAATCAGAAAGCATTCCACCTAATTTCCCTTCCTAAAAACTCTAAGCAATATTAATAAAATTCTTCACATTGCCAGTAAACACTACTCGACCGTTTATAGTTTTTTTTTGATTTCCCAAAGATTGTCATTCGAGCAAATAGCAAGTTTTGCAAATAATGGCCTCATTTCAGAGCTGTACTATTACTTGTTAACAAGTTACTAGTGAAAAATTAGTGCACAATAAAATGCACAAAAACTCTTTTTTCACAAACAAAAACTGATAACGTTTTCTATTCATTCCTATACACATCATGAAATAATTGAAATAATCAGATGGCAAGAATTAAGAATACTTCTCCAAACACTCAATTTTGACAACTCATACCTTCACAACTGTTACAGCTAGAACACTTACTGAATTCTTCGTCAGGAGAATTTTGTGATTCCATATGTTTATCCCTATTTGCTTACTTTTTAGTTTATTTGATAGTTTATACAAGGTGGTCAAGAACGCAAAATGATCGATTTTTCAATTTTTTTAAATGGGACACCCTGTACATTTTCACATTTTTGTATTCTGATTTAAACAAGCTTTCTTTTAATATATTTTTTTTTTGATTTCAGTAACATTTTCGTTAATTGGATATAAAGGTTAATTACAGACATTACAACACTTTTCAAACTAAAAACAACATACAGTTAGGAACACCAGATGGTTAGAATTTTTACTACAAAAATAAATCTATCTAGCCTTATGCAAGAAAGTCAAGAAGGTGTCTCTGTGTTTTTAGTGAATCGAAAACCAATTGTACAAACTCTCATAAACCTTATATTAGAAAAAACCGGTGAGAAGGGGAACCAAAAAGTCAAAGTGTGACAATATGCAGGGTGTTCAATTCGATAAAATTGAGAAATCGTTCAATTCGCGTTCTTGGATACACTTGGATATAAACTAACCAAATGATTGAAAAAGGAAGCGGCAAGGGAGAAAATATGGGATCATTAAATGTTTCTAACGAAAAAATCAGTTATCTAGCTGTTACAGTTGTGGAGGCGTGAGTTTTCAAAGTTGAGTGCCTTTTATATAGATTGTCCAATACCTCAACAATCAGAAAATAGAACCCTTATGTTATATCAAATTGCTTCGAATGAAAGGGCCTATCTGAACCTGCAATAAAATGTAGGTCTTCCTATTTTAGCAAATGTATGTTTGGGTCACCACGTAGTTATGTATCATCCTGTCGGGAAATATTTTCCAGGTAACGTAACATACTGTTGGCTACAATTTCCATATTTAACTTTTTTATATAAACATAGCTTATGATCAATCCCACGCTAAAAACTCACGCCGTTCATAAAAATCAGCAAGCAGAATTTAAGTTAAGACAGTCTTCTTTTTATTTAATCGTTCTCATCTAGTAACTACTTTGCAGCTACGCAGAAGTTGAATATACTTATAAACGCTTGGTAATGCACCATATTCTGCCTGTGACAAAATAAGTAACGTCTGACATCAATGGAGGGATCTTGGACCATAATACCACGACGTAACGTATGTCGTAATGTGATTACCCACAACTTTGTACTGTACTCATCACATCCAAGTATACGACCTTGCCATAAGCATGTCACTTATACCAAATATTTCTGAACGTTCTCGTATATCTTCCGTTTTCAGTATTAGTAAAGAAGTTAGAAATATGATACAGATTTATTTTGCGAATTCCGCTGATGAAACGGTAGCTGTAATATAGCTGTCTATATTTTTGGCATGGTAGTACACTTTAGTTAAATTTCGTTCTCGTCATTTTTCGCAACGACACACCGCGACAAAATAAAGGATAACTAGACCGTTTCACTAAAGTCGCCACCTCCACTGCGCGTCAAAATTGAAGAAACGATTTTCCGATCTTTTACAAATATGTAAAATTCTAGTAAGAATCTTTGGTACACGAATTTTTTTTTGTCTATCTCGTGATTTCTAGCTGAACAGTTCTAGGTTGTAAAAAATTAAATTCAACCCAAAATGTGATATTAGTTACCAGGTAGAATTAGCTGATCATCTTTATCTGAAGGAATATTTTACTGCATATTTAACAATCACCTATTTTATTAAAAATTATGCGTTATCGTACGTTTGGAACACGTAAATGCATAGTGGAAAAGTTTGTACCAGTTGAGCTAAAAATCAGAGACGATAAGCTGAGTAAAAACCTCAGTGCATCATTAAATTTCACTTAGGGTAAATTCTAAATTTCAAACTTGAGCTGCGAGTTAGAGTATAAATAACTTTTCAAATCTTATCAGTTTATACCAAGTATGTAACTGCCTTCCATGGTTTACGAAGCATCAGATACCCAGCTGTAAAATCACCTCTTTCACAATTTTTATAAGTCCAAATGATAACATAAAACTACGTAAAGATATACGTCTGGAATAGAGTATTTGATTTACGTTTATGTTATGATCCTTGTATGACCAATAAAGGTAAATTGAAAAATACTATAATTTTCCTGGCATAGTCCTGATTTTCCAATTTTGCTTAACGGAGAATCAAATAGGTTTTTACTGGTATGGTTACAAAATTAATTCATATCCACCTCTGACTAAAACCATACGTGTTACAACCTAGATGAATGATATCTTCCAGTTAAGATACCCTCATGTTCAATCTTTTGGTGCGAGATACATAATCAGTTTAAAGCTCACGAATATTGAAACTAATCGACAAATTGTTACATTGACATTTTTTCCACCCTCAATGCATCAGATTACATACCTCACCCAAACTCATCCCTTCAATCTTGACACGCAGCGTACATCTCCTTTTGACCATTCGACCCGCTCCGTCACTCATTTCTATTAGTCATATTTTAATATAAAGTCTTCATTATCATCATAATGAATAATGATAGCAATTATAAAACACTATCGATCGTCTGAAGCGCACGTAACAGCGCGCACTGCGTTCGAACGTCATCAGTTGCGCTGTTGATCCACCTCATTGCCATCGCTGATGTGATTAGTCGGCGATCGCTCCGCCTCTCCCGTGGGCGTCGCCGAATCTCCGCCTCCTTCCGTTTGGGCGGCGCTGTCGTCATCCGATGTTGCCTGCCTGGGCGGCTTGAAAGCGGCCGCGCACGGGAAGCGCGCGCGACAAAGTTGGCAATATTCTTCTATCACGCTGTCTTCCACCTGGCCCAGGTCGCCGTTCCGGAGAGACTCTAGGATTTCTGTACATAACTGGAATAAGGAAAAATAATTTCAATTGTTTTTAGAAAAAACTGATAGAATATTCTTTGAGTGTTTGAAGCAGTGGGACAATTTAAGTTGGAGATGGGGCCACCACAGTACCAAAGCGTAGTTGTTATTTTTTTTACACCGAAGCAGCCGCGCAGAGCTAAAAGCCAAGGCGGCTGCAATGAGGAGTTTGAAGAAACTGTTAATTGAACTACATGAGAATAGTAGAACTGGGAAAAGCCTCCACATTTAGACTGTTCTACAATCTCGATACCCTAGGGACAGGGGAGCGGCTGTATGGCCAGTTCTTGATGTACGGAGTTTGACATGGTTAGGATGGTAGGCCGAAGTCAGGTGGGAATGTCTGGCAGGCACATCGCGTGGCGGCATCATGGAGGAAACCTCTGAGGAGCAAAACCCGTTGGGATAGCGCAGATGGTCCGCCGGTGCGAAACAGTCCCGAGGGTGACCGTTAGAGAAGAGGCATCGATGAATCAGGCAGCCCTCCTCTGAACAGCATCGAACAGGGATAATGTACTCGAGGCCTCAGCACCCCAAACATGTGAGCAGTATTCGAGGGTCTTATCTGGGTCTTGTATAGAGTGACGAGGCCGTCTGGAGAAAAGTACTTTTTTGACGAGATGCGTTTGTACCAGATCAAGTCCTCGGTGATCTGGATTCCGACCAGCCGAAATGAACGGCTCTTTGGTTGAACTCGGTCAACCATCGAAACCAGATGCACACTAGGACAGTTCTTATTAGTCAGGGTACAGTGTTTTGGAAGCATTAAACTGTTCAAAATTGTTACGTCCCCCAGCTGTAATAACCTAAAGGTCTCTCGTCAGAGCCGCTGCTAGTCTTCGTTCCCCAAACGCACAGGCATAGATCGGATAGCCACTCTGCAGAGATGTAGAGAGTTATACCAAGAGTGGCCACATCGTGGGATGCCGTTAAAATTTGGCGACCGGCTTCGTTCATCTATAAGCGAGCTGTCCTTGGTTTAGCGATTCGCTCATAGATGGCTTGGTATCTACCGAGAAATCGTTCATACAGTGCTGCCAAACTGACAGAAAATGTTCAGAAGCTGCTACATTTAATGGAGTACAGTTATTTTAAGGATTACTATTACGTCACAATGTCATATGGAATAAGTAAACAGATTTGTCATAACCGTACTAATTGCGAAGCTTGACCTCCCTATGGAAAATGCATACTGCGTAAGCTAAACCTTAACGCGGTTGCTACTTCAGACATTGCCACGTTTTTTATGGAAGACTAGAAAATATTTGATACAAACTATCGCATTTTCTAAAATATGAATACTGAATCTAATAGTTAACTAATCAGTTGGTTAACGTGGAAGAATATTGGAATGTCTTGTGATTGTACAACATACATATTGAATGAAAAATATATTTCAAAGACTGTAAAACAAAAATAAATTTGACCAAAAATTTCGTTACAAATGATGGTCTATTCATCCAATTATCTATATGGCAACACCGCATTCATCTCTCTCCAAATAACAAAACGTGGTTAGACGCCATCAACAGTTTTGTGGATGCCATGTTTCTGGTTTGATCAGCCTATCTCTATTAGCCTTGACTAACTGTCTTCTTTTGGTATAACTTTGGTGAAACTGCAGCTTAAACCCATACTATTGGAGGACATTTTAATTTTTTTTGACGTAGTGAACGAAGTAAGAGTTCGAATGATAAAAATTGGCGAATTCCAGAAGTTTGTACTGTTCTGGGGGATTTGCAAGCTGTAACAACCATAACCAAGATATTATACAGATAACAATATACTCACAGGAATATCTACATCTCTATAATTATTGTCGACATTGGTAACCAGTAAGCTGACGGCTTCATGTTGATTCTTGTCATTTAGATGAACCATCATTTTGGCGCATTCAAACACCGCTCTTAGGCTGTCCTTGTTGCTTTCTAGGAAGTCTCTGTTCAGATGGTGTGCATCTTTGCCGTCGAAGTAGATTTGCGTTTCCTTTTGCACCACCTGAGAAAATTACAATAATAAAACGAATATACGTTTCAAGGATGAAATAAAATATGCACACAAATAGAAAGAACTTATAAATATTCATAAAAATGACAATAGGCGCAACCCAATCGAATTAGAAAATTGCAATCTTACAAGTATAAACATAACACATTTAAAAAATTCTTAATGGATGTAGAAGTAAAAAAAGTCTACTATACCTGGTGTTTATTTAGTTGCTTATGGCAATAATTTTTAATTATAAAACGTTGAGAAAATCAGTTTTACTAAGAACTGGAATCCACACTATCTCAACGATTTTAACTCTTATGATTTAAAGCAAGCTCTAAATCATAAGTTACCTATTAAAAAATACCTAACATCGGACCGATTTTTAAATTGCGTAATGAAGCTTATACAGGGTGGGCCATTAAGTTCAGCGAATTTTAAAAAATCATTGAAAAAAACTACAAGCCGTAGGGAAGATAATTTATACTTTTAATAAAGTAGAAACATGGGAATTTTATTTTTTAAAAATAACATCGTCTCGAATCTCGAATTCATGAAAACTCGCTGGCATACCGCTCGTAGGATAGCGTACATCTCCTCGGAAATGTGGTGATTGAGCTAGGCAATCGTCATCGGTTTATTGGTGTAAACGCGGCTCTTGATGTATCCCCAGAGAAAAAAATCCAGCAGCGTGAGATCTGGGCTCCGGGGAGGCCACGGAATGTCCCCTCGTCGCGATATCAGTTTTCCTCTAAATATTTCGTTTACAACTGCTAAAGACTCGTTGGCGGTATGGGATGTCGCGCCATCTTATTGAAACCAGATCCTGCTATGGTAGGCTTCAAAATTATGCAGTTATGGAAAGAAAAAGTTTGTTATGTAGCGTTTAGAATTTACTGTTACAGTCTGGCCTTGCTCGTTTACAAATAAATAGGATCCGATGATTCCTTCAGCCAACATGGCCGCACAAACTGTAACATAACGCGAATGCAAAGTGTTTGGTTTGGGATTTTCTGCGGCCCAATACCGGTAATTTTGCTTGTTGAAAAATCCACTCAAATGAAAATGAGCTTCATCAGAAAATAGTATATGGTTCAAACTTGGAAAGCTCTGTAACATTTTTTCGGCAAACGCACGGTGTAGATGGTTGTCCTGCGGTTTCAATTCCTCCACTAATTGAAGTTTATTTGGGTGAAATTTAAGCTCTTTTACCAAAATACGCCTTACAGCTGTTCTTGATATGGCGAGCTCAGATGATCTCTTTCGGGATGATAACTGTGGATCGCGCCGTACGGACGTCGCAACTGCGCTTACAGTTTCCTCTGTTCGTATTGACCTTGGACGCCCCGCAGGTTTCTGATTCAGTGTCGAACCGACAGAATCGAACTTCCTGACCCACGACCTGATTACACTTTCGCTACGACATTGATTTAGATCATGTAAACTAAACTCAGAGCTAAACATTATCGTCGCATTACCAACAAGTGCCAAAACCTGCAGTTTGCCTCGGTTTTCGGCCATAACTTTTTTGCTATTAGTCGGATCTTTTTACGTGTGGTCTCATTTTATAGATCTCATAAATACCTTATATGAAGCGTTTTTCCGTTCCAGTCAAAACTTTCGATTGAATCCCAAAAAACACGTTTCCTCATTGTCGAATAAAAAGTTTTACCACAAAAATTGGTGTACACATTTTATGCTTCCATGTTTTGAACACTTCCTTGAACAACTTGCAGCAATAAAACCAGACTTTACAGTTATTTCGCAAACCAGGGGTAATTTCGTCTAATATGATTAGATTAAATATTCGCCATAAAGGTGAAGTAGGTAGAAGTGGTGAAACTCATGTTTTTTGTGTTATTTTTTGAGAATAGATTTGATTCTACAAAAAATGTGATCAACATGCCGTATATGAACGGATAATGACGAAAATGCAAATATTTATCTTACCTCTTCTATTCTAGGATCCCAGCTATCTTTGACATTCTGTACATATTGGTAAAAACGTACTAAACAACTGTGTAGGCGAGGATTGCGAGGCTCCACTTTGTGCGCCCGCTTCAATGATTGCAGCATCAACAGTACTTTTTCTAAAATAAAACAGAGGGTTTCAAATTATGTTTCAATACGAATGTTTGCATTTTTATTTGTAACTCCATGCTTACTTACTTTTCCTATAATACACTTCAAAAGCCATTAAATGTGTTTCTATTCGATCGTTTGCTAATCTTTGAAGAGGCTGAAGGAACTTTATTGCTTGATCTAAGGGGTCCTCCACCTATAACAAAAATAACGTAAAAATTACTGAATAGTTTATAGAGGAGCATCCGGAGAATTACTGACAGCCTAATTTGAAATTATGTATTCGCATTTTGTGTAGTTTGGTTACACATCAGTGTTATAGTAGTTCGTTACTGTTAGGTACTGCGACGAGAACACAGCCAAGTAAACAGATCTACTATTATTTATAATAGATTATAAGATAACTGTTTTTTACTTCCCACAAAAAATAATGTCACTCATTTCCGTCAGTCTGTATGTCTGTCGGTCTGCTCGCTAATCTTATAAGCGAGTATAGCTTGAGAAGTACCACTTTTATTTTCGAATTTACACAATATTAGTACTATATGCCAAGGACGCAAAAGCTTTGTAGTTTTTGAAAAACGGTCCAGTGGCGGCAGAGAAAAGGACCAAAAACAAAACAGAATAAAAATCGCTCAAACTTCGTTTTTTGACGTTTCAGAGAATCCTGATAATATTTGTTTAGAGTAAAAAACTAGGGGTTGTAGGGGGTGGAGAGAGAGAGAGGAATAAAGGAAGAGCGTGAAGAGAAAGAAAAAAATTGTTTTATGTACAGTATGACCTAGGGACTGTTACATTGTACTATATAAATTTTGACTTGTCCTGAAAGAAATTTTTTGTGTTTGGTTTTTAAAAACTATATTTTCGAAGGTGTTCTAGTTTCTGCTGAACATAATACTTTATGAACTGATAACGACGTTGCGTGTGAGGTGCAGAGTTAAACTACTACCATTTTTTTAATAATGCTACTGCGTTGGCAGAAACCTAAATACCGAGTCAGCGTCACTGCTATTTGTAGCTTAAGACAGCTTGTTTATACGAATTTTTAAGTGCCTAAGGTTAGCAGAACTGGCAGATTGTTACATAAACTAGACACCATAGGAACAAAGAAGCTGTCGTACCCGCCAGATCTGGATGTGCAATGTTCGTCAGAGGCAGACGCCTGATGAGTGTTTAGATAGCGGCAGAAGAGTATCAGAAATGCGAAACGGTCCAGAGAGAATGTAGTTGCGGCGGCAGCATCCCAAACGTGTAAGTAGTACTCAAGGCTAGGTCTTCTGGGCCTTGTATAGAGTGAGAAGGTCATGTGGACAAAAGTACTTTTCAGCCCAAAACAAAAAGCCTAGCTTTTTCTCAGCAGCTGCCGCTATTGACGAGATGTGTTCGTGTCAAATCAAGTCCTCGGTGTTCTGTCAAGAAGCACTTTTTTCACATAACTTCCTCAGTCTATACAAGACCCAGATAAGGCGCTGCCTCGATTACTACACACATGTTTGGGGTGCTGTCGCGCCGACTACTTTGTCTCTGGTCCCTTTCACGAGGGGCGGTGGGCTTTCTGATCCTCATCTACCGTTATCTCACCGGACTCGTCAGGCCTTCCATCCTCATTCTGACGAACGTTGTACATCCAGAACTGGCCGACACTTGACATCCCTAATTATTTTGTTTACAATACAATATTACAAAGTGATGGCGATATATACTCGTACAATGGTTTTATATATTACACTAAAATAAAACATGCATAGTTTTTCTTATGTGGTACCTAGATAACTTAATATCCGTATGCACCAATCTTGAATAATGTGTAATGTAACATTTTAATAATAAAATAGTAAAACAAAATAAATCCAGGTCAAATAATTATTTGACAACCTATATAATTATAATTTCATGCCAATTACTTTGTAGCCACTTAAACAAGGACAAAAATCAACCAACTCAAAAATTCCTAAAAAAAAAAACATAAAAAAATTATCATAATTTGCATATTTAGCTAGCAAAGAGCTATGAACCTATCATGGTTTGCCACAACAAATGATCTACACTCTGAACTAAACAATGTTAAGTTATGTATCATCCTCAGTGTCCCCGGCAAAATGTTGTAGATTTTCGGACCAATATAGTCAATTGATCTTAAGTTTAATTAGTCTAATCAAATTTACCCGAAATAATTATAAAGTCGGATTTTATTGATGCAAGTTGTTCAAGGGGGTATTTAAAACATGAATGCATAAGATGGGTACACCAATTTTTGTGCGAAAATACATAAGGTGAAAAATAATTCATTTCTCCAAATTAAAAAAAATAATAGAGAAAAAAGGAGCTTCGTGGATTCGAACCTTCGTCCTGCGGTTCTGCAATCGTCAATCATTCCCATTACGGTACGACGCCTCTTGGTTTACAAGACACAATGTTGAATGTTTAAATAATATATTAGGGACTAATAACGAGCATTTAGCCTAATTTTTAAGTTCTTTATAATTGCTTGATATTTGTCTACTGTTTGTTCGTTTTCTCGACTTTAATTTCCAGCATTTTCTCGCAGTCGTTTTAATCGAACGATATTTCGAAAACAGACGTATACTATATTAATACTGTTAGAGTAAAAAGTTTAGAAAATTATATTTCTTCGTAAAGAAACTGGATTACGAGACCTACTTATGTGACAGTCATCAATAATGAAGTCTTTTAGCACAATCTACTAAATCTTGTCTTCAGTTTGCGTACTAACTTTGCAAACAGTTTAGCGCATTTCAGTTTGGAATATTTTTTTATAAACTTTAAGGTTCATCTATGACCGTGTACAAATTTCAGGTCTAAATATGTATACACAAGAGTATGAAGACATCTTAAAAAAAAAATTGTTTTCTTCGTAACAAAAGGTGATCGACACATCCGCTTTGTTTTAAAATGTGTATAATAACGTATGATTTTTGAATATCGTAGCGAATCTGTTCAGTTACTCACATATACGAAATGTTTGAATTTGGTTAGAAGAAACAAAAACGTAACCCCTCGTTTTTCGCATAAAAATAATAATTATCTTTCGAAATGGTTTGTGATTTACGTCGGCAAGGTAAATACGTGTATTTTGCTATAAAATGCACTTTGAACGAACCCTGTATATCGCTCAGTAAACTAGTAGTGATGGCCGGAATATAGGTGTTTTGGGATAAACAATTAGAAATTCTCAAAAACTACCTGACCAATCGACTCGAATTTTGTTGTGGTTATTTAGAAGTACGAGGCCTACGGATTTAAAGAATCTCACGTAGCTGCGGAAAATTATCGTCGCATTAGCAACAAGTGCCAAAACCTGCATTTTGTCTCGGTTTTCGGCCATAACTTTTTTATTATTAGTGGTATATTTTTACGTGTGGTCTCATAAGTACCTAAAAATCTTATTTGAAGAGTTTTTCCGTTCCTGCCAACACTTTGGATTGAATCCCGAAAAATGTCCCATTTTATGCGTCCATGTTTTAAATACCCCCTTGAACAACTTAACAATAAAACCAGACTTTACAATTATTTAGCAAACCAGGCGTATTTTCCTCTTTGATTAGGCAAATAGGCGCCCAAGTTTTACTTATAAAAAACTGTAAAATAGAATGTAAGTTTAAGAAACACTGAATATTACCCTGGCCAACTTGTCAGGCACCAGTTCGTCCAATTGCGGCGCGTCCGGCTCCCCTCCTCCCGACGCTGCATCCGCCTGTTGCTGCCGGGACTTGTTGTGCTGATCCCGTTTGACTTGCGCCTCCCGAGCCTGTTGACTTTCCCGTTCAGCTTTCCGTTTCGCTTTGCGCTGCTTGTTGCGCAGCTTTTTCAGCTCCGACGGGGCCAGGTTTTCTGGAACAATATAACATGCATTATTATCCAGGCTCATTCTGCCATTTTGCATCATACGTGAGCTTTGGATTACACCAAACACCTATCAGCTATGACTATTCTGATACTACTCTTGTTGCCAGTCCCAAAATTGCGTCCAAAGTTTATAACAATTTCTTAAAACATTCCAAAAATTCTTTTTTATCGTTCCATACAACATTTTTTGTTTTTTTTTATCATTGGTTGGTTGTTTTTCTTCAGTTAACAGTGGAAGACGTTTTCCGATTTTATGGCAATTATTGAGGCAGTCAAGGGGAGCCCTACTCAATATTACTTATTCCTTAATTTTTTCAAATATTCTGAAATTTAAAGTTCAGTTGTCAAACAGACATAATGAAACTGATGGGAATACAATTTTAAATGCCATTACTTGTGTCTATCCCATAAAAAGCAGCTATAAGAGTGGCAGCGTTATTTCGTAAAAACCTATATAATATCGAAAAAAATCGATAAAATGTCAATATCTTGACTAGTTAGGTGGATATGTAAATAGTTCATTTCGCGCTTGCTACAAGTGAGCATGAAGTGAACGAAAGCTAGTTTCAAGTTGTACTAAAACCTACATGATGTAACAAAGAACCATAATAATGTTGGAGTTACGTAATACCCACTGTAGCATTAAACTGCTGAAGCTTTTGACAGTGTTTCGACACATTACATCGAAACATCAAGCATATGCGATCTATGCCCTTAACCTATTTTTTATACCAGATTCTGATGTTCCATGTTTTTTTTAAAAATTAAACCATTTTTCAAAAGTACGACCAGAATACAAATATCTTAACCTAAGCTATCTGCATAAGATTCAAACTTGACAGCTCGGGATATGCACACGAATGCGAACTACTTTGCGATGAAACATCAAAAATTATAAAGCACGTGCTTTAGGCGTCAGCCGCTTTCAGAACCAGTTGAAACAGCCGATTCATCTCGACGCTTGATATGTCAAAATATGGTAAGCCGCTGAATGCGGTTTTACTTCCGACGCCCACTGGCGAGGAAGGATAATCGCGGAAAATTTCAAAAATGAGAAATGTTTATATGACATGTACATCAAGAAAAAACCATGTCACTGATTTCCGTCGATCTGTCTGTATATTGGTCAGTTTGTCCGTCGGTCTGTCTGTCGGTATATCCGATAATCCTTGAACCCCTTATAACTGGGAAAGTACTGCTCGGATTTGGATAAAATTTTTACACAATGTTACTACTATGCTAATGACGAAAAAGCTTTGCAATTTTTAAAATCGGTCCAGTGACGTAGGAAAAAAGTAAAAAAATTAAAATCACTAAATCTTCGTTTTTATTGATGTTAGTATATCTATACGCTCCCAACCTCGGTAAATCTACGCACACATTTCTCCGTATATTTGCCCTTAAACCATAGAACATCAGAGATATAGTCTGCGCTCCCGGTCTTGGTGAGAGCTCTGAAAATACTGCTGCGCTGCCGCGTCTGACCGGTTAAGGTATGGGGAGGGGCGACGTTGCCAGATAGACTACCGGGCACGGAAAGAATGCCCGTGGACTAATTGTATGGACCTGTTTGAATGACTTGATCCGTTATACATGTTCGTAACTAACTTTTTCTTAGAGGGTCTAACTTGTGCACTGTGGGAAGTGCAAAGTCAACCTACTAGACGTCATTTATATCGAGCGTGTTCTGCCAATGGGAAGCGGTCCAGCGAGGCAGCGCTATTATGCTGAATAGCAGTAGCCATGGGACAAATGTGTCAATTTGACAGCGGTTTACACTTGGCAGTCAAATTTTGATTTTTGATTAAATGCTGCGAATTGTCAAAGCTACATACGAATCGAATAAGGATGCGTAAATTCAGGAAGGATAGTCCAGAGACTACGCAAGGGTTCAATCATTTAAAATAAGAATGCCATATAGTCCAAAATATATTCAATGGGTTTTCTTATGAGGTCGCTTAGATTATTCACTTTCCATTTACTAAGTGTTTCTCATAAGTAATCGAACTAATAACATCGTTAGCATGAAGAAGATAAGGTGAATGTTTATATTTAAACACCTAGGATGGAGTCGTTCATCAACATACGATTACTGTAATTGAAATAATAATCACCCTGCACACATTAACTTACCTAACATGATACTAATAATAATATTCTAAGTAAAAGGAAGTTTTTTTTCAGTATGATATTAGAACTATATGTTATTAACACACTGTAGATTAGTTTCTAGTGATTTTTTATTTCGTGGTATCCTGAAATTGCTTTTCAATGCGATGCACGTGTGAAGATATGGATAAATTGAAATATGACTCTTGTTAAAATGACAAATTATCTTAGCTTAGGAAATGGAAAGAACTAAAGAGTGATTTCTGTTTTTTAGTTTTTGCCCAAATCTTTTCATTTAGTCAGAATCTCATCAAACTCCTAGTGGAACTTTCCAAGTTATAGAAGGGCTAAGGTTCACAGACTGACGGGAATAAGTGGCATTCGTGATGCACCTATACAGGGTATCACAGATTGGATTCTACGCCAGATTCTAAATGCATTTAATGTATATCATCCTATACCTAAGTCTAATTGTTTTTGAAATATCTCAAATTTTGCATAAACAAAGGCAAATGCAAACCACTTTAAAACAGTTTCTGTATTCTTACATTTGCCACATGATTTGTTTCTGTTTCTTGTAAAAGGGAATTACTTTAATAGATTTTATTCCGAATTTGGTTAACAAATACTACAGGGTGGTCAAAGAAAGAAATGAAAATTAGATTTTAGAAAACCCAAAAATTCCGTTAATTTCGTATAAGGCCTACTTTAATAATTAATAGTTTTCGAGATACATGGAAATATTGACTTTTTTATTGTTTAAATGCTACATAACTGAGTTATCTCATGAGCCGTATGGAGCATTTAAGCAAGAGGAAAACCATATTTTCATGTATCTCAGAAACTTACTGATTTGTGAAGTAGACAACCTTCTACAAAATTAACCTTCAATGCTCAATACGGTGAAATTATTTGAAAAGATCGACATACTTTTTGGGATTTCTAAAAAATATCTTTCATTTCTTTTTGGACCACCCTGTACTGTTTGTTATCCAAATTCGGAATAAATTTTAATACAGTAAACTTCCTACTACCAGAAACCCGTTATAATTCATATAACGATGGAGAACACGAAAAAAACATTACAACACATTTGTTTACATTTACGTAGATATAGGATGATATACAATGCATCTGCAACAGACATACCGGAATTGCCACCATTATGAAAATACAAAGGGTAGTATAAAAGCTTTGCAATATGACTTAACAATCGGACGCAGGAGGCTGCATGCTGCATGTTGAGACCTCTCCATGAGTGCATAGTAGCCGCCAGCAGCACGTCTGTATATTTAGTTGTTCATTGGTATTGACAGTGTGAA
This sequence comes from Acanthoscelides obtectus, assembly GCA_963669975.1. Classification (NCBI taxonomy): domain Eukaryota; kingdom Metazoa; phylum Arthropoda; class Insecta; order Coleoptera; family Chrysomelidae; genus Acanthoscelides; species Acanthoscelides obtectus. The sequence continues at coordinate 86,942,673 of CAVLJG010000004.1, forward strand.
GTGGGGACTATGGCATCATGGTCACATAGTGAGATATGGGATGTTTTACGGTATCACTTTAAGCGTGGTTTAAGCATAGACCAGTGCTTAGAAGAAATGGCGTTTGCATTAAAGAATGATTGTCCTCATCGTAAGACTATATTCAGGTGGTACAGAGAATTTCAAAGGGACAATTTCACTCTGGAGGACGCTGAGAGGGAAGGAAGGCCACAAACGTCAATAACAGATGAAAACATTACTGCTGTGAGGAAAATGGTTGACGAAGACCGGAGAGTGACATACCAACAGATAGAGGAGTTCTTACACCTGCATGCACCAAGAATTCATTCAATTCTGCATGACCACTTACACGTAAGGAAACTTTCTTCTCTCTGGGTACCGCATAGTCTGACGGAAGAGCACCAGACGAGTCGTACGACTTGGTCCGAAAGATGCTGAAAATGTTTGATAAGGGGTAATCTCGGTATGCGACAGCATCGTGACAGGTGACGACACTTGGCTCTATTATTACGATGTGTCGATCAAGGCTCAAAGCAAAGTTTGGGTCTCTGGTGATGAGGACACACCCGAAGCTGTCAGAAAATCCGTGTCTGTTAAGAAAAAAATTATAGCTGTATATTTCAAATCGAGCGGGATTGTGGAGCGTCTCATTTTGGACACACAGAAGACAGTCACAGCTAAGTGGTACACGGAACAGTGCCTCCCTAAAGTCATAGAGTCACACCCTGTATATAGCATTCAAAGGATTTCGATTTTTTTGTAGATATTATATTTCCATGGCGTGAAGACTAAATAGGTATGGCACTAGGAAAAAGAGCTTAAAGATCGATTATACAAGGTGTGCCCAAGTATGCTAACCATCCCAAATGCATATAACCAAACGAGCATCACATTATGCAACAGCTCATCACAGCAACTGCTATGCCCTTTGGCTATAATCATCCTTGACTCTGCCGATCGAGAGCGAAAGCGGCAGATTCGCTGCATCTGATGAACTTGAATCATGGCGGACGATCCGAGAAAGGTTAATCGTGCCTTGGTGGAAATAGAGAGGTCGATGAGCTCGAATGAAGAACATACACACATAACAACCAGGCCAGACACCTCGAGGCTATTCTTACATAATACCTGCTAATGCCGAACATCCGAAGATGATATGCGTATCCAGTTGTCGTAGGTTCGGACATCGACGTCGGTGATTTGCATATTTTGTTGATTGCACACAGAAATAGTCTTATCGAGGAAGCAAAGATAAATGGATCGCAAGCAATGATGATTTTGTATATTAGATCAGAGACTCTTCTAGATACTATGGTCTCGCAACGACATCGCTGCTCAAGCTTCGCAGAACCCTTGGCTGACGTCTGATAGTCAGGCTGTAAGGTAAAAAGACTCGACCCGACATAAAAAGGCTGCGGTTTCCAGGTGAAAAATTACTCTATTTTTCTACATAATTCCTTTCGAATTCAACAAACCTGAACCAACGTTTCTCTAACATTTAGATTCCTTCCTGGAAGTGGGAGCCTGGAGGGCTGTCAAAATATACAACTACAACATTCTCAACATCTCCACCGGACCCAAAGCGCTTTCCAGGAAAACATTTCTTCAAATTTGAGAAAAGACGGAAGTCTGAAAGCGCCAAATCGGCAGAACAGGGCTGATGGTCGAGCAAATCATACCTCAAATCTCGCAATTTTCCAATTGTTAACACTTCAGAATTGTCAATTGTAATTGAAAAAGGCTACCGCGGAGACCGTAGCGTCGTCTTTAGTAAACAGTATTTCAGGAATATGGTTTCATTTAGCGGCCAGATAAGCATGCGAGGATTATCTTTTTTTCTTATTCAAGCTAGGCCTTTTCTCAGGAATTTTAGCTTGCAGTTGATCAATGATGTTGGCAGAGTATTCTTCCGTAACTGTTCTGTGCTTTTCAAGTTAATCAATTTACAGAATCTGTTTCGCATCCCAAAGCATACTGGCCATGACCTTTTCAGTAGATGCAATCGAAATTTCTTCTTTGGCGCTGTGTCGCCAGCTTCCAGGGTTGCCAGGCGTGACGATTTGACGGCTTCAAATGGCGACTAAAATGGATAGCTCGGCGATTGGCACCTAGTATTTATCAAATTGGCGATGTCTGGCGATATTTAACATTTTCGACGTCAATTACTTTGTAATAATTTTTGCTGCTATGTGTATAGATTAATGAAACATGAAACGAGGACTATCGGAAGTTCTGTACTCTAAGCAGAATGGCGTTTATGGTCAAATGTCATGTCACGATGTGTTCCGAGCATATCAACGACATTTCACCCTAACACTTTTGACACAATGTTGTTAGATGTACCGTTTTAGAACGATATCCGGGAGAGAGAGAGAGCCGCCCAGAAGATCACTGGGGAAAGGTAAATACGCAAAAAGTTATTGTTCCCCTGCTCTTCAATTTTCAATAGTCGTTTCTTTCTTTTCTTCCGATATCATCAAATCCTTAACTATCTCACCCATTTCAGATACCCATCATCCAACACGATATCGTGGATCTCTTCGATGGTTTCAAGTGTACTTGCAATTTTTGGTCGTGTTTACGTGGGTTATTTCCAAGGAACGTGATGCGACCACGTATAAATTCAGCTTTTCATGTTTTAACAGTTGAAATCAAAGGAGCAAAGTCTACATAGGCTTTCTTAGATGTTAATCCATCCAATACGAATAATTTGATGACAGCAAGGCCTTCAAGTTTGTACATCTTGAAAAGCAGTCAAGATTTAAACTATTGAATTATGAGAATAAGTTGGAGCTTGTCCTAAAATCAATTGACTCGTGAGCCTATCAACTATTTATAGATGTTCGCTGATTGGGGTGCCATTTATGTGTCAGACCGAGAACTTTTCACCTTGTTCTTGTATTCTCCAGAAATATGCCCAGCCCCATTCTCTATTTGGACGTTCACATACAATGTCTTCCGTCAGATCGTTGTACACGGTTGGTTATACGAGCCCCTTCCCACTTCAGTTGGACCAACTAATGAAATCTTAATTTTTTTCTTATCAAACACAAATAATAAAAATGTAGCAGGGTGTTATAAGTTTAAAATATTAACAATGAATATTTTGATAATATATAGTAGAAAACACCAACTTTATCACTCCCTAATCAAATTTGCAGCATAAAAATAACACATGTTGCAATTACAGCATATCAACCTATTTTCACTTCAATGCAAAATAAGTCTATAACGTATAGGTGGCTGTGAAAAATAAAAGCCATGACAATTGTTTTTATTAATCACAGCTGTCAGAATACGTTTAAAATAGTTTTGGGTAGTTAAGGTTTTCAAAATGGGTAGAGGAAAGGTTATTAGTGAGGAAATTCGCTTACTGATAATTAAATTTTTTAATTCTGGGAAATTAAACTCAGAAATTGCAACTTTGTTAGACTTATCGCGGTACAGTGTGAGAAATATTGTTAGAAGGTATAACGTAACTGGTTCAGTTAATATTAAGCCACGATATGTGAAAAAAAGTAATATCACAAATGCCGACCGAAGAGCATTAAGAAGAATAATCATGAAAAACAGGCGTGCCAATTATTTACAATTAAGTGCTCTGTGAAGTGACGCTGTTGGAAGGAGAATTTCGAGGTCCACAACTCATACAGAGGCCCACAAACTGGGATTTAGAACTTGCAAGGTAAGTTTTCTTATAAAAAAAGTGAAGTAAAAACCCTAAAGTTGCACAACTTGTTTATAGGCCAAATAAAAGCCACTGCAAAACAAAAATCGGCTTAGATGGGCTAAAGAACATAGACAATGGATACCTCAACAAAGGTGTGCAATACAATGGAGCGATGAGGCCCGTTTCGAAGTTTGTGTTGGTGACAGTCGCAGTAGAGTTATTCGCAAAAAAATGAAGCATTCCATGTTGACTGTCTGAAGAGAAAAGTGAAATTTCCAGCATCCATTATGGTCGGGGCAGTATGTCATCAAAAGGAGTAGGAAAACTTCATTTTATTGATGGAAATGTGGATACAAACAAATATTTGGCAAATTTAGAAGAATCGCTTTTACCAGTGATAGAAGAATGTTTGACATCCGGCCAAGATTTTGTGTTTCAGCAAGATGGTGCAGCGTGCCATGCCTCAAAAAACGCTATAAAATGGATGGAAGAAAATAATGTACCACTTTTGAAATGGGTTTCTAGCAGTCCAGATCTGTCACCGATTGAAACTTTGTGGCACGAGATGAAAAAGGTTCTACGACAACATCCTGCTCGTACAATCACCGAACTGAGACAAAAGCTTCAAGAAATATGGGATTATTTTACACCAGATTTTTGCCAAAACTTGGTTAACACTATGCCCCAAAGAATTTCAGCCGTAATAAAAAATAAAGGTGATTGTTTATTTGTTCGGATGTTCTATTAGTTATAGGTGTAAGTGATTTCAAATATGTATTTTTTACGACTAGAGTGTATTTAAAATGTTTTTGAGAAAATAAATTGTTTTAGAAGTAAATAGTTTCGTCATGTTTAGTTTATAAAGGCATATTTTGGTACAAATCTTGAAGTGGGCCAATTAAAGTGGGAAGGCGATCGTAGTTACAGAGACGTGGAAAACAAAAAAATCATATTCCGATTACAATAAAATAAATACAAAATCCAAAAATATACCTTTGTAGAATTACAGAACATTTTCTTCGACAAAGCCTATTATAAAGTTGAGAACGTATTTTTTTGTCAAAAAAGATTGTGAGAAAAGGAAATCAAAAAAGAAATTTGTCGATGGCCTCAAATATGACCTCGGCAATGACCCTAGAAGTCATTTGGAGGTCAGGCTTGTTGAGTTTGTAAATTCACATAGTAACCACTATTCTTGGCAGCAGATTCATTAATTAATTAGTATGACCTATTATACGTTCTGAAAAATACACGAACAAATTGGCAATTAGGCATTAAAAAAAAGATTATAAGGGAAGCTTTAGGTTATCTAAAAAGCAATTTGACCTCAAATACGACCTAGACAATGGCCTCAGATCATTTGGAGGTCAGGGCTGTAAATTCAAATATCTACATATAAAACCTTTTTTCCAAAAACGCTGGTTTCTAAGTTTTCGGGGTGTTAAGGTATTAATATTATATTAGAGGGTGAGTAAATTGACAATTTGATAGAGGGTAGGCAAGAGAAAACAAGATAGAAATGAGTGAAATGAAGTTTCGTAATTATTTACCCTGAATTTCATGCTAAGCTTTTTTGTGTAGCTATATGATTTTCAAACGAGCAATACGGTCAATGGAGCATTGCGGAAACGCTGGTTTTATATTTTTACAAGAATTTCCTGTTACAATTCTATCTGTGCAAAGAAACGATACAAAAAAAGAGATTAGATGAATAACGCGAAATATTCAGTGCATGTAAACATACATATTTCCATTATAGCGTGTCTCGGTTCAACGCAATGTGAACTTGATGTTGATTGAATCAAAAGAACAAACAAACTTCACTACTTGGCAGCTAGCATAATGACGAATACAATATATTATGGTATGTTAGTTGCTCAATAAAATTGTGACTGAACAATGATGTAGTTTACTCTCTCCATCTAAGTTACTCGGATGCGTGAATCGACCATGTATTTTTTCCTGAATCTGAAATCAAAATTGGGGGTCGATGGATAAATATGAAAGTAATTTAGACCTATAGATTTTGGTATTTTTAGTGGGTGTGCATCTCTGAAGAGATGCTCATCCGCTAAAACACAAAAATATGTGATCTTAATGTCTACATTAATATCATATTTGCGCAGCGACCTCAATTCTGACTTCAAATTCGTGGGAAAATATACAGGGGAAAAATATAGTGAGACCCCAGCACACACAAGTTTTTTATTTTATTAGCCTGTTGATTATGTATTTACTCATTTTACATAAATACTTTCCATCATCTAGTGTGTATTCAAATTCCATTTATGTCCTGTCCAGCGGTCTGTAAATGCCTGAACAGGCAGCGACAAGCGAACAAACGTGGCGATCTAGTGCTTACGCTTGTTTGGACGCGAAGTAAATGAGATTTTGATGGGATCAAACTAATAATAGATGATACAAAAAGAATATGGATTGATCCAATTCAAAGACAAGGAAGATGGAATCGCTAGTTGTTTGTACTTTCGTCCTAATTAAATAACCGTTTCCCAGATCATCTTGATTATCTAGCTATTCAAGAAGGGTAGCTGCACGACGAGCTGCATAGTGTTTTTTCACTCATTTTCAAATATTTGAGATACAAGGTTTCGTGGTTAAATTAAAAAATACCAGAATACAATTTGAAGTTACATTCTTAAAAGAGAAATATTTGATCAATATTGGTCATTTGTCAAGTTCGTAGTAAATATATTTTTATTTTACTAATTGTAATAATTACGTATGCTTAATCGAAAAGTAAAAGTAAATTATTCATTAGAATATCAACACACAACTCAAAACCACCAGCACATAGTATATTCAAGTTTCACACTTTTACAAGAGCAAATTAATTTGCAGCTACAATGTCCTTTGATTGTGTGGGAAACAAGGCAATAAATAATATCTTCAGCAGTCGCACGATAGAATAGAATTGGATAGTAGAAGACCTTGAACTTATTGTTGAAGTACACACCAGCAGAGAAATGCAGTCTATACACCTAGGAGACAATATACTAGAAATCTGAGATTGCTGTGAAAAGAAGGTTTATCAGATTTGCATAGTCATTGTGCATGTAAAAAAGAAAATGGAAAAGAAAATTTAACTGAATGGGGGTACGGCGTCAGGTTTAGATATTGAGATAAGTAGTTATTGTATGTATGTAGTCGGATGCTCAGAATTTTTAAGTCAGAAAAATTAGCAAGATACTCTAAAATTAATAGGTGAGGTGGTAGTTAATAGTACTAAGAATGAAAATCAAAATTTAACCTATCTGAAACAATTGACTTTTAAAAATTTAGTTCATGTGCAACATTTTATTGAAATCCCTATCGCTACAATGAAAGCCGAATATTCACCAGTTTTTAATAACATGTATCTCATCAAAAACAGTAAGATTGCTGTAAAGAATCCGATCTACAATTATTATAGGTAACCAAAACACCTGGCAGTAAACACTAAAAAGCACAGAAAATTCTGTGTATAGCTGATACTTGCAGCAAAATCTAAAAAACACAGGAAATCAAAAATATTGATGGTGTAGCTGATACTAATTTTTTAATAAACCAATTCATGATAACGAAAATAAACTTTCACTTGCAAGCGGGGATGCATCTAGTTGAGAAAATAAATTTAATATAACGCGTGCATTCATACCGTAGCATTGTTTGTGAGACCGAAAAATTACTATCTTGAATCGAGAAAAGATTTTGGATGAAACTGTAATGTGGATCATATAGGTAGGTACTGTCTTTCTTGAGAGTTTATTCTGAAGTGAGAGAAACTGTCAATGGAATAACGAGTAAAAATTATATTTATCCATGCCTGCAGAGGGATTCTAATAAGGGTGTTAGGCAAAAGACCACGCTTGGAGAGATCTAGTAGCTGTAGGAGTAGTAACTAGGTCACCTCTGTCCCTTTGACTAAGTGGGAACCAACATTAAACCCCACATCCCATTCCACGTAGCTTCTTTTTGTATTCTTTCTCGCCCCTGGGTGACCGCCTGATAAAGGCCAAGAAGAGCCATTTCCCCGAGGCATTAATACATTCTCCTAGGGGTGGAACAAAATTTCGTCTTCCTCACAGTTGGGATTTTTCCTCGACCTTATGAGATAAGTGCGCGGACCTTCATTGGATTGTGTAAGGGAAGCGTTTCGCTTATTTTCTCATCGCTTCCCTCCTTACCAATGGGCGTGCACCTTTATGGTCCTTTTGGTCTCTCTACCTTCCTCTCAATGCATTTTCGACTACCTCCATTCATTCGAGTCAAAGCCTGGCATATGCTATTACCATACCTAGGGTTAGGTACTCTACAACTATGAGCCCCTTCCCACTTCAGTTGGCCCAACTATTGAAATCTTAGTTTTTTTCTTATCAAACACAAATAATAAAAATGTAGCAGGGTGTTATAGGTTTAAAATATTAACAATGAATATTTTGATAATATATAGTAGAAAACACCAACTTTATCACTCCCTAATCAAATTTGCAGCATAAAAATAACACATGTTGCAATTACAGCATATCAACCTATTTTCATTTCAATGCAAAATAAGTCTATAACGCATAGGTGGCTGTGAAAAATAAAAGCCATGACAATTGTTTTTATTAATCACAGCTGCCAGAATACGTTTCAAATAGTTTTGGGTAGTTAAGGTTTTCAAAATGGGTAGAGGAAAGGTCATTAGTGAGAAAATTCGGTTACTGATAATTAATTTTTTTAATTCTGGAAAATCAAACTCAGAAATTGCAACTTTGTTAGACTTATCGCGGTACAGTGTGAGAAATATTGTTAGAAGACATAACGTAACTGGGTCAGTCAATATTAAGCCACGATATGTGAAAAAAAGTAATATCACAAATGCCGACCGAAGAGCATTAAGAAGAATAATCGTGAAAAACAGGCGTGCCAATTATTTACTATTAAGTGCTCTGTCGAGTGACGCTGTTGAAAGGAAAATTTCGAGGTCCACAACTCATAGAGGCCCACAAACTGGGATTTAGCACTTGCAAGGTAAGTTTTCTTATAAAAAAAAGTGAAGTAAAAACCCCAAAGTTGCACAACTTGTTTATAGGCCAAAGAAAAGCCACTATTAATTCCACTGCCAAAGAAAAATTGGCTTAGACGGGCTAAAGAACATAGACAATGGACACCTCAACAATGGTGTGCAATACAATGGAGTGATGAGGCCCGATTCGAAGTTTGTGTTGGTGACAGTCGCAGTAGAGTTATTCGCTAAAAAAATGAAGCATTCCATGTTGACTGTCTGAAGAGAAAAGTGAAATTTCCAGCATCCATTATGGTCAGGGGCAGTATGACATCCAAAGGAGTAGGAAAACTTCATTTTATTGATGGAAATGTGGATACAAACAAATATTTGGCAATTTTAGAAGAATCGCTTTTACCGGTGATGGAAGAATGTTTGACATCCGGCCAAGATTTTGTGTTTCAGCAAGATGGTACAGCGTGCCATACCTCAAAAAAGGCTATAAAATGGATGGAAGAAAATAATGTACCACTTTTGAAATGGGTTTCTAACAGTCCAGATCTGTCACCTATTGAAACTTGGTGGCACGAGATGAAAAAGGTTCTATGACAACATCCTGCTCGTACAATCACCGAACTGAGACAAAAGCTTCAAGAAATATGGGATTGTTTTACACCAAATTTTTGCCAAAACTTGGTTAACACTATGCCCCAAAGAATTTCAGCCATAATAAAAAATAAAGGTGATGTTACCCAATATTAATCTTTCAATTGTTGCTTTGTTAACTTCGCGCATTTATTCGCACATTGTTTATTTGTTCAGATGTTCTATTAGTTATAGGTCTAAGTGATTTCAAATATGTATTTTTTATGACTAGAGTGTATCTAAAATGTTTTTGAGAAAAACTATTGTTTTAGAAGTAAATAGTTTCGTCATGTTTAGTTTATAAAGGCATATTTTGGTACAAATCTTGAAGTGGGCCAACTGAAGTGGGAAGGGGCTCGTATAGTTCCAGACTAGCCAGTTATATATAGTACCTATGTATTTTTATTATGAAATATTTTTATTTACATTATAGATACATTGAGTGAGTGCTGGTGAATATAGACTGGCTTTTCAAATGTCATATCACCAGTATTAGACATGGCGAGATTATTACGTAAAAAACCTACATAATGTAAAAAGTGACGTAATGTCCCTTTTTAAGTTACGTAATAGCCCTGGCGGTCATCTTAGATAGCATAAATGGCTATACTGGCATGATGACGTCTGCCTAATGAGATTCGACCTGCGAATTGCCCCCTCGCCCCTAACCTCCAATTGACTTCACACAACTCAGTCAGCACCACTACTGATCAAGGTATCCTTCACTTCTTATGCCCCAGCTGTGCAATACTCATTCTAACATACTGGATATTTAAGGTAGTCACCCTATTATGCCATTATTTAATGGAAAAATGGCAAAAAAACCTTCGTAATGCTTCAAAAGTTGAAGGTTTCCATAAGCTGCGCATGACATTACCTACTGTTCCCACCAACTGAGCTATTTTATTGTCTCATTTCATTGATAAAGAAAAGCATAAACCAAAGAAAACATGGCGGTGGTGCGACTGACTTTAATATTATGATGTTTTCAAAATCGTAAATGGTCATACCGTAAAAAAATGAACCTTCGATTAATGGATAACGTATTCTAATAAACATTTTATTTCAACGAATTTTTTTTCGGAATTTCTGTGTAGAGGACATCAAAATGTTTTGAAAAGACTGTCAGTTTGCTCTTAAAAACTGTCATCTAGCAGCCTCGTGCTTTTTGACATGATTCACAAGATACTGGAGGGAAGTTGATAAAAAATGGAATCAAGAAGGTTGATTCTGCATTTCCTACGCAACACCGTCATCAGTTCATAAATAACTAAGTTCAGCAAGTTTTACGCCCCGAGAAAAAAAATTACGAACATGTTCAACAGAGAAACTGAATGGATCAGGTCGGTCAAACAGGTCCATAAAATTAGTTCACAGAGATTCTTTTCCTGCCTTACCGGTAGTTACAGTCCATCTGACAACATTGCCCGTTGCCATATCGTCAGACGCAGCAGTGTCCACCACGGCGCCGGTGCAGTACGAGAAAAACAGTCAACTAGATCGCCGGGCGGTGGGCCCTGGGGGAAACCTATGTGTGAAATATGGATGACAGATTCCTAGAGTTACCAGGGTTGGGAACGAATACATATCTTCAGATCTACAAATTGAGATACACCCTTCCTCAACTCTTACAACCTCAAATCTTTAACCACCACAAAAATGTTTCTAAAAATGATCAGGAGCCTCCGAACTGCCAAAAAAAAACGAAGTTTAAGCGATTTTTATTTATTTTTTTCGTGTTTTAATCTCTGCCTCTGAACGGATGCTCAAAAACTATAAAGCTATTTCCTCCTTGGTATATTAGTGACCTTGTGTGAAAATTTAATCTAAATCCGAGTGGAACATTTCCAGTTATAGACGTGCCAAGGATTAGCGGACAGACAGATAATCAGACAGACAGATTTACTGATGGTTTTTTCGTGTGAAGTACTTGTATAGAATCCAAAATAATCTCATTTTTGAAATTTTTCGCTACAATACATCCTCGCAACGGAAATGGGAAGTAATAAACATATAACTTACGAGGAAAATCGTGAAGAACTTATTTCCATGTAAGTAAAGTAACGTTTCTTTCAATATATTTCATGACACATCAAAAAATAACTATCTCTCTATGCCATACGAAATTACTATTTAAGCTTTAAGAACAGAATTAAAATGTTTGAGGCTACTATATACGAGTTTCAAAAATCATATACAAAATTTGTCACACAGGAAAAAAGATAAAGACAATACGTACACAGTCTCTTGGTCCGTAACTGAAATTAATGTTTTGTGCCAAGAAAGTGATCAGTATTTTGTGCCGCTGAGGGGGGAGGGGGAAGGTACCCAGAGCCTCCTTTGTACACGCCGCTGCGACCAGTAACTCTGGTCGCATCGTGAAAAGACTATCAGGAGCGAAATAAATAAACTAAGAATTGGCGATCAGAAGACCAACCACCAGGGTTAATACTTATGTATCCATGTGATCAAGTAACGTAGAACAGAACCTGTTACAAAGATAATTTTCTAACATCAGTCTAAATGACGCGACGTGATATTTGAAATCGATGAACAATAGTTATGCTGAACGAGTGACAGTAAAATACCATCGTTAATGTTTGTATCATCTTCAGGGTCGATGCCATCACGAACGTAAATGTTCTTTCACTGCCGTGTAACGTATGTGAAAAAAGTTATATGCAATATAATGTCTTGTCAACCTGACACGGATAAACAACCATGAAAAAAAGTTTATTATTCGAATGACACAGATAATTTCGTAATCAAGTCTTATGCTATAGATTAAGAGAGACATAATAAAGATGCAAAGCATTGGTTAAAAATTGTCTCTAAAATTAAGAAATACTTAGTCCTTCTGTTTCAAAATGGCGAATTTGGTCCGGAACGACGAATTAGAATAGACTAGAAGGAGCCAAGCCCATATGTTTACATTGTATGAACAGCATCGAACATGGATAATGTAGTTGGGGCGGCAGCACCCCAACGTGTGACCAGTACTCGATGCTAGGTCTTATGTGGGCCTTGTACAGTCAAGACGTTATGTGTAGAAAAATAGTTTTCAGCACTAACAAATAGCCTAGCTTTTTCCTAGAAGCTGCCGCGATTGACGAGATGTATTCGTGCCAGATCAAATCCTCGGTGATTTGGACTCCTGAGAAACCAAGAAAGATCAAGACGACATGCATGGCCAACTTAACATGGTTAATTTTTTGTTTTTTCCTATTAATATTCTTCTTGTATCCCTAGAAACTTCAAAGAAGACCGAAGCACAGTGGCAAACCTGAAGGCCTCCGATAATGATTCAGTTTACAATGGACATAAAGTTATGCGTCAGTGTGCTCCAGTACAATCAGACCTCGACAGCATGGCACTTAATGTGGCGCACCCATATCCTTACAAATACGTTTAGGTATGTAAGCATATTTTTAACTTTTTATATTTTTAAATGTACATACAGACAACGAGTAATCTACATATTCATGCAGTTTATAATCATAGTAAATTGTTATCGTGTCAGGCAGTGATTGAAGATTGAAAGAAAGAGATTCCGATAGTAGGTGGGGAAGGAAACGCGGCCGCTACTCTTATCATGGTATAAAAAATGTCGTCAAGTAGTTTGTCTCTGCACTTCCCTCGAAACGACCTCATCAGTTCATAAAGGATTATGTTCAAAATTAGTCTGACGCTCTGAGAAAAAAAAGACAGTTACGAACATGGATAACAGAGAAATTAAAAAATTAGTCGATAAACATCCTTTCCCTGCCCTTCCAGTAGTAATGTCTATCTGGCAATGTCACCTCTCCCCGATACCTGACCGCACGACGCGGCAGTCATGCCAGGACACTTATCAAGACCGGCACGCCCGCCGGTGAACCTAGACCATATAAGCAGGGACGCGTATCGAAAACGTTTCTCTATCATGCTGTTTATGATGTGTGAAATATGTCTAATAGGTGCGTAAAATTACCGAAGTCGGGAGTGTACATACATACATACCCCAAATTTTAACTCGTACCATTTTTTCAGCGATGTCTATTTTATTTCGTTTTTTGGTTTGCCCCTAAGCTCCATCGCCACTGGACCGAATTCCAAACACAACAAAGATTGTTCGTCCTTGCCACAGTAGTAATCTCAATGTCAAAATTTCATTCAAATCCGAACAGAACTTTTCAAGTTACAGATGGACCAAGGATTAGCGGACAGGCAGACAGACCGACATACAGACCGGGAAATGAGGACAAGATTTTTCGTGATGTACGTCATATTACATCAAAAAAAAACTATATCTCATTTTCAAAATTTTTCGCGATTATAATAATTCCTAGCCAATAGGTATGGGAAGTAAAAATGATCCGTAAAAGATTTAAAGTCGGTTAAATGGGGCCAAGTTTAGATCGCCGGAACGGTCTATCCACAACAAAATGTTGGTTAGATTTTTTACACTCTGTGCAATAATGCCACAAAAATGATACTTTTGGAAGGAATTATTCTTTAGCTGAAAAAAAGTAATTCTTGTTTGATCTCGATCAAATGTTATTGAGGAAAACAGTCTTGTTTCAGAGATATTTCTATCAACTCCATAAGGAAAGAGATTCCCAGAACAAACTACAAAATTATAAAACATCAAGTTCTGAGAATTCATCTGGAGTTCGTTTATTATGAATGGGTTATCAGTTATTTTCAAAATAGCAGAAGCAGTATCCAGATCCAGGCTTTCGCTTTACAGTGTCAAAAAATCGATAATATTGTGTTAAATTTAGTTCCTAGAGATGCAAATGAATCTATTTTCTTTCCTTTTTTCAAGTTCACTTTTAGTTAAAATGAAAGATTATTAAGAACAAGAACATAAAAAAGTGTTATTTAGAATATGAATATAAATTGAATAACACGATATTCTCGGAAGAGATTAAGAAATGGCTATCAAACTTGTTTAAAATGTTGGCAGCTTCAGTGGTCACTTAGGTTAGAGAGAGAAAGATAATTACAGTCAACAATCATTTTCTTTTTTTTGTTGCTAGCAATGATTATTTTGATTGATTTCCCAGAACCGTACCTTTCTTGTGAATTATTCCAGTGTGTTAAGATGATGAGCAAAAAGGATGTAATTATAAGATGGCATATAAAGGTATTCATGGCCACCTAAGCATGATCACATCGTGGATGGGAGCGTCTCAAAATGTCAACTGAACGATGAGATGGAAATGGGAAGAGGCATAGGCAGAATCTTCGACACGAAGCAATGCTGAAGCACATGCTACCCAGAATACAATCAAATATGCGAGGGACGAATTTCGAAATCTATGGATCGTGGGAGACGCACAAAAGAGGAATGGGCTTGCCGGTTTGCTAGTCTCCCACTGTTTCATATGTTTTATTTATATATTTGGAATTAGGACGGATGAATCAGTGTTCATTGAATTTCATTTCAAAATTTCGTAGTATTTTTATATTGCCATAATCGAGAGAATCTAGTAAAAGAGCGTAAGATGGAAGAAATCACTTATTAGTAATTGGTTACTCGTTTTAATATATAGAAGGATCTTGGTATATAATCGTAGTTTTCGGCGCTGAAAGAAACCCAAATTTCAAGTTGCTCGCATCCATAATTTTTTTGCATTTGGATACTTAAACTTCCGTCAACATTTATTATAGTACTTGATTATCCTTTAAAAGCCCAAAGTTTCAAAATTCACCCATTTTCGAATATTTAAATTAATATTTATATCTTTCTACTTCGAATCTACAATAAAACACACTTAGATACAGGCCAACTCCACAGCTGATTCAAATCTCAAGTTGTTTCCTATGGAAGCCATCTAACTATCACGGCCATCTAGATTGATGAACAAAAAATCAGTTATACGGGTTGGGAAATCTCGAAACTGGAGATACTACACATCAAAATATCTGAATTGAACTAAGCATATCCTTGCTAGTTTGCGAGATACTGGGTGTCAAAGTTGCAATTTTATTTTTTATTTTTCCCTATTGCTTGAGAGGTATCTCAGATTTTGGCATAAAACTCGGTATAGGGAGGTTTTCTAGTATGAAAAAAAAATAATTCGTTATTTTTTATGGCCAAACTTCTAGAGAGCCCCACTTACAGCACACTTTCGGTAAATAACTTATCATAACTTTTTTGTTCTACCCTGTATACAACAACTGACCGAAAAATCTTATTTTCTCGTATTTCCACAACAAAAAAGGTTTACTTGTTAGAAGTGTCTATAGCTAATAGTTTTTGAAATATTTGTTTTTAAAGCATTACATCATGCCAATCCGAACATTAAATGCATATCAGTATATTCATCAAAACATATAGGGTAAGACAGGGTGACATGGTGAACGAAAATATTGAGCCGTGTAAAACACCAGAAAATGTTTATTTGGCCAATCTTCTAGAGGGCGTCACTTACAGTACAATTTCGGTAAATAACTTATCATAACTTTTTTGTGCTACCCTGTATACAACAACTGACCGAAAAATCTTATTTTCTCGTATTTCCACAACAAAAAAGGTTTACTTGTTAGAAGTGTCTATAGCTAATAGTTTTCGAAATATTTGTTTTTAAAGCATTACATCATGCCAATCCGAACATTAAATGCATATCAGTATATTCATCAAAACATATAGGGTAAGACAGGGTGACATGGTGAACGAAAATATTGAGCCGTGTAAAACACCAGAAAATGTTTATTTAAACAAAATAAAGCCACAAAATATGTGCTGATTTAGTCGATTTGTCGTTTTCTGTTTCGTAAGTTGACAATGTTATATGGGGCAAGCTCTGGATTTCTTCTTTACCGATGTAATTTTATCTAGTTTAGGTACCGGCGAAATTTGATCCAAAACTCTGCCAGGGGTTCTTTGCGGCTTTTCTGTTGTCACTGTTGAAGCGAGAGCTGACGCTTCTGTTGTGGTGAGGCATAGAATTAGGTTAAAAATTCAAGCAGTGGAAAAACCTAGTTCAGATTTAAACAAATACTTTACACGAAACCAAAAGTCTTCGTTGAATTACCCAAGCTCGAGTCTAAGAAGGCAGCTAACATAAAAAAATACCGCGCAGACTACGCCACCTGATGCAATATCTACAAATCAATGGCATCGTATAAAAATTACTGAGCACCAAAAACAGTTTTTTACAAATAGCTTACGATTTTTAAAACAAGAGTTGTTTTCATCAGGTGCACGCAACACATATGATAATAAGCTTTCGCCATTCAGATTTATAGCGACAAAATTATTCATGAAGTTTAAAGTAATATTACGACAAACATTAGAATCCACAGCAACACTACTCAGATATTATCCAAAGCAACTTGATTATTATGTTATAAAAATGTTTTATCATCATGGTACAAATAAAGCATTGGAACTTTTAAAACCAAATATCTCGAAAATTATTATCTTCAGACACTTCTAACCAGTAAACCTTTTTCGTTGCGGAAATACGAGAAAATAAGATTTTTCAGTCAGTTGTTATATACAGGGTAGCACAAAAAGTTTAAGTTATTTACAGAAATAGTGCTGTGAGTGACGCCCCCTAGAAGTTTGGCAATAAAAAATAACTGATTCTTGTTTCTCATACTAGAAAACCTGCCTATACCGAGTTTTATGCCAAAATCTGAAATACTTCTCAAGCAATAACGGAAAAATTGAAAATAAGATTGTAACGTTGACACCCCAAATTATTAACTTTTGGACTAAGGTAAACATAAATTCACATATTTTGGTCTGTAGTATCTCCAGTTTCGAGATTTCCAAACACTTCGCAGGCATATGTTCTTTTAAGAGATCTGTGTTATTGAACCGTTTTTTTTAACAAAATCGGCTAAAGAATAACTGAAATTCTGAGGAAAATCGGTTTTTCGAAAAACTTTGGTACTCTATATTTTAAAAACGAAGCATTATGTTACCTACGTTTATATAAACTTGCAACATCTGAGGTTTCATTTGGCGGCCAGCCAAACATGGAGATTTAGATTTATTAGCGTGATAGCCATAGCCAATAAGTTTCAGATATTACATTAAGCAAATGAAACATTCCCCTAATTTTATTCCCATACTTCTATAACATTCTGTATAGTTGACATTTGACAAGCAAACGAATACACGCATGCCATCAGAAATATGTAAGTCAGATGTGCATCCGATCGCAGATTTACTGATGATCGATACACATCAATGATAAAATATAGGTGGTTAGTAGGAGCGTGGCGTGGCAGCAGTGTAAGTGTGCAACCAAGCTGGAGATACATAAAATACAAGGCCAATAATAAAATAGATCTCTGCTCTGCTGCTGTGAGGCATTCTGTTTTTTATAAATTAAACATGCCAGACTTCCGCATTCAGGCGACACCTCTTTTTCATTATCTTACGTCATCTGGTCTTCCTGGTGATCTGTGCATGCTTAAAAAATACACCTAATCTTTCAGAATACCGAATTAATGTGATATCAAGTTACATTTATTTTTCTAAATAAGCTGTTATTTCCTCTATCGTATTTCAAAGGAGCAAATATCCTGAGACTAGTTCCAACTGCATCAGGACCATCAAAAGCGACAATCTAATAAATTTTGCAGATTTTGAAAATCGATCCAGTGGTGACAGAGCTACAGGCAAAAAATTAAAAAAAATCGCTTAAATTTCGATTCTATCGTATCAAAAAAAAACTCGATGGGTTGAACATCCGGGTTGGGGGCTGCAAATGTTGCATCTTTGGTAGCAGTGAAAGATGTGCAACTATGAAATTGCTTCTGACCTCCATAATAATATCTATTTGTTAGACATAATAGTCACAAATATTTTCCAATCATTTGCCATTGAAACAGAAAATTATAACTTATTTCGTATTCACAGGGTGAATATATGCAACCAAAATTCATTCAGAAAGAATCTTTGCAAGTGGACTTCGATTTCATAATCCTTTAGACTTGTCAGCATTTTTTGTTACACATGGTGGTAGTTAACTTTTTTCTAAGATGGGCTAACGGAATATTAGCAAAAATAAAAATTATATCCAGGCTGTCAAAAATCTGCTCCAAGTAAGGTGAATTTTTCAGAATATAACATAACACTATCGAAAAAAGACAGCACAAAGAGCCATCTTTTACCAGAATCGAGCACTGCTGGAGTGAAAACAACAACGTCAAATGGATCTAATATCCCAGTTCACATATGACAGCCGATTCGCCACTGTGGCCGCCAGATGCTGCCTATTCTGTTGGTATAGATAGTAGCTGTTTCATGCTTTTTGGGAACACGTTCGTGGTCCTACCTAAGTCCAAGCCTAGACCATTTCCGTCCTCGGACGATTGAAAGCTGTATCACTAGTTTATGATCTAAAAGAGTCAATCTACTTGACCATTTTGTCCTTCAAGGTTCGATAAATCGCATGTATGCGGTCTGTAAATTAAGTGATGAGACCGATTTATTTATTGTTTTTTTATATTCAAATAACATAATAAAGGGTTGTCCAATAGGGACGCAGGAAAGTAAACGTCAATTTGACATAGACGCCATCTTTGTTTTCTGTCACCGACATGTCATTTTGTTAGTTGAATGTTTACCACTGATCGCTATGGAGTCGTATTCGATTGAAGACCGCATTAAAGTTATTCAAGAGCACTGCAAAAATGGTGCAAAAAATAAAAAACACGTTTCGCGCGCTTCGTAAACATTTCGGTCGCAACAACCGCCCAAACGAAACAACCATCGGTCGTCTGGTGCGTAAATTCGAGGCAACAGGTTCTGTGGCAAATCTGCCAGGCTCTGGCCGGCCAAGGAGCGTTCGCACACCGGAAAATATTGCTGTTGTGAAGGAGAGTGTGAGATACGATCCGAAACAATCAACAACGCGTCGATCCCAAGAATTGGGCATTTCGAGAACCAGTTTGCTCCGCATTCTCCACAAGGATTTGAATGTACACGCCTACAAGATCCAATTGACGCAGGAGCTGCGACGGGCCGACCATTTTTCGCGCCGAACGTTCTCAGATTGGCTCCTTGAACACCGCCAAATTGGTGCCAATTTTTCATCAAAAATCATGTTCAGCGACGAAGCGCATTTCACTTTGAATGGGACAGTAAACAAGCAAAACTGCCGCATCTGGGCGAACGAAAATCCCCGTGAGTATCAAGAGCAGCCGATGCATCCTCAAAAAGTGACTGTGTGGTGTGCATTGTGGTCAAAAGGCATCATCGGACTTTACTTTTTCGAAAATGCGGCCTGGGACGCCGTTACCGTCAATGCCATAGAACCGACCATGTTGCAAAATGTCATTGAAAATTTCGACCATCGCGTGGACGTCTGTAAATCCAGTCGTGGTGAACATTTGAGCGATATTATTTTTCATACATAAATGGTATAAATGCACCTTCAAAATAAAGTACCCAACTCGATTTGAATATCAATCTTTCTAGTTTTAATATGCGTTTACTTTCCTGCGTCCGTTTTGGACAACCCCATATAATTACAATTTTATATTTTCACCGTCAAAATAGCTTCCTTCTGAAGCCACACAGGGCTGGAGACGTTTCTTCTACTGCTCATAGCAGTGCTGAACTCCGATACTGGAATAGCCTTCAGCTAGACAGTTACAGCCGTTTGAATGTTTCTGACTGTCCCAAAATCAGTTCCTTTGAGGTGATTGTTTAACTTCGGAAGCGAAAAAAGTCACAAGGACTCAAGTTCTTGATCTGATGAACGGTGGTGCGAGTCAAATTAAACTCTTACCCGATCATTCTGACTGTCGACCGACTACCTGAAGGCACAAGATCTCGGAATCTGTCGATATTATCACATGTTCCCCTGACTCCCCTCCAAGCCCGGCGACTCCAGTGTTGACAGATCGAAGGTTACTTTGCCAGTCTCATTACTTAATTTACAGACCTCGTATTTCCATGATTTTCTTGTCGTGTTTCAAATTCCCTAACATTTACCATAATTTTTTAATATCCTGATTATGTTTGAGCACGTAAAGAATAAGTAATAGCATTATCGTTAATAATGATCAAACAAAAATTTGCATATCTCACCCACGCCCACGATTCATCATAATTATAAAATAAAATCATTGTCTATAAAAACGAGAAATCAGAATAAACGAAGATATAATGTGTGAACATAGTGACAACATAATATTATAATGAAACTGATAGCGTGCAAATACACCATCCATTTACGAAAACTACTTGTATAATGAACTAATTAGTACCATAGTAAGGTTAAAATATATTTATAGCCTTTATTTATTAGCGTTCCCACAGTAAAATGTTTGCCGTTCAAGTTATATGGAACACTGGATGTTTATGATAAAGGTCTACGATGAAAATAGATTGGAGGTCTTGTAACTTTGGATCTCATAAAGTCTAAATATTTTCCACGAACATGTTTTTGAATGTACCTCACCACAGACCTATTAAATAGTACATTAGTTACTAGTTTAGGAAGTGATTGGGTGACCACTTTTATAATGTGCCTCTCTGCTTCTCAAATTATAATAATTAGGTACGTATCTGATTACAATATCCGTTCTCCCACATCTCTCTCATTATAAACAATTTCCAATTAAAAATCTTAATCACTAGCGTGTCTCTCTACTCTTGTCAGTTAATTAACATGAAGATCGACAATAGAAGAGTTGGCGTAAGCGGCGTCTTTAGATTAGAGACAAACGCTGGCATGACACGGTGCATTCAACATTATGTTCGGTGTGAAAAGAAGAAGAAATTGTGTCAGCACAGCCGGTGTAACTTTCATTCATCTGCCGTAAATAAAAGTACACACCGTCTCATCTCAAGTTCATTGTCACCGACACTGTACCGTATTATCATCATCTGTTGTTGTTTTCTATATTCATGATGGACGATGCAAAGAAGTTTGTCACGCAAACTAGATGGCAATGATTAACGCACTCCACCTGAAGATACCCAATTAAAACAGACATTAGAGAGGAATTGAAGAATCAACGCCATCTATGAGGCAGTAGCAGAACCAAACACCATCTCATTTCAAAGTAGATTTCTAAATTCATTTTTTAGTTCTGCTACTGTTCCATAGATGGCGCTAGATCCCTTTTATGATGCCAGAATATAGTATAAGGTTGGGTATCTTCATGGAGAATATTCTAATCAATGGTATACATATATCGGGTGTTTCAAGTTCGACTATGACTCAGAGTATTTAGCGAGATACGCGAACGAAACATAATTTTCTCAGAAGCGTTAATTTCCTGGCTTTATTTGCGATGCGATTTCAGCATAAACAGTATGCTAACAGTGCCACTTTTTGCTCGACATGGTGACATAATTAGAATTTCAGTATGACGTTTCGTCCCTTGTCCACAATCAGCAATTTTATTTTTTCTTATAAACGCTATATCGAATTTTCACACGGTTTTTGATTCCAAAAAATGTATAATATGACATATACTGACAATGCCAAACCTCGGTGATTTCAAAAAAAATTCCTGAGTAGGCCTAGAAATTATCATTTGTTTGATTTTAATGAACCGACATTGTATATATCATGACATGGATGGATTTTAGAAAGCTTCAAATATCTAAAAACTGTATCTCTCTATAGTTCGTATTAACTCAGCACTCATTGAATAAATAAAAAGCTAATGCTAAAACATTTTCATATTATTTAAGGGTCGTATTAGAAACATTGACAACAGTATTATTTTATTTAACTGATAGAAACATTTTGGAGTAAGTAAAAGCCTTAACGATGTTGCAGCTTCCGAAACACATCTCATATCCATCCCTCATACCTAAATTGATGCACACATCTTGAATTTGAATATTATTGATCTACAGCTGAAGAATTATGTAAACCACCTCGATCGTGCTGAGATCACGCTTGTTAGAGTCGATAAATGGCAAATTATTTATCTGAATGTCCTTTAAGCATTAACTGTTATTCTCAAAGTCAACTATGAAAATATTAGTTTTTTTAAATAACTGAGGTCGGTAAATGTATGCTTTATTAAGCATTTTTGGAATCAGAATTGAAAACTGTGCAAAAAATCCAATATGACGTCTATACGAAAAAAATAATGTTGTTAAGGACAAGAGATGAAAAGACATACTGGAATTCATTTGGGAAAATTCGGTTTCTTTCGTTTACCTCCGGAATGCCCAAAATTGTCCAAATTTCTATGTGCCTTTTTCATAGTTATCTAAATGTGCAATGTTCCCTCGTTTAACCGTCTCCGTATGTCTTAGCGTTTCTCAGATCCCAATGTTTAGGGTTAAATGATTACTCATTGCTAGATATTTCTAACAAAGTAAAACAACTCTTTGATTATAAAGTTTTCCTCTACATTGAACTTCTATTCTAAACTTCTATCTTAAAATATAATTACAGTTCATTGCTTTTTTATGGTGCTCTATTATATAAAGTTTTAAGATATGAATGTCCAAATTATCTGTATAATACTCGTATTTTAGAGAAGAGATCCTCTGTTCGCCATTTAACATCTAAATTCAAAAAAGCTTTCACTTATACAGCACCTTGTTTGTTGAATAAATATTAAGAACTTTTCCAAATTACTTGCAGTGGTAGTTTCAGAAAGGAATTCTAGAAGTGGCTTCTCCAGTAACAAGCGTCTGAAGCTACAAATTATTTATTTACGATTCCATATTGTATTTTATTTACAATGGTAACTCAATTTTATACATTACATTACCTATAGTTGAGTCATTTATTTTAACAGTGAGTAGATCTGATCAAAAGAAATGTTATTTCCCTTACCATTTTTCTGGTAAAATTAAAGTAACAAAGTTATAGCCCTTTGGAAGTTTGAGTACCGCCCTGTCTCAATAATAATATTATGTGCTCGTGTTTGGCAACAACGGATATAATCCGCCTTATCGGTTCATCGCATCGGAAACAAAAAAGCGAAAGAATTTGGAACGATGTTTTTACAATTATTTTATTCAGTTGTATTCAGTCAGTGTCAGTCGGTAACGCGTGAGTGAATAGTGGTGTCT
Source organism: Acanthoscelides obtectus (assembly GCA_963669975.1). Taxonomy (NCBI): domain Eukaryota; kingdom Metazoa; phylum Arthropoda; class Insecta; order Coleoptera; family Chrysomelidae; genus Acanthoscelides; species Acanthoscelides obtectus. The sequence continues at coordinate 86,965,977 of CAVLJG010000004.1, forward strand.
GTTGCGTGGCTCAAACGAAATCAAAAATGGCACATGTTTACGAAAATGCTGAACTTGTGGACATGATTCTTATTTAGGCGGCATCACGGATTTATGCGGATCGGTTTCCCAATCGAGTGCAACCAACCCCTCGTGCCTTTGTTAATGTAGTACAAAGGGCTCGTGAATCAGGTGACTTAAGACCTCACAGGGGAGGGCATGCCGGTGCTCCAAGACCGCACGATCAAATACAGGTCCGCACTGAAATACTTGTCGGGAGGATACTTTATAAAACAAGGTAACATTTTATTTAATTTTTTTTTATTTTTACACACATATTTTGGTTTATCTTCCTTCTACAATCATTATCTGAAAATTAATGACTCAACTTCAAAGTCACCCTGATCTAAAAAATGCCTTTGATACGGTTAACCATGTCGAGCTTCTGAAAGTTATGGAAAGATTGGGATTTAGGGGAGCGTCACAAATCCTTTTAAAAAATTACCTTTCAAGTCGGGCACAGACTGTCAAAATCACTAACACTTACAGTAAAAAAAATGTACATCAAGTGTGGTGTGCCTCAAGGAACAGTACTAGGCCCACTATTATTTAGTCTCTACTTAAATGACTTATTCAAAATTAACAGTTCTGGAAAGATTATATGTTTTGCAGATGACACCCTCGTATTATATAAAGCTGATGACTGGAGCACACTGAAGCAAATAGCTGAAAAGGATTTTATAAGGATCATTGACTGGTTTGATACTAAAATTTTAACAGTTAACTTCAAAAAAACAAAATTTATTACATTTACATCCTATTCAAAATTTTTACCTACCTTCGAACAAATTTCCGTTAATTATCATGGCCAAAAGACCAAAATCGATAGAGTTAACACTTTGAAATATCTTGGAATATTTATAGACTCACATCTAAGGTGGGATAACCATATTAAATATGTTATCAAAAAAATTAGAAATGTTGCCTATAAACTCAAAATGCTTGCTAACATTCTTACAGAAAGTTATCTGCGAATCCTATACCATGCCTTAGTTGAAACCCATATAATATACGGCATCACAGCCTGGGGTGCCGCCTGCAAGACATATTTCTGACCTGAATATAGCACAAAAAACTGTTTTGAAAGCCATTTTCCATAAGCCAAGATTATATCCAACGAACAACTTATATCAAGAAACAGGGATACTTGATACAAGACAACTTTATTTCTTACATGCCACCACCTTATACCATAAGTATTGTAATAAAAAGAAAAAATCCTATAAACACGAGCATAACACACGATTTCGAATAGGCTCATCTAATATCCAAAGACCACACAAAACATTATTCAAAAAATCATTTAAATTCTTAGCAGCTAAATTATATAATGTAGTACCAAACGAAATAAAGATACTTAATTTTGGAAAAAAATTTATAAGAAAATTGAAAGACTGGGTTAGTAATGTGCAGCGAATGACTATACATAATTATATAGAACACTAAAACTGCAAAATTCCAATTACATTAATACCTTTTAGATTTAACAATAATTGTTATACACATATATGATTGATTGTTAGTTATTAAGATATAAACCACACACAGGCGATGCCTTCTGTGGTTTTTTCATATTTATTTGCCCATTTTTTGTATTTTGGCGAATAAATATTATTATTATTATTATTATATATATATATATATATATATATATATTAATTTTGTATAAGTGCTTCAATAAACATTATTATTATTATTCATTGAGTTTCCTATGGCATGTATATCTAGTCGATTAGAATTAATTATTATTATTTCCAAAATATATAGTGCAGGCTATTTGAAGAATGGTATCAGCATATTTTTCAAGAAGGGAAAATGTCGTCTGAAATTTTCGGAAACAGCTTTATGGGGTTTGAGCACACACTTCCCTCATTTTGATTATCAAAAATTTTATAATGACCTAGACCTAGAGTAACAATGTTCTAAATAAAAATAAACCAAGGTAATTTTGTGGGCAATTGATAAACCAGCACCTATTTGTCACTGTATGTCAAGAATGTATCTTTGGTTTTGTTTTAAAGTCTGTTCTTCAGTTTGTAATTATGCCTGCTTGGTCGCCTTAAAACTAGAAAAGTTTAATTTTATTTTATTTTGTACCAATTTTCTTTCAGTTAAGGGGTTTAAGCGTGAGTGTGCGTTGTCTAGTTGTTTTGTATAATGTCTTTGTTATAATTCTGATGGGATGAGAGCAATTAGGAGAAAAATACACGTTGTGTATTCGAAACTCGGGTGAAAGTAAAGAAACTTATTGTTGTAAGAAAATATATTTTTACACCATTCTTGGAAGTGTGTAGAAAAAACGATTTTAACAAATTCTTCTAAAATAGCAAGTCATCACATAATGAGATTTGTTGTTCCTCAAATCTAGGAGATACGCATCAAACCAGCATTATAAAAAATTGTAGAGCAACGAAAGTCTCTCTTCTCGAATTGAAAAGTGTGATAAATGGTGTCCAAGTGAGATTTTTTGTGATTAACTTTGCTTTCTGTGCTAGCACAAGAAGTTTTCCCGGCGTGAACTAACCTATGTTTATTTCGCAAACTTTGCTCTGGACATTCACCTTAAACATCTTTGTGCAGCTGCAATACCTTAAAATTCTATATTCTATAATGAAGTAGAAAAAAAATCATGGTCACGGATCCTTTTACTGTGTTGATTCCTTTGAAATAAACGCAAACAATCTACATAGTCATCTAACGAATAGTCACCTATAAATTATCCAAATTACCAGCATTCCTTTTTCGGGTATACAAGAACAAAAAAAAACGGGCGGTTTATAAATCACAAAGCGTTTATATTACCATCAAAGACTACTGACGTATTACGTCATCGTCCAATTTATTAATATATGCAAGAAAAAATGTAATATGATTTCATTGTTATAAATTGCCCAGCAAAATTTAACGATAATGTTCGATCAAAATGCACTCTCTGCTTCCTGGGCAGCTGTTCTTCAGGCACATTGTATGCTTCTAAGGTACCATATTATGTTTACACCAATTAACTTAAAATAGCCTGACCCTTTCAAGTTGACCTATTACAGAAAAATAGAAAAAATAGAAATTTTGCAAATTGGTATCCCTGGGCGTTGATACCAGTTCAATTTATATATTTAGTTCGGCCAATTTAAAATATTTATTAGAAGTAGAACGTCATGTACATGTGATTTTTAATCGGCAAACATCACATGTACCTAAAATGGCGTTTAAATTCGCCAAAACCTTGCATTTCTGATAATGGTTTCAATCTGACCTAATCCAAAGAATGTATAACGCAAAAAATCGCGTTAAGTACATTTACTATACTTCCCACACTTTCGAAACAACTTCAAGAAACTTTTCCATGTACTGCAATGACATCAAAAAGAAATCCTCAAATTGCAGCAATGAGCATGTCCGTACACGATAGCCTCATTTCTTCGGAGCTCTGGTGTAAAAGTGCTTGTCAACAATGTTTGATACCTGATACATACTTATATGCTATATTATACTAAGTGACATATAAATCCGAACACCCAGTTTAATTGGTTTTATTTTAATAAAATTTTGTATAAGTACTTAATGAAGCATAATAAGTAAATCATAAAAATTTCAAAATGATTGCACTGCTTTAAAGCCCTTTGACCTTTAATAATGTGTGGATACACCCTGATGTGCTACGCATTCTGCAACGCGCCTAGGCATGCTTCTGATCAGGTGGTCAATGTCCTCCTGTGGTATCTCATTCCAGGCAACCACCAACTCCTCTCGAAGTGCTTCTAGAGTCTGAGGAGGACGTTGCAAATTGAGCAATCTCCTACCCATCATATCCCACACGTGCTCAATTGGGGATAAGTCGGAAGATCTTGGTGGCCATGGTAACAATGTGACATCATTATGTTGAAAGAAGTCTATTGTGACTCTTGCAACATGTGGTCGGGCATTATCTTGTTGGAAAGTTGGATCTGCCAGGGTGTCAAGATAGGGTAAAAGATGGGGTTCTAGAACTTCGTGGATATAACGCTGCGCGTTCATGTTACCTCTGATGAAGATTAAAGGTGACCTGGAACCATAAGCTATAGTACCCCAAACCATAACTCCAACAGTGTGATGAACATGTCTTTCAACAAAAAACTGTGGATTCCTCCTTTCACCACGTCGCCTTCTAACCCTGGCACGACCATCGTGCATACCCAAACAAAATCGAGACTCGTCACTAAAGACAATACTGTTCCATTCCTGATCCCAGAGTGACCGTTGTCTGCACCACTCAAGGCGATTACGTCGGTGTTCTCGAGTTAAAGGGAGGACCCGATATGAAAACAAGCCAAAACTTCTCATTCGTCGGTAAACACTTCGCATGCCAATAGGTCTTCCGTGTTCTGCAAACCATTCATTTGCAATGGACCTGGTAGTGGAGAAACGGTCCCTTAAGGCCAATAATCTTAGGCGGCGATCTTCACGGTCTGTTGTTCTACGACGGCGTCTAGTGCCCCTTGCTCTTTGCGTACGACCTTCTCGAAGCCATGCCTGACAACACCTAACCACAGTGTCTACACTTCTTTGCACTCTAACTGCAATTGCCCGAAAAGAAAGTCCAGCTTCCCGAAGTCCCACTATACGGCCCCTATCAAACTCACTAAGTTGACGAAATCGTACAGGTCTCCGTACTCTAGGCATCGTAACCGATCGTAAAGGATGTCAAGAACCAAAATCCGCCAACGTTGATTCTTTACTGCGGCTGAAATATTCATTTTTAGAGCGTTAGTGAATTAAAAAAAAGCAGTATAAAAACCGGAATGTCCAACTGATAAGGCTGAAAATTTTTTCACTTGTTATTTACAATAAGATAAATACATTCACCAACTTTTATTAAAATAAAACCATTTAAACTGGGTGTTCGGATTTATATGTCACTTAGTATATATAATATCACCTCACGAATTCAAGTAATTTCGTAAAATTACAATCCAACCATAATCCTCGTATATCTAGATATGATCGCGTCCCCCTCGTAAGTGCACATCGTATCACTGCTTTTTCTCACGGCGAATTTTTTTTTTCTATCGAAGCAGCCGCGCAGGCAAAAGCCTAAATTCCGGAACACTGCGGCTGCTATGATGATCACAAAGAAGTTTTGTTCATACGATTTTTGAACTGCCTAAGGTTAGTAGAACTGGGAAAAGCTTCTTCTTGTAGATTATTCCACAATCTCGACACCCTCGGGACAAAGGAGCGGTCGTATCGGCCAGTTCCGGATGTACGAAGTTCGACACGGTTAGGATGGGACGACAAAGTCAGGCGGGTCTGTCTGGCAGGCACATCGCGCGGCGGTATCATGGAAGAGAGCTCTGAGGAATCTAGCAACCCTGCTATAACTCGTATGATTGTAGTTTTCAGGGCCAATGTACGGGTACATCTATCATGTGTGAAATATGTCTACTAAGTGCGTATAATTACCGGGGTGGGAAGTGTATTAATATATTAACATCAAAATATTATCGAAACTGTCCCATGAAAAAGTTTCCAAAGCTCTGAAATTGTGAAGTTACGTCAAAGTAAAAGAAAAATAAACAACCCGTCACGATTCTCAATAGTCAGTATAGTAAAAATACCATGGTACTTTTAATGGTCTCTCTCTCAAGAACTCTTGTTTTTCCGACCGCTGTTATATCCAATTGTAAAAATAACGGTAGGCACGATCCGTTATTTTTTTGTGACACTAAATAAACACTTTAATATAATTCAATAAAGAATCTGGAGGAATATTAACTTTCTGAAATTAAATCCAGTTCAATATCCATCATATTCGACGGAATTACGTTTCACTAATAATAACAATTAACTATTACATATTAACCGGAAATCATAGACATTTTCGATCAGTTGGTAGAAATTGAAACATCATCAATGATTTTAGATTGGCGAACACATAACATTTTTTGTAACGGTAACGCTAAACTATCAGTTCTCCGTAAAATTACAGCGATCCGTATGGCAATCAGGAATAGGGAAGCCATTATTCTCCATATTTAACGATAACAATAAAATGTATCGGACGGATTCGCCTATTGCATAATAATCCCCATATAACGAGTGATCCAAGCTGATTTATGAAAGTGAAGTCAAATAGATTGACATATGTCTATTTTCAAATGTCCCAACGTTTGATTATAAAACTATATTTAAGTATCATCAATGATAGATACACGTATCTAACTCAAAAGTAAATGGCAATAAGTAGGACGTATCTGCTCTTCCCACGCAACTCTGTCATCAGTTCATAGAGAACTCTAAGAAAAAAGTCAGCAAATGTATAACAAAAAAAAAAAAAGAATGGAACAAGTCAAACAATCCCATACAATTAGTGCATAGTCTCCACCCATTTGACACCGTTACGAACTAAATATGTCTCCCTTCCCTATCGACGGTATCAAACATCTGCAACGTTGTTATGACTAACCTTGCCTCTCGGCATACTCGGGTACCAAAAAGGAAGAGAGCAGCAAGGCAGCCACTCATCGGTCAGAGTGCGGCGCAGGTATTTCCAGATTCGCGTATGTAGAAAATATTCATATTTCATTTAGTTTCAGGAGCAAATGGAAGTCTAATATGTATGAAGTATGTCTAATAAGTAGGTAGATTTAGCGAGATCAAGCGTATAAATATACTAACGCTATAAAAATATGGCATATGTGTATACTCTCCCTCCGCCTCCTATAACACTCAACCATCCTTTTTTAACCCCAACAAACTTTTTTCTGAAATTGATAAGGGGCTTATGAACAGTCGAAAAACGAAGCGTCTTTTATTTTCTTCATCAACAACCGAGCGGTACTTTTCAAGTTATAGAGTGACTAATGATTATTATCGAACAGACAGACAGACCGACGTAAGTGAGTGTTATGGTTTTGTACAAACATGACATATACAACATCCAAACAACAAAATACCTCATTATCGTAATTTTTCACGATTAGAATACTGAGAAGGTAAATCAACTGTACCAAAATCGAAAATATTCGAGTCCCTTTAAATGTTTAAATATTTTTTTAAATGCAATAAACTGATATGAAAAAAGATTGGGAAATAATATAAACGACTTATAAAAAGAATTATTGGTTTTGCCCAAAAATTGTCAGAAAGCTGTAAAGCATACAGAAACAAGGTTTGGGAGTAATCTGAAAAACGGTGGAGTTTGAACTTTTTCCAAAATTCTAACCTGACTGGAAAAAAAATTGGCTGTGGCCAAAATATATTAGAATGATATAAAACATGTCGAGGGTTTGTCAAATGACGTTATCTACTATTTTAAACCATACTTGATTTGGTGTTCAAGAACTTTTACTTATCGTCAAAGAACTGTATTTCCATTTTATTCCCTGAATCAAGAATTACGTATATTTGATACTAAGTCCTCGGTCTATAAATAACGTTTAGGGATGATATAATCTTTTTGATTTTTTTTTGCTCATTACTCCGCTACCACTATAATGATCGCACATCTTACGGTTTTATTTTTGTGATTTAAATATCAAACAAAAAATGTATGAAATTCGAAAATGTTCACGAACGCAATTATTTATTTGCTCATGTGAAGGAAGTAAAAACATCTAAAAATATTATTGTATTGTATCAAGTACCTCTCCTCAAGACTGCTGAAGCAATATCTTTATTACGTAATATTTTGTTTGTTCATCATTATACTGATTACCTGAAGGCTAAATACATGAAACAACAATTTGCCCTCCAGTTCGTATACAGCAAATATTTACCTACACTTGCAGCGGCACAAATGGCAACAACGCAATATCCACCTGTTCAATTGCAAAACCAACTCGCACCATTTAAAATAAAGTAAAATAAAACAAAGCAATGCTTATACGAGTATTGTTTTTTGCTATCGGCGATCTATATTCGCAAAGTAGGCGGTGGCCGTATAGTGCGCGCCGTTTACCATTCAAAGCTAAAGTTCAAACACCGTTCAAACTATACGTTGAGGGTGACGTATGTATTTCATTTATGATTATATAAAATAATTGTGTAATGCATTCGTTTACCCACAAATAATGTATAAACAAGCATATTTTTTAAAAATACAAACAACCCGACTGCAGTAACTGAGAATAATGAAGACTTAATTGTGCCATCAAGAGACATATACGAGCCCCTTCCCACTTCAATTGGCCCAACTATTGAAATCTTAGTTTTTTTCTTATCAAACACAAATAATAAAAATGTAGCAGGGTGTTATAAGTTTAAAATATTAACAATGAATATTTTGATAATATATAGCAGAAAACACCAACTTTATCACTCCCTAATCAAATTTGCAGCATAAAAATAACACATGTTGCAATTATAGCATATCAACCTATTTTCATTTCAATGCAAAATAAGTGTATAACGCATAGGTGGCTGTGAAAAATAAAAGCCATGACAATTGTTTTTATTAATCACAGCTGTCAGAATACGTTTAAAATAGTTTTAGGTAGTTAAGGTTTTCAAAATGGGTAGAGGAAAGGTTATTAGTGAGGAAATTCGGTTACTGATAATTAAATTTTTTAATTCTGGGAAATCAAACTCAGAAATTGCAATTTTGTTAGACTTATCGCGGTACAGTGTGAGAAATATTGTTAGACGGTATAACGTAACTGGTTCAGTTAATATTAAGCCACGATATGTGAATAAAAGTAATATCACAAATGCCGACCGAAGAGCATTAAGAAGAATAATCATGAAAAACAATCGTGCCAATTATTTACAATTAAGTGCTCTGTGGAGTGACGCTGTTGGAAGGAGAATTTCGAGGTCCACAACTCATAGAGAGGCCCACAAACTGGGATTTACCACTTGCAAGGTAAGTTTTCTTATAAAAAAAAGTGAAGTAAAAACCCTAAAGTTGCACAACTTGTTTATAGGCCAAAGAAAAGCCACTATTAACTCCACTGCAAAAGAAAAATCGGCTTAGATGGGCTAAAGAACATAGACAATGGACACCTCAACAAACAATGGTGTGCAATACAATGGAGTGATGAGGCCCGATTCGAAGTTTGTGTTAGTGACAGTCGCAGTAGAGTTATTCGCAAAAAAAATGAAGCATTCCATGTTGACTGTCTGAAGAGAAAAGTGAAATTTCCAGCATTCATTATGGTCTGGGGCAGTATGTCATCAAAAGGAGTAGGAAAACTTTATTTTATTGATGGAAATGTGGATACAAACAAATATTTGGCAATTTTAGAAGAATCGCTTTTACCAGTGATGGAAGAATGACATCCGGCCAAGATTTTGTGTTTCAGCAAGATGGTGCAGCGTGCCATACCTCAAAAAGGCTATAAAATGGATGGAAGAAAATAATGTACCACTTTTGAAATAGGTTTCTAGCAGTTCAGATTTGTCACCTATTGAAACTTTGTCGTACAATCACCGAACTGAGACAAAAGCTTCAAGAAATATGGAATTGTTTTACACCAAATTTTTGCCACAACTTGGTTAACACTATGCCCAAAAGAATTTCAGCCGCAATAAAAAATAAAGGTGATGTTACCCAATGGTAATCTTTCAATTGTTGCTTTGTTAACTTCGCGCATTTATTCGCACATTGTTTATTTGTTCAGATGTTCTATTAGTTATAGGTCTAAGTGATTTCAAATATGTATTTTTACGACTAGAGTGTATATAAAATGTTTTTGAGAAAATAAATTGTTTTAGAAGTAAATAGTTTCGTCATGTTTAGTTTACAAAGGCATATTTTGGTACAAATCTTGAAGTGGGCCAACTGAAGTGGGAAGGGGCTCGTATATACACCTATAATGATTAAGCTGTTGCCCGTGGAATAGGAATTTCAAAGTTGAAATTTTAGATTAAAATCCGTAATTTTTTTATGAAATTTTGGTATACCCAATGCCGCCTGCATCGTAAAGACTAGAGTTTATAAAATTTATTTCGTCTATTGACCACTCTGAGAATTAATTATTAGCCATTGCATTTCATATATCAAAACTCATGGAGCCATTAAAGGTGTAGCCAGTACAATAAGAATTTCAAGATTGACTTTTTCATTAACTTCGCCATTTTGATTTTATAAAATTTAATATAGACAGTGCCACTCATACCTCATATGTCGAAATCCTTCAAGCCGTTTGGCTTGTAGCTTGCAAAATAGAACTTTTATCTACACCGAGAAAACGTGGTCAATTAAACAGTTGTTCTGAGAAATGTTCAGTATCCGTAATAATCTTTTCAATTACTCTAAGGAACTAAATTATTTGGTTTAATTAAACTGAATTTTCTGGAACCAGTTTGGATAGAAAGAAATATACATTTTGTAATTTTCTTGAAAATACCAAACCAAGTACCTGTTTTACTAAACTGTTTAATTGATTTAGGCAACTTAATTTATGTAGAAAATGTACATTTAAGACAAATAAACATTTCAATAAAAACAGCTAAACTATTTATTTGAATCGCGGACTCGGCCCTTCATTCGTGAATGATCGAGGGTATGCGTCAGACGCAGTGCCGGTGACGCGCTTCGAACTCCTCAGTTTCATTTGTGATTTTCGCGAGGAGCTTTATATTCGAATGTTGCCGTTGTTGGTACATTGGCTGGGAAGTGGATCAATCATGGTGAACAAGTGAAATACTCGAGTATAAGGCGCTTAGGGACCCACAAGCACGGTTAGAATATTTCTCGCTTCAGATGAAACACTGTTTATAGGGGTCCCAGAATCGAATTAGGAATAAATTGACCCCTAAAGAAATTCAAACCCACTGCTGACGTGATGGAATGGGAAGAACTTAATAATAATATACATATATTGAGGAAGTGAAGCCTCCCGTTGTCGCAGACTGTGTAGTAATTGAAAATATCCTCGTTTGTTCACAGTGCTGCCGAATTAATTCATCTATGTAAGTTTTATTATCAAAAATAAAAAAAAAATGTACACATGATCAGGTGGCTGTATTCAATTTCACGTATCTCTTTCGCTACTTTCAGAAACTAAAACAAAGAATTTCTGCTAGAGAATGATGATATAACCTGTTTCTGGACAAACAGCCAAATAGTTGGTAAAACTTGATCCCAGATAAGTTCACAATCAACGAAAATAAAAAATATGGAATTTTGATAGAGTTTTATTTTCATGTGAAAATTTTTTGATATCTAAGATTTGTCGGAACACAATTAAAATATACATAATTTAGAAAAACGCAATTCTTTTAAATTACATTTATTATCCAAATATCCTTGTAATGCTAACTAAAATAATTCATCAAAACAAGGCAAACACTTTTGCCTACACTAAATAAACAAATTTAATGAATAGAATCAAATCGTTATTTTAATAGTTCAGTAATTTTAAATAAATTAGTGTAATCAATCCAAGTAACCGGTTTAATAAATTTAATTAAACGTTAACTAAGCTGTTCTAGAAATGGATTTAAATGAAAATAATTAAACTTGTTAACTGTCACACAGTCAATTAAATTTTTTAAAGCTTTCTCGTCCTTGTCGTAGTAACAATGTGTAGATACTAATTTCATCGAAATACTTCTCAAGTTATAGGTGGTTATAAGGTTAGCGGACAGCCGGTCAGACAGACAGACCGACGAAAATAGTGACATGTTTTTTCGTGATGTACTTGTCATACTTATGACATCCAAAAAATGTCACATTTTGTAAATTTTTGCGATTACAGATAAGTTGGCGTGGGATGTAAAAACATCACCTTTTAGAATCGGTCAAAAAAACTACATAAGCTTTAAATGTTTATTATCAGAATCAGCTGACAAAAGCTAGTATCTATCTTTATTAAAAAAATGTGCGAATATAATCTTAAAAACAATTTCGGACTGGAATGCAAGTACTGAAGTCAAGCTATTCTACTAAATCATTTTTATGTGAGCGTTATAAAATCACTTAATCACCTCATAGCTAACTTGCTCAATTTATATACGGATCGCCTGTTTATGTTCCCGCATATTTTAATAAATTAATCCGCTAATATGCGTTCATGTATCAGCAACATTTTTATATTTTTTCCTGGTCGCTCATTAAGTTACACAAGATCTCAGCGGTTTGTCTAGATTTCAGTAATATACTCGTAAAATGAATTCGACGTAACTAATCGTATAGTTTAGATTATTTCGTGATTTAACGTCTTCATCATCCACTGAGAGATGTTTTGGATGCAATAAAGCCAGTGGACAGTTAAAAGTCAAGTTCAATAGCACTCCAAGGATTTTGAGCTGTAAATATTGAACTATGAAGTGTATAGAATTAGTCTATCTTTAACGAACCAAATATGGTTTTTGAATTTTTTTGTTTAACCTAACATTAAGTCACTATCACAGTCTCAGTTAAAGTTCCTTGTTTCTTCCATATTTTACATTTCTTGGGTGATTTCCATTAATGCAACATATTGATATTAATAATTTTGGAAATACCTCGCCATAATTTTGGAAAAAATATCTATGCTAGCTTTTCTATAGCCCATGAGGGTTGGGTTTTGAAGATTGGATCGCAGAACGAAAATAAGGTTGAATGAAGAATATCCTGACAGGAATATTCCTTGATATTTCTCAGGGTTGTGAGATCATTGAGATGGCGGCGAGATTCTACTACTCTTTACTAGGGTAAAACTAAAAACAAGGACAAACAACTGAGTTACCGACAATCCGCGCCGTTTTTAGTCAAAACAAACAAATGTCCCGAGACCAGCGACCGCGTTCCTTCACTGCGTAAGGAAGACTGACTCCCTTCTAGGGATGGGCAAAAATAACCGGTTAATTGACGAACCGGTTTTTCTAAATTAATTAACCGGTTATTTCATAATGTACGGTTAACCGGTTATCGGTTAAAAAAATGCAATAACCGGAAGGAATGCTTTTCTTTTTATATTTACACAAATCTGAGTAAATATGGGAGTAGTGAATATTACGCTCCACGTTTTGGGATAGCTCTAGGTTCTGATGCGTGTTCTGTGATCACAAAACGCCTTTTTTATGCCACGGCTTATGACAAAATTTGACGTTTGACAGATGCCAACTTCACGTTTCCCGCATTTACATTTATTATTTTATAACTTGGATTGATTTATCTAGGAGCTTGGCTAGCCACGGTGTGAACTTGGCCAATGACACTTTAAATTGTTTAAAAGTTATTGATATAATAACAGTTTTTTTTCTATCAATAACCGCCCATCCGTACTCTTTTCCCCTTGCCACGCTGTTGCCAACCCTATTGGTTGGGGGAGGAGCGTCTACAGGTTGTAAAAAATTTGAAAAAAAATAGTTACATAGAAACACTCGAGCGAGTCAGATATTGCTATTATACTATACAGGGCGTTTCTTAATGATATGCGAATATTTAAGGGTGTGAATCTACATGAAAAATTAATGTTAGTTTGATTTATAAACTATTTTCCAAAAATGTTTCCTTAGAAAAACTCAGGGTGTGGAAGTTTTAGGAAAAAAATGGAAATGAATTAATATTTTCAGAACCGCTTCAGATATTTCACTGATATTTAGTACGTAGTGAAAGTTAATAAAGTTGCATAGTTTTCAATACAAAAATAATTTTTAGCTTTAACAGTGGCGTGTGTATGGGTATTGACTTCGATATTTTTTAAGAAAAAAGTGGTACGCCAATGGTTTTTGGCCAAATAAAAACTGTTTTTGAATTCCCCGTTCAATTTAAAACAAATAAACTCTCTTGAATTGTTTTCCTTCGATGCGTCATTTTTGAGTAAAAAAATAAAAACCTTCTATAGTCTAACTTGCAAAATTATTATTAATTTAATTGTATAAACTAAACACATTAGGGATAATGAACAAAAACAACTGACAACATAAACATAGCATTAAAACCAACGAAATGATTACAAAAATTGTTGAAAATGGCCCCCTTTACTTAGTATGCATGCATCCGCCCTCCTTCTCAAGGAATTGCGCACTCGTTGAAATATCCCTGGAGTGTTTTTTATTCTATCACAAGCTGCAACTATTCTTTCTCGTAATTCCTCTACAGTGTTAATGGTAGTTGTGTACACTAGTGTCTTAAGATAGCCCCACAAAAAGAAATCTAAACTGTTGAGGTCTGGGGACCTTGGTGGCCATTCTTGGGGCCCACCGCGGCCAATCCAACGATTTGGATAAACAGTTTGTAAATAATTACGAACCGCTTTACTGAAATGCGCTGGTGCACCATCATGCATGTACCACATATTGTTTCTTAATACTAACGGAACATCATCAAGCAGCAAACGCAACTGTTGTTGAAGAAAATTGAGGTAAATCTGTCCGTCAAGTCGTCCCGGCAAGAAAAATGGGCCAGTAAAGTGGTTGCCAATAATTCCTGCCCAAACTTTAACCGAAAATTGGTGTTGGAAACGGGTTTCGGTTACGGCATAGAGATTTTCTTTTGCCCACAAATGATTATTGTGGAAATTCTGAATGGTTGGGCTATTAATAAAGGACGCCGGCTGTATCTCGGCTGCTAGTCAAGCTAGAACTATCCCTTAAACAATTTTATAACGAAAGAGGTCAAGGACAATTATTAGAAATTATTTTTAGCTTCCAAAAGTGGCCTCTAGCGTAACCCTAACCTCAAAATTAGAAATTAACATATATCTAAAACAGCTTGATTCCATAGTATTCGTGTTTTGCAACCATTTTTTTGAAACCATTTTTTAGTAAGTCCATTCTTTTTTTGCAAGTGTGGGACCTTCCCACACCATTACGTGACACTCAAATCATCAGACTATTAAAATATACACTTTTCAGCATGTAATTTAACGATCGTTTTTTTTTCTATTATTCTGGTCGGCTGGCCTAGACGTACCCTCTTGCATAAAGGGCTGATATATTGTGAAGGAACGTAACCGGTTATAAGGTATCCCTTCTAATGTTAATTTCAAAATCCCCTATTGGTAAGGTTTCCTGTTTAACCTACCATTGAAGTCTCTACGATAGTGTCAGTTAGGGTTCCTCGTTTAAGCTACTATTGAATTCTCTACCATATTTTGCATTTCTTGAATGATTTCCACTGATGCTTTTTGCCACATTTTTAGATCAATTTACCACTAATACCTCCAAGACTCGTTTTTGGACGTTTTCTGGAGTAGACTTAGATGTCTACTGCAACAAATTTCTTAGAACGCTGAATCTGCAAGAAATGTTTTTAAAGCTAATAACACTTATTATAGCCACCAATCAGTTTTACACATGTCCAAAAATCAGTTAGGTAGCTACAAAGTTATACAAAAACTTTATGTAACATTGGGGTTTCTTCTTTCTGCAACCAATAAAATAGTCATGTGTGATGATCCTTAAACAAAAACCTGCATGAGATATAGTTTGCATCGCATATTCAACTTGGTAGTGAATGAAGTCTCCCTGCTGGGGAGATGATAATCCTCGTCGTATCATGCTACGTTGCACATTTCAGAATTATGTGTGTGATATTTCTCTTAAACTATCCATTTATTTAGAATATATTTTTCTTCTTCTAAAAGATGACAACAAACTTTATACAGGATAATTCGAAAAAATGTGGCAATATTGCTATTTGATAAGAAAATAAAATCCTAAAATAAGTACCTAATAAAAAAGTTACTGTCCCATTATCACTGATTAAAGACTACCTGAATACGGTAATCAGTGTTAGTACAAAAATAGAGGGTGCTGTAAAGTTTTGCGCCACTGATGAGACTGAATAAGGGCAGAACATGATCATTGTTTAAATGCCGGTGTGGTGACGTAGGATGACTCTTCTAACACACGACATTTAATTTTCAAAGTAGAGCGGGTTGAAGTTTTTTATGCGGATTTTACCTCAAATATTCAAACCAACTCTTATCCAAAAGGAGTAGTCTAAATATAACTTCTCCAGAGTAAAGATGCGTATAAAAATAAATACCTTATTCAGAAATGAAATAGATGTTTAAAAAAGTAAGCGGCATAGAAAATTATTTTCTTGTACTTCCAACGTCTACTGGCGGGGAAGAATTGTAATCGCGAAAATTTTTTAAAATCAGATATTATGTTTTTTGGATATTGTATGACATGTACATCACGAAAAACCATGTTAATGATTTAAGTCGGTGTCGTTTTTAGAAATCCGGCGACAGAGATAAAGACCAAAAAGAAAAAAAACCCTCAAACCTCGTTTTTAGACGTTCCAGAAGATCCTGATCATTTAAGAAAACATTTGTAGAGGTAAGAAAACTTGGGGGTGGGGATGGTTTGTCTCAATTTTTTGTTGTTAGTGCATTTATACGCTCCCAACTTTGGTAATTCTACATACATATTAGACATGCTTCACATATATTTGTCCGTACATTAGTCCTTAAAAGTAAATATATTACATAAATAGTCTCAGTGGTGAGTGTTGATCTTCTGGTATGGTATTACACGTATCTCTGCCGCCCTACAGCATAGTGTTTTCTATGCTGTCACGTCTGACGGGATTAAGTATCGTGGAGAGGCGACGATTCCAGGTGCACTACCGGTAGGGCAGGGAAAGGATGTCTATGGGCTAATTGTATGGACCTCTTTCATCACCTTTTTTCTCAGAAGGTCTAGTTTGTGCTGAACGTTTCCTGAACTGATAACGGCGTTGCGTGGGAAGTACAGAGTCAATCTACTCAACGCCATTTTTTCTGTATAGGTAAATACTTCCCAATTGCCACCAGTATAGTCGCAGCCACGAAATCTTTTGCATGTATTGGCTATGATATCGGTACTGAATGTACAAAGTTCAATATCTCAAATCAAAATCACAATTTCAACATTCCGTATATTATCAAGAATCATAGTTATAGGAACTTGTCGCGGTATTTTTGAACTACTATGCTCTAGAAATATTGCCACGTTCTTCTGAAGCACCGTTATGAGTTTGGTGTCGCTCATTGGGTCACCCTATAGAAAATGTATATCATTACAATGCCCCGGGGCGAAGGCCGTACTCTTATTAGCCACTGACCGGACTTTCACTGTTGCTTTGTCGGTCCATGTTCCTTTTTCTTATTCCGAAAGAACGTACTACACCTCTATATCGAGCACCTAGATTAACCTATGTCGCAAAAACGGGCCGATCGGGCAAACTGGCTATACATTCTAAACGCAATGAGAAATTTATTATCGCCATAGATCGGAATTTCGATTTACAATATCCTGGTAAACGTGCATACGTTTATAACAAAATTCTATATCGAAAGCATAGTCGAAAGTGCCTTTCTGTTATATCCTCTGAAACCGTAAATTACATATTTTAACGGCATTACACGACACTTACGGTGATAATACTACAGAAAACATTTGAATATACGATTGCATTACATGCCTAGTTTGAGAAGTGGGCCATTGTTTGGCGAGCACTTTTATAAACTGAGGTGCATGTCTCTGAAGGATAGAATGTGAGACCAATAATGGCCTTCTACAACGAGGTAGGTATATAACGCTTTTCACTATTAACACTTACACCCACAGCAATATTGATTCTAGGGGCACTCGATTCACGGAAACACTCACAATGCCCCTTCATCTACAACGCAGTTATTTTTTACAATGATGAACCTAGAGCCGCGAAATTACTATCATATGAAGAATTTGAAAGATGAAATTTATTTAGAATAGAAATACATAAATCAGTTGCAAAAATGTATCTGTCACCTCATACAAATATACCAATATAACATTATTTTGTTTGTATAACTGTTACAATTTATACTTTTGATACCTGAAAGATTCATTATATACGTATGTTACCGGCAATCTGTAGAATCCGGTATTCTATACAATACCTAGGTAATGTATAGAATACCGAATGCGCAGCCGGTAATCTATGTAAAAGACGGGAGCAAGGAACGGGTTTTGCTGAAGGGGAAGGGGTGGCTTCCAGCAATATCAGCTGCAAAACAGCTACAGGGCAGCTACAAAACAAAAATGGAGGAGTGTGAATGGTGGTTCCCTTGCTAAAAGTTAAAGTCCCATAAGAAAATGGACGGGGTAGCACCCAAACCAAAACAACTAAACGTAAGGTATCAAATAAAAAGGGTATTACTCCATAAACTGGTGTTTGGGGGTCTAATATCCCAGAATCTGGAAGTTAACGAAACGACGATCACACCACAATCTCAGCAGGAAACTAAAAAAAATTGTTGATTTTAATATAGATGATTTTAAATAATATAACTTGTTTTATTTGCCCGTCATTTTATAGGGACGCCGGTTAGCATTGATAAATTTAGACCAAGATCTATAAATTTGACACATTGCCGGTGGAACTGTAGGTATTGTATACAATCCCTAGGAACTGTATTCATAATATTTCATACATTGCCTGGGCAACCCAAGTATTCTATACATTGCCTAGGTATTTTATAGAATACCTGAATTATAGAGATTACCGGTAACATATACATCATATTTTTATACAACTAAATTTTTAACTTGTAACTTATCAAATGTTTTTATGTTTTTGTATTCTGTTTTCAGTTTTTTCGGGGGGATAAGTGCAAGAGTAGCAATATGTTAAACTTCGCCCCCTAAATACAGGCAACTTTACTATTATTATAATACATAATCTTTCATTAGAACAGCATTTTTTATTACTAAGTCTCCTCTTTTGTTTGGCCCAAAACGAGTTATATCTCAAGACAGGAAGACAGGAAACGAATGGAATTATCATCAACACAGATTATTAGCTCAAAAATCATCACTATGTACCTATGCAATGCCGTTTCCTTCTAGCTATAGTACAAAACTTACAGCTTAGACCTCCAATAATGCCATCTCTGAAGAAGGTTTTACATCACATCAGAGCCAAACATTGATAGCTGAAGTGTCATAACGTTTAGGCAACACGTACAGCTACAAAACGAGTGCACATCAAGTGAACAACCTCTAGTTCTAAGTTGACATCTTGAGGAAAACCTACATACATGTCACAAAAAACATATATAATGTCAAAAAAATCCTACGTAATGTTATTTTCATACATAATGCCCCTGCGGCTTACCATTACCTGGTGAAGATACCAATGTCAAACGAAAGTTACAGCCCGAATCTCTTTATTAGGCAGGCATCGTCAAGCTAGTGTTGCCATTTATACCATCTATGATGACAGGCTGTGTAATACTGGTGATAACATGCTGTAAGACAATGGAAGGATCACTTTATATTCACTAGTGCTGAATCAATATATAGGTAATATAAAAAGAACGATTTCATAATAAAACGATAAACCTGAGCGCAAAGAGTTTAGAGGAAATCACGTAGCATAATAATTATATCCCATTTTGTAGGAGTACGGTTGTTAGTAGCCACAATGTTGGAATGTCTTTTATTTTTCCTAACCGCACTTTTGCTTAATAGAGTGAACAAAGCAGTGAAACGTGAGAGAGTACCACATTTGCTTTTCAAGAATTTTTAGGCGTGGTGTACAAAATTACCAATCGTGACCGGAAAATCAGAGAAAAATACCTGCTGTTGGTACTCTGTTTACACTCAAAATATGTATCCGGGAGACCGGAAAGAATAGCGCTTATATAACTGTCAATATTTGTGATCAATTATTCAGTTTAGGTAGTGAGGCCTGGGTTTCGACTAACATTGTTGAAAAAAAGTGTGCCAAGAACATTGATTCAATACGTCGATACAGCAATGCTATTAGAATATCAGTCTTGCTATATGTACGTACCGCCAAAAAGTGTTTTGCCAAATTTAATAATTATTGAATCTTTTAAAAAATGTTACGCTTCCTAGAATCAACAGAATTGCAAATAGCTGAAAAACAAAGTTCAGAAACTATTCAAAGATTGTCCTCTTCAATCAAATATTTTTCAACTAGGTATGCCCAAAAATTACACTGGTGAGCAAAATTAAAATATTTTTTTTGTGACATGGATAAAACAAGGTGGTTATTATGTAAAAACATACCCAAAAAGCTGGAAATGGCATTCGATTTTTTGTATCACCCACAGTTTTCTTGCAATAAGGCATTTTATTTGCTGCTTATACTCGTAAATTATCAGGATATGTGTGTAAGAGTACTAATAAACACTCGAATAAACATCAATCTCAGAATGTTGTTGGCGATGTTTTACGGCGATATGTATCTCTTAACAATGTCCAGCAATAATCAGCAAGCAAACTGACACTCCATTTGCCTTGATACCGTTTTTCTATAGCAGAAATGTCTTAGTGGAACCGTTCACCATGTTCATCATTTACCGCACCTAAATTTTCCGGAAAAAAATCGAGATGAAAATCCAAAAAGTGAATTTTTAGAGACATGTTACATCCCATTCCTTTATAAGCATTAATAATTAGTTCACTCACAATATCTTTATAATTGTCCGCCTTCATATTGCCTAAAAAGTTTGCAGTAACTGATTTAAAAGCGTTCAAAGTTCGTAATTGAGTTTCATTCAGAGCACCGTCAAATACATCATCCTTCATAATTTTCCGTATTTGTGGACGCACAAATATGCCGTCATTAATTTTTGCCTCACTAAGTATCGGAAATGTTTGTTTTAATTCCATAAACCCTCTTCCATTTCGATCCATAGCTTTCACAAAATTTTTCATCAGTCCCAACTTAATATGCAAAGGTGGAAGCAACACGTTTTTGGGATCAACTTGTGGTGGTTCATGAGCAATGTTTTTGAGGCGACGAGTTAATACCTCACTCCTACTATTCATAATGATGATCTCGCGCACAAAGAAAACAAAAATATTTGGTATATCCCAATTGCATTCCAAGAAGAAGGGCTATTACCTTTAACTCTGTCATATGGCCCATCAATATTCATTACAACGGAAGCTGAGCTTGAATATTTTCATATCATTCCTTCATATGAACTGACTGCGCTTAGGTACAGATGGATATTTATTAACGTTGTGTACCAATACCGCTTTTCAACTTAGCTTAGATCAATCAATGAACAAGCACCGATCATTTGGAACATGTTTCTGTCATAACGCGTCAAACAAAATGTTGACATCGGAGCAATATATCAACTCCCTTTCTTGACGGAAACAGTGTGTGAGGTCTTGTTGCCGTTTTTGGTAAAAAGTAATGTTAACCGTGGAGAAGATTCCATCCTTTTAATCTTGACGCTATAAGTTCTGACTGGGACATTGACAGATTTAATACTCGAACTAAGTCATTAAGTTCGCCCTGTGTGATCAAATGCGGCGCTGTTGGACATCCTGGCAGGTCAAACGAAGGATCGGAAATTTTTACGCTTTCTGTACCATCACTTTCAGAATCGGTGGATTATACTTGTTCATCCAAAGACCACGATTCTGGTGGGACTGGGTCAGAAAGTTCATCACTATGCTTAACGGGCCGCAAACCTGATGGTAAATTAATATACTTAACAGTATGTTTCGTTTTTGGTGCAATACCTTTAATATTTGTTAGGAAAAAAAACAATCAGTAGTATGGTGTATCGCTTCTCCCCAAACCATTGGTACCGCAAAGGCCATTTTACAACAACATATATGAGGGACCCATACTTTATCTTGGTTGCCAACTTTAATTCCAAAATAAAGTTCGTATGCTTTCAACACAAGCGGCGTAAAAGTCCGTGTTTGGGATTTAAAAGTTAGCTCTCGGCACACATAACAAAAACTGTTCGCACTATTTACACAACTAAAAACATCACACCGTTTTAACAAAAATTAGGTAGTACTCAGAACATCTCAGTACTCTTCAACACAGAAAACGTAACTGACTCGGCTGCTATTAGTCTACTAATAAACGGAATATGCTCTCTAAACATAGAGCTCGCATATAGTAAACAGGAATAGACAGGTCTTAACATTATATATGTGCGTCATCGCATAAACGCCGAGAAATGCAGCGATATGAGATGTTACGTATTGTAATTCATAAAAGTAGATGTTAAGGAATATCTGTTTTCAGATTTGATTTAAGGGTCTCAAAATACATAAGATACACCCAAAAATTGTCATGTCACAAATCCTGTGTTTATCAGTGTTACCAGAAAGTTATAAAACCCAGTTTGGCAACGGTCTCAACCATTTTTGGAAGATTTTAAACAATTAAGTATTGCATAGGTATTTCCAAAAGTCACTTCAAAAACCAAAGCTATAAAAGCCAAGCTTTGAGTTTTTATTACATAAACATGTTTTCAAGTTCGTTTGATGGCAGATCTCCGAAAATACGTCCGTAAAATTTTCAGACAAACTACTTGGCTTCATTTTCAACGAATAATTTTTATTAAAATGGGCTCACTATTATAATGTGATCCAATTCAGTTGGTATATTTTTAGTAATTAGCTGCGATGGAAATACTGTGCGTGTTATACCTAATGTGATTACACATATTCTTTAGACGCGTGCGTAGGTGTCCGTTACAATTTACAATTACATTACAACATGCACAGTAACAACTTTAAAAAACATATGTTCACGCGATACGATTTGATGTTTTTCGAAGGTGACGGTCGGCTCATTTGAAATGTAGATACCTACACAGAACAATCTCCAAACTGGATTTGTGAAATATAAAAACATGCGTGTTCTATTGTTATTTGCCTACGTTTTCACGTATTACTAGTTGAATTCGCAGTTAGGCAATATTTGATTAAATAGTTTGGAACCTCCTGATCCGTAGGCTGTTGGATAAATAATATGCATTTAATTTTGCCACCAACTAAAGTTAACTTGAGCGATTCGAAAAAAAATGGAAATAATCGGTTTTTACAAGTTTGTATTCCTTTCCTAAGCTTCTAAAGTGAAATGATAATACAATTGTAAAAACTGTATGGCATACTAAAAGATATGAATCTAAAAAGCTGTTTTTTTCATTTCCATTCAAGTTTCATATGTCATTTCTGGTAATACTTTTATTAATACGAGGAATGTCTTTTAAGTTTTGCATATAGAAACATAGTAGGCCGCGCGGATCGAACGTCAGTACTGAATCTTAACCTCACTCTTTAGTAAACTTAAATTCAAAGTTTCACAACAATATACGTGCAGTGTTCTCATTACAGTGAATTTTTAAGTGTCACGAAGTCATTAGAAAAATGGAACTCAACCGAGACCATTTTCGCGACATAATTTATTACAACTTTCAGTGACAATTATCGCAACAAGAATGCCTTGCTGAGTTACTGTCTGTTTTCGGCAACGAAGCGCCACATCAGTCGACAATTTCCCGTTGGTATGGAGAATTCAAACGTGTACGGGTGAGTCTTAGCGACGATCCCAGGGTGGGTGCACCAAAAATGGCAGTCACCCAGGAAAACGCCGATGCTGTGCGGAAACTCATCATGGAAGATAGACATGTGACATATCGTGAGATTGAGGCGCCCTTGAAGATCTCAAAGACCTCAATTCAAAAAATTTTACAAGAAGAATTAGGAGCAAGAAAATTAGTTTCTCGTTGGATACCCCAAAGTTGGCTGAAGAGCAGAAAGCAGCCAGGGTTGATTGGTGTCAAAAAACGCTTGACCGTTTCAATTTCGGAAACTCAAAAAATGTGTACAGCATTGTTAGTTGTGATGAATCGTGGATTTACTGTTATGAACCAGAAAATAAACGACAGTCTGTTGTTTGGGTGTTCCAAGGTGAAGAAAAGTCAACAAAAGTCATCCGTTCTCGAAGTGTTTCGAAAAAGATGGTCGCGACATTTGTGACAAAAGCGGGTCATATTGCAACAATTCCTCTTAATGAGCAAAGAACTGATACTGCGGATTGGTATACCACCATAAAAGTCATCACCGAGCTTGGAAAAATCAACCCCGAAAGAAGAATCATCCTCCACCAAGACAATGCAAGCTCGCACACAGCTCAAAAAACAAGGCAGTATTTAACGGAATTATTGGACCATCCTCCATATAGTCCCGATCTAAGTCCTAACGATTTCTTTACTTTCCCGAAAATTAAAAACAGACCGCGTGGTCAAAGGTTCCAGTCACCAGAAGAAGCAGTTCACGCATTCAAAAATGCCGTTTTGGATCTGCCATCAAACGAGTGGAATAAGCGCTTCGAAAATTGGTTCGGACGCATGCAGATGTGTATTAATCTTCGTGGAGAATACTTCGAAAAACAATAAAGTCATTTAAAACTACCTACCGTGTTGTTTTATTTCCATATGTGAAACTTAAAAGACATCCCTCGTAATTGTATCACGTATTTTTCGACACTTGGTGGTAGT
The DNA here is from genome assembly GCA_963669975.1 of Acanthoscelides obtectus. Classification (NCBI taxonomy): domain Eukaryota; kingdom Metazoa; phylum Arthropoda; class Insecta; order Coleoptera; family Chrysomelidae; genus Acanthoscelides; species Acanthoscelides obtectus. The sequence continues at coordinate 86,990,192 of CAVLJG010000004.1, forward strand.
TACCTTTGATTTCATAGAATCAGGTGGGAGTGCTGTGCTTCCAGTTCCCAAGCTTGATTTAAACACTTTATGGATAGTCATGCGGAATCGCATAGCAACAATCTGTTGCGCAAGTCAGCAGACTATACAGTCGAGCAAGTTTGCAAGCACTCAAGGCCGCGGATCGCACTGAGAACAAAATTAAATCGTGCGACTTTAGGTCCAACCAAAATTATAATTTTTCTTCAACAACCAATCTCTAAATTGATTGTGAGATCAATTTAAAATTCCCGAATACTAGTTAACAATGCCAATGCACCCCTCAAACTGACGCAACTCTTTCTCTTTGCTCTCCCTTCTTCCTTTCTTTCTCCCTGACTTTGTTTGGTATCTGGGCAACCACACATGTCAGACCTACTGACTTACAACCGCTTTATCAGACAAAAAGGAATAGTGAACACTTTATGCACCTAAGAGCCGGAGGATAGGGAGTCACTGTATTGAGAAACATCCCAAAATAATAAAAACGAGCATTTCAAGGAAAATATAAGTAACCGAATAAGTAATGAGTAAAAATGAAAAAAATGAGTCCGTGGACGCCCAGAAGAATACCTCTACTGTCTCAAAGGAGAAGGAAATCTCAGCAGAGGAGATCTTTTGTTACCAGTATGACCTTCCACACAACGCTGTCATCAGTTCATAAAGGCACAAGTTAGTCCCTCTAACAACATGTACAGCAAAAAATTAAATGGACCAAGTCAGCCAAACAGACCGATACAATTAGTCCATACTCCATAGTCCACGCGCATTCTACATATACAGGGTGTCCGCAAAGTTGGGGTTTTCCTTTACACGACGTCTAGATCTTGAAAACATAAGCAATTTTTCTTAGTACCATATACACCAATGTCTTAAGGGAACCGAGATAAAGGGCTCTGCAACATCAAAAATATCTGAATACCGTCCTGTAGCCGCGACATCCCCGAGTGGTACTAGGACACTAGCTCAACCCGACGACAGAACTGGGTCGGGGTCAGTGTGTCAGGTCAGTATGCAACCTTCAACCGACGGTTACGGTCACGCGTGTAGAGGTAATCGCGTAGACGAGAATCCCTCAACAAGCACTAGAGACGTGGCTAGAGAAGTGCAAGTATCAAAGACTAAAGTGTGGCAAACGCTGCGTGAAGAGGGGCTGTATCCGTCTCACGTCCAACGTGTACAAGCCCTTCAACCTGACGATTTTCCAGCAAGACTGCGGTTTTGTGAGTGGTTGTTTCATCAACATGATAATAATCCGGACTTTTTGAAGTGCATATTGGTGACAGACGAATCTACGTTCACGCGTAATGGGGTGAATAACTTTCGCAATACTCATGTTTGGTCAGTAGAAAATCCGCACGCTGTCCGTCGGGCACAGTTTCAACAAACATTTTCGGTGAATGTTTGGGCTGGCATGGTGAACGGTATGCTCATTGGACCATTTATTCTCCCAAATCGATTGGACGGGATGCAATACCTAGACTTTTTACACAACATTTTGCCTTCCTTGTTTGCCTGCGTCTGCTCGGTAGCGCATCAGCTGATTTCATTTTCTGTTGGAGCGGTATGATTTCGGGCAGAGACGTACTTAGCCCTTCTCGTCAACTGGAGAGTGAGTACTTTTTCCCTTTTTTTTTTTACTTGGTCGCCCTCGTTTCACTACACATTACCTTTGTTATTTCAAGGGTAGTTGTTTCTGAAAAGGAAAACCCAAACTTTGCGGACACCCTGTATACCGCTAACGCTAGTTTCTTCGCTGCCCTAAATATCGACCATCGAGAACGCCGGCGATGTAGCCAGACGCACACAAGGTCCGGCACATAAAAGTTGCGCAGTAAATATTACTCTAAGTTTTAAGAGCTGGTTGAACGCGTATACCCCACCTCTACAATCCCTAAGCCCCGATTTTCAACCCTTACATTCTTTTTCTGCAAATGAAAAGCCAAAAACGAAATTTGGGCATTTCCTTTTTTTCGTTTTTTACCCTTCACGCCGACGTGACTAAAACGATTTTCAAAAACTTAACTTTTCCGGCCTTGGCGTAGTAGTCTCAAAGTCCGAGCGGTACTTTACCAGTGATAGACGGGCCAAGGATTAGCGGACAGACAGACCGACGGAAATAGTTTTTCGTGATGTACTTGGCTGCATGCATATCTTATTCACCCGTTATCGTCCGTGTTTAATCAATTATCTGTAGTACCGGTTCATAAGAAAGGTAACAATAAAGCTATCGAAAATTACTATCCTATAATTTTTTCATCTAGTTTTTCTAAGCTCTTTGAAAAAATCATGTATAATCGAATGCACAATTTTGATTTAGCTGGAGAGATCATCTATATTATGTCATGGCTTTGCCTAACCTAAAAAACATAATGAGTAGTAAGCATTCACTGAATGTTCAATTTAGCAACCGCGTACAAAAAAGGATTATTAGATTAATATTTTGGCTAAGCTCTCTACAGTCGTCAAATCATCTGTTGACATTCCCCGTGTTTTGATCCTTGTAAAAAATAATTATAAGTTTACATATTTGTACATTGAGGAGCAGTAAAAATACAACCTCCGCAACAATAAGGACATTATGTATCCCTGCTTACAGTCTCAGCAATTATCGTTACAGTCCTACCTAATGATATCCAAACCTTGGTTGCTACTCGTTCAAGAAACGTGTGAAAGCATTTTTGGTGGAAACATATTATTAATTTAATGTGCAGTATTATTTTTTATCACTCCCATGATCTTATATTGTATTACAAATATAATACACTACTTAAAAAAATCAAGGGAGCAAGAAAAAATCCATATTTTTCGACGAATTTCGGTGAAAAATAGCCATACCTAGACTTTAAAAAAAGCATTGGAAGCTTTATGATTCTAGTTTTCAATTTTGTTGTCCCAAAATTTTAGTAGCAAAGGGTTCTCACGCAAGATGTTTGCCTTCTTTTTAGTCCATAGAGATATCTGACTTTGAATGAAAAAGGATCCTTTTGTTATCGACCAGTGATATCTCGGTAACCAGAGATCGCACAGAGAGCACGTAAGGGTAGTTCCGAAAACTGGAATAAACATCCAATACGATTTGATTGTAATCTGATTTTTTTTTGTTTCCTTCCTGTATTGATTTTATAAAAGTCAAAAAAGTCACTTTTTGCGTTTTAAAAAATCGACCGCATTTTTCGAACTGCTAATGAGAAGATTTTTTGATTTGTCAAACCTCAATGTACTCCTAATTACCCTGCAATGAAGGCAGATCGATCTATTCTACGGTTTCTCCAGACCGAAAAAGTTTGAAAGTGATGCAAATTCAGTGTCGGATCTTACGAATTTTTATTTTTTGAAATATTCCTGAATAAAAGAAAAACATTTTTCAAATTTCTTTTTTTAAATTGAATGTGTTACAAATATCTAGTAGTGAGAACAAAAGAAGAAAAATGTTTTTTCCATTTTCAACCAGATGTTTTGATACACAAATTTTTCTCCTTTAATATAATTCAAATTTTAACCAATCTGTACATTCGATCGATTTTCCGTCGCGCAAGGTTATTAAGGATACATTGAAGTAAAAAAAACTTAAAACATTAGCCCTCTCATTAGCAGTTCTAAAAATGCAGCAGATTTTCCAAAACAAGGCAAAACGTCACTTTTTACTTTTTTGAAATAAATAAAAAAAATCCTCAAAGATTTCAATCAAATCTTACAATAGGTTTATTCCAGTTTTCGAAAATATTCTTACATTCTCTGTGCGATCACTGGTTACCGAGATATCAATAGTCGATGTCAAAAGGAACCTTTTTCATTCAATGTCAGATATCTCCGCGCCAAATGATCGTATCGAGATTTTAAAAACAGGGTATTGAAGCTGAATAAACAAGCTATCTGGTCAATAGGATGGCTTAACAGTAAAAAATTGTTTAAAGCCCATGGACTAAAAAGGCAAAAATTTTGCAAAATTAATTGGTCTATCTCTTAGAATTGCATGAGAACTGTTGCTCCTAAAATGTTTCGGCTAAAAAACCTCGAAACTAGAATCTGAAAGCTTCAAAATGCTTTCTTTGAAGTCTAGATACGACCATTTTTCAACGAAATTCAGCCTGTCAAAAATCATCGAAAAGTTTGGATTCTTTTCTTGCTCGCTTAATTTTTTTGAGTAATGTACTTTTTGAAGCTTCATATCCGCGAAGCTGACATGAATAAAAGTTATTATTACATATGACAAATAACACCTAAAAAACCTAATATCTTTCTCGAAATTTTTCGCGGTTACAATACTTCCTCGCCAGTCGCGTAGGAAGTAAACAGTGATAGTGCTTAGCCCCTAGATCAAAAATCGCCTTACTTTAGTCGTACTGTGAAACAACTACCTTGAACCGAGTGACCTCATAAGTAGAAACCACTTAATAGCAGAAACTGTACTGAATTTCAAATGGCAAGTCTGCAGACCAGCATATTTCAGCGGCATAGTGATCGTGTCATGCTCCCCGAGAGTCGAGAGACATTCCCCGTTTCGTCGGAAATTCGTTCGAAAACGTGACTTGACACAAGGACACGTGCCGGTGCACAAGTTGGGCGAGGACATGATCGAAATTCGCGATCCGGCTGACCCATAATAATCCAGTTATATTAGGGATTTCACCTCGGAATCAAAGATAATAAGCTGTAAGTTCATAGAAACCCTTATTTTGCCATTCTAAGGCCCGATTTCATTGAGCCGGGGTGCAAAGCAGCATGTGGGTTAGAAATTCAACCAATTCGAAGACATCTTTGAAGCAATGGATATAATGAATATGGTCGATTTCTTGCAAAATGTCTCTCAAATCAGAGAAAAATTGGGCTCCTAATTCTCATATTAAATCAAGAAATGGACATAATAATAATAATAATAATAATAATAATAATAATAATAATAATAGCCTTTATTTAACCTGGCGGGTGTCAGCTAAAAGCTGTTTTTCATACCAACCAGGGCCAAACAAAATTATAATACAAAATCTGGGAGACATAAACATTGTTGAGTAACAATAATGAAAAATCTATTATGCCAAGAATAGGCATTTTTTTTTAATTTAAAGAAAAAATCATATATAGTCAGAGTTAACAGTTACACCATTACATAAGTTAAAAACTAAATAATATAAGGAATTATGACATATTTTCAAAAACAATTTTTTTTACTTTTGATCTAAAAAGTGGAACAGATAAAACTTTAAAGCTGACAGGGAGCATATTATAGCGATTGGGTGCAACAAAAGAGAAACTCTTAGTAAATAGGGTGGTTCTATGATGGGGCGTGTTAAGGGTGTAACCAACGAAACGGAGGTTGGCTGCATGATGCCGACTACTCAAGGATAACTTATTATTTAAGTATATAGGGTATTTGGTCAATAAAATGCTATGAACCAAACATAAAATGTGAACCAACCACCTCTGCCTCATCGTCAACCAATTCACTTCTTGAATAAATGGAGACACTCGCTCCCTTCTTCGGATTCCAACAGAATATCTAATACAGCTGTTCTGCACTTTCTGAAGTGTGTAAGCTTTGGCTTCAGTCAAACAAGGACCAAACACGGAACTTCCATATTCTAACTTACTTAAAATGACTGAATCGCAAAGCTTAATTTTAGTATCTTATCAGAACATAAATCACTTGGTTTAGCTACAAAAACTTATTTTTTTTTTCTTTGTGTCCGGCCATGATCACATTATGCACCAATGAAAAATAAGCATTTGCGCCATACGCATGGACACAAATCTGAAGGAATATCTAAATTGATAAGAGCAATTATTTTTTAATTCTATTGAAAATAACAGTATCTCATTGTTGTTGTGAAACATGCTGCTTGATAAATTATTTGGAGACACAAATAAAATCACAGAATGCTTACTCTTTAACAAACAATTCGCGCCCTCTAATAGGCAGTAGGACAAATACTTCTAGCCTTGCCGCGGTCACCGGGACGCAGCGTCGTCGTTTAGTCGTCCTACCGTCCAGGAGAGTGCGCCCCATCTTCTTATTAACAGTAAGTAAATTGATTATTAACTCGACGTTTGTTGACAATAACCATTAGGTAATTTTATTTATGTATATTTCGAAGAATTTATTAAGGAGAATTTTGTACAGTAACAGGGAGACGCTGTTGTGTTCAATAAAATTCTCAGTAATGGCGCCATGTCAATCTATTGGATGAGGTTTGATCCACGCTTCGAGTAGGCCTGTTTGATTGATGGAATTTTCGACAGCTTTTGTGTCCGCACGCAAATAGAAAATAGATTTTTGCGGCTGGAGCATGTATATTTCTTGATATCATATGGGAATTAGGAGCCCATCTTACAATCGTATAATTTTTTTCTAGTTTGAGAGACAGGTTACGAGACATCAATCCGCTCAATAGTAAAATCGGTTAAAAGTGGTTTTAAAAGTCTCAGAAAATGTCTTGTCCGCGTCTTGGTTCCTAAGGGTTTAATGCTATTTGCATCTATTATGAATATTGTAAAGAATAAGATCCTCTACAAATTTTGTTTAAAACATCTTCCCTTAGACGCAACCGTTTTTTGAGATAGGGGGCAGATAGCCGCGCATCGGTCAACTATTTACAGCATAATGCAAGGTCAACCGTTACTCCCGATAAATAATACGTCTTATATAAACCATTAAAGGACACACAGTTATTCATAATTTGCATTTTTATTAATAACTGCATTATATTTTTGATGTTTTTCATTAACAAAATGCTTGTTTATATAAAATATATGCTTATATAAAAATTTGCAGAACCCAAATGAAGAATTGTGTCCCCCAAAAAAAAATCATAAATATGTCAATATACGGCGAGGTTCAAATTTGGCTGACGTCTTAAAAACAATTTAATTCGGTAGTATTTTTCTGACATGATGAAAATACATTGCCTGAAAAACTTTATATTAGAGCCTACTACTTATGCATATAACTTTTTTCTAAGCCGTCATGCAAAAGGGTTAGTTGAGAGGGAGGACAATTTATAGCGGTACATATTTTTACGTGTACATCTTACCAATGTGGCACTGCAAACTCACTGGGTAACAAAGTGAAGATTCGGAGAGGGTATGTGGAAAAGTATAAAAGCAGTGATATTTTAAACTTCCTTAAAACATTTAACGTAAGACTATCAAATCAGTGAACAAATGACTGATTTCTCTTATATTGATGTTCTACAAAAATGTCGTCAAGCATACACGAGTGTACAAAAAATGACACAGCTTCTACTAGACCGCATCGACTGGAATGACAGTTCATGAACGATTATGTCTGGCACAAGTTAGAGAAAAAATCTGCTAACTAACTTGTATAGCAAGAGAATTAAATAAATCAAGTCAGTCAATTAGGCGTCCACGATTAGGTCGTAGTTCCTATACTTTTGACAACGTTTCGATTTAGAAATATCTCCCCTGCCCTACCGACTATATCAACCATCAGGCACCGTTGCTGTGACTAACCGCGCCACTCTCCAACCGGTAAAGGCGTTGCAGCCACCCACCGGTCAGATTTTGGTCAGCCCTAGAAGCAGGTATATGTACGTATTGAATTTATGTTTCTATAGTTTTAAGGGAAATGCACGGGGAAATATATGGTGCATAAAATATGTCTAATAGGTGTGTCGAAATACCGTGAATGGGAATAAACAGGTACTAAAGCCAAAATATTGACCCTCACCCGCCCCCTCAACCCTCATAGTCCATGTTTAAACACTAAAAAGATTTTTCTGAAAATGATCAGAAGTCTCTAAAACGTCAAAAAAAAGATTGATTTTTTTGCGTTTTTGGCCTTTACCTCCACCGCCACTGGGCCGATTTTCAAAAACTACAAGGCTTTTTCGTCTTTGGCATAGTATTAACTTTGTATGAATTTCATCGAAATCCGAGCAGTACGTTCCAAGTTATAGACGAGCCAATGTTTAGCGGACAGACCATGAGACAGACAGACAGACCGACAAAATGAGTCACATAACATCCAAAAAACAATCTTATTTTTTAAATCCTTCGTGCTTACAATACATTAATCACACAGTGACGTGGGAAGTAAAAAAATGATTGTCACTGAAAGAGCTGAAATAAGATTCGAGGTGGCAAGAGGAAGTTTGGAAACGCAGAAATCTATAAGAATATGGACTATTCCAGACTTCCCCTAGCTACTGGACTACTTGTATTTATTGATTCGGTGTAGGAATACATTTTCTGTACCACACTAATATACGAGAAGGTAATTTGTCAAAGTAAATTACAATAACTTACAGAAACAGCTCAGCGCATAGTTGATAAAAAATATAGTTGTTAATAGAAAGCAATAATTTGAAAAATAGATTATTGAGGTTGCAAAATATGGCCGGTGTCATAACGATCCCATATAGACTACAGACACTAATAAAAGATCAATTTGTATTATAGACTTCGATCCTTATACGGAATGGTTAGTACTTTAAGAAATGATCAACAAGATATGTGTCTTGCTTGCCACATACCTCGTTATACCAATATTGTTTGATATTATTTTTTTTCTTCATTTGTACCAGTACTCCATTTTAAAGTATAGCGGCCTCCCACTGCGCAATATAGAAAAAATAATGATTTTACAATTTAGCTTATTAAACATATGTTTATCATGCAAATTTGATGTATAGCCACAGATAGCGCGATCGAATACTATCTGAATCAACTTGATCTGATTTTTAATTAGGATCAATTCAATTTGAAACCTTTATATACATAATATTCCTGATCACGTTGAGTATCTTTAAGGAAAGATTCAACTCATATTTTCTAAATGAACAGCTGGATCATAGGCTTTTGTCAGTTTGAACCATCGTTTTTAGATTTGAGGAAACAAAAGATCCTGATTGGTAAAAACGATTTTGTTTTTTAAGAAGATCTGTTCAACCATCTGAAGATGGGGCTGAGCACGGATTAGAGACCAAATAATAAACGAAGTGTATTATAGCTTATGAGGTAATCTTCAATAAAGGATGAAACAACAAAAAACTCATTTAGATCAAAATGATGGACTAGTCCTGATCCAATATAGCTAATTTTTTTACACACACATATTTTTTGAGAAGCTAAAAAAAAATCAGCCCATATTGAGAAAAACAATTTTCTTCAAAATTTAGCATTTTTGTTTTGTACCGATTCAGACTAAAACTACGGTGAATTTCTACAATGTCGTCCAAAAATCATTCAAGAAAAAATAATGCTGCCTTCTTCAGCATCCTGCGGCTTTATTTTTTGAGTTCCAGAGTCCCTTAGACGCACTATAAAATATTTGTAATTGTATATTAGAATGATTTTCGAATGAAGAACCATTTATCTTTCTGCAAGACGTACCTACTTGTCACACAACAAGGTCTGTAAAACCTTGTTGGAATTTTCGGGTATAAACCTGATATGAACCCATTAGAAAATGTGTGGAAGCTGATGAGAGACGTAGCAAAATAAGTCGTAACAAACTAGACTCAGTTCTTCGAAAAAATGATTTTAAATACATATGTGGAAATCCTATATCCTTTGAAATTGAATAAACACACAATTTCTCCATAAATACTATGTTTTATTTGTACTATAAAATTACTTTATTCACACAAATTAAATAACTATAGTCGAAATCACGAAAGATGACGATTACGTCATCATTTTAGTATGTAGTAAAGACAAACGACAGCGATTTGTGAATATTTTTAACGAAGTTTCAGATATGTTAGACAGAGACAAACAGAATTTTATTGTCTAAACAAACTGTATTGCTAATTTGCATGCACCCGACAAAGATAGACGATGTTTTCATGTTGCATGATCGGTCATGTTTGAAAGATGAGTAGTTAGGTTATGTTAAAGCAGGTTAGGTTGATCGAATAATACTTTGGTCTTTGGTGTTACTGTCTTAAGGTATTCTATTCATAACTGTTTGTTTCAAAACAAAAACCCACCACTAAAATTATTATTAAGGTATCACTCAAAAACTTCTCAAAATCATAATATAAATTTGTTGTCATTATGTTCCTGACATCGTGATTTTATCATCGACGTACGTCCATTGATTACTTCACTACAATTTATGTTATGACGTAATAGTCATCTTTCGTGATTTTGGCTATAACTACTAATAAGTTTTAAAGCATTCGAGAGGCTCCATGTCAGACATCCTGTATAAAACTTAGTTATATCAGGACAAAAATAAAAAATCTGCCATCTAATGTAGAACAAATAAGTGTCTATGAATACTCTCAAGCGAATGACGGCTTTTGCGTATTTCTCAAATCTATTTGGCAAGAACGTGTGTCTAAAGAAAAAGTCAGTGTTATTGTTCGTATACATGTGGTTATACGCAACAAGCTTTTGTTTTTAAATGTATGTGTAGTGTGCGAGCAGATTTTGTTAGAATAGTGTGAAAAATGGTTAAGTGCACTATTTGCATACTATATGCAAATGTGCAAGTAATGCGTTTCATGAGTAAATCTAAATACTTTCTGTCGTCTTACGAGATACTGCTTGCACGTTGCTAGCTATCTTGTAAATAAACCATAATAATACAGCCCAACAACCATTAAACTAAACTAAACTTGAATATTTTTGATGGGCTGATTTCAAAATTATCTTTCTTGTTTACGTAGCAGCTCTAGTTTCTGAGATGGCATTTAATATTCGATAAACCATTTTCGCCCCAGAAAAATAATACGAAAAAACGAATATTTTAATGTTGCCAAAGTTCCTAAATATCCTTCAAACCTCCATCAACAAAATCATAAAGGACTTTAGGGGGTATTGGTATTGTAAAGGTTTGTTCTTTAATTGCTAATAATTATAATAATATAAATAATATAAAAATAATAATAACCTCGTAATGTATATGTCACATAACATCCGAGAAACAATATTTAATTTTCGAATTTTTTTGCGTCCCTCGCCAGTAGTCGTGGAAAATGTTATTATGCCTAGAGATCGAGCTACTAAGTATGCTGGGACGAACTCCGATCGCCGTGGAACACCCCAGTAATGGGTGCATATACATTTTTACACGACCTTGGAATTCCCTCCTATTGCATTATCTTTATATGTTCCATGGTTCTATCGATATCAAAATATACGAGATGCAAGCACTAAGCTAGGTTTCTTTTGTCACCACTAGAAAGATCAATGTTTGTGTTAAAATGACCTCTACTCGAGCTGTGATTTTTCGTTCGTTCGACCAACTACTTGATCTACTAATGCTATGAGTTTCTTGAAGTAACTGGAAGCATAAACGCTTTATACGTTTATACAACATTTGCATAAACCTAGTCATGAATGATCATAATCAGATGAAGGTAAACTTAAAGGTCAATATTGTTATGCTTATGACAAGGGCTTATGCTTATGAGCATGCATGTGACAAGTTGTACGCATTCATGAGAAATACTCGACTCTTATGCTTATCACTATGACTATTCAAATGTTGTATAAATCCACCATTACTCAAGTCATCATGATATTTTCGTCCATCCGATCAAAAGAAAGCTGTTTGGTGCTGCTTGGCTACTCATCAGCATGATCTAGGCTTGGCCTCTAGTACGTACCTCCGGGATATATGATAGTTGGGATGCTTTCGTTCGTTGTCCCAGAAACGAAAGACCAAGCCTAGACCATGCTGATGAGTGATACCAAGAAGCACGAAACAGCTATCCATGGTCGGCTGTCTTTTGGTCGGACGGACGAAAGCGTCATGTTAAATTTATTCAATGGCAAGTAGACCACATCTACTATACAGCCAAAATAGTCAGCCATCTAGATGTCATATAGTGACGTGAACTGAGATCTTGACAGTTCCAAAAAATAGCAGCTATGCGCTCTCGCAGTGGCCAATTCTGGTGATAGATGGCGCTTTGCAATGCCTTATTCCGACATTACTTCGTAAACCTTTGTATCTCACAACCATGAAATTGAAACAATGATCTGGGTATCAATTTTTGAGCGTTGATTATTTAAATTAGCTGCATGGTATTAGAAGGCGCTGCGAGCTGAGATTATAAGCGGTGCGCTGCCCTTCAACCAGATTGATATCTGGAAGCGAACTCGGCGGTCGGTCGGTGTTCCAATGGCCGCACTCTCACTTTTCGTTCAACATGAACGGCGAGATTGCATTCAGGCGTGGTCACTGCCAGTAGCGCACCTTTTGAGGATTGGGACAAGCTATTCACGACTTTACAGATTTTCAGATACCTGTTACCCGTCCAACAAAGAATCTAAGGTCGATAACCTGAGCAATAAGTAAAGCAACATATACTTGTACTACATTAAAGGAGATATTACAGAATGATGTTAACATTAAAACTAAGCCAAATTAACATTGCCTGAGCTTTTTCGTATCCCACTGATCCATTTCTTTTTCTTGTTCTTTTTCTTCCTTCTTTAATTATAATTAATTTTCATTTATCCTTTTGAACTTGTGTGTTATCTGGGTAGTTAGATCTAAGAAACTAACACGGTGATCAGACCTTTAACTAAGAGCAACTACCCAACGCTCAGCCAGACAATAATGGGTAGTAGAATAGGTTTCAAACGTTACATTGGCCGAAGATTCAAGTCCGGTTTTTGACGATTACGTCACGTCATACGAAATAAGTCAAAAGATTGAATAACTGTGCCATGCTTAACTTCCCTAAGGGAAAATGCACAATTCGCAAGCCGACGCTTAACACATATGTTACTCGCTCTGTCACACACACATTAATTGGGTGACAGAGGACCGTTATCTTCATTCACGATCTGAAATTACGCCAATTTTAACCGAGACTGTTGACGTTGTAAGTAGCATCTTCAGGCGTTGCTACGTGTTAAATCGAAGATTAATAAAAGCATGACCTTGCTGAGAAAAGTTTTAAGGCGGTGACTCTATACTAAAAAGATGGCGTCAAGTAGGTTGACTCTGCACTACCTACGCAACGTTGCCATCGGTTCATAAACGATTATGGACGGCACTAGTCTTCTGGACTAGCTAGAAGCATGTATAAAAAAATAAATGGATTGTCAGCCAAACAGGCCCATGCAATTAGTCCATACTGCATAGTCCCCACTCATTTGATAACGCTAAAGCTAGTTTCATCCCCTAAGTATCGACCATCTGGCAATGGTGTTGACCACACTAGAATAGAACCGGCGATGCAGTCAAGAGTCAATCAGCCGCAGACAGTGTTAGGTTTATAAATATTTCTCATTTCTCTAAGTTTTAAGGGCAAAAGTACGGGGAAATCTATGATGTGTGAAATATGTACTGATAGTGGCGCTCCCTCACCGCCACAACTCACGATTTTGAATCCCCACAACAAATTTTCTGAAAATAATCAGGAGCCTCTGAAACCTCCAAAGACAAAGTTTGAGCGGTTTTTATTTTGATAGTGTTTTTGCCCATAGCTCCGCTACCACTGGATTGAATTTCAAAAACTCCTAAGCTGTTGAGTCCTCGGAATAGTAGTAATAATGTGTAAACATTTCATCGAAATCCGAGCGGTACTTTTCGAATTATGTGTATGTGTAAATGAGTAACATGGTTTTTCGTGATGCACAAGTCATATAACATTCAAAAAACATAATATTTCATTGTGTGGGAAGTAAAAACGTTTGTTTGTGAGCTTACACAACCAAACGTCCGCCCACAGCCACTGACTGCATATTTTTGAGAGATGAATGTTTGAAAGTAATTCCTGTGATCCTCCAAAAATCGTGAAAAAAAAAGATAGCGATCAAGGAGCGCATCAACGAAGATATTCAGAAGTATCACAAGCATTAAGCAAGCTTCTTTCCCACCACTACTTACCAAACAGTTTTTCAGATGGACTCGCACTGGTTGGAAACAAATTATTGGACCTGAAGAAATCGCCTCTTTGATTTTGGGTTAAATATTGTTTATGTTTATGACCTCCCATTTTCCTTATGATCCACAGTTTTTTAACCCATTTATGCCTAATGTACTATGAATAGTACAGCCTAAACCTATTGGTTCCTGTAGATATCTGTACGATTTGGTTAAATTAAATAGCTCGCGGCGACAGTTTGCGGGTGGATCTTGTACAGTACGGAGTAATTTTGCGTATTGTGCAATATTTTGTATGTGAAATCAGTTTTTGTATATTGGAAAATAGAAGATGAATGAATATGGCGTGCGCTTTGCAAAGTAAGTAGGTTTTTATGACATAAAATAAAGCTAGTTTATTTTTATGAAAATATGATTTCCTTAGTTGCGGCTTCTAGATTTTATGATTTTATGATGTGTTTCATTTATGCTTTGTTTGTGAGGTTATGATAAAGATAGGTGTACTATATTTAGTACATCAGGAAAAAAAGGGGTCTACGAATATGTTCATAGTCAAAACAAAAATAAAATGGTTTTAGGTAAATTATTTTTGAATAAGTAATTATTTTGAGAAGGAACATTTGTTTCAGGGGTTTTTCTTTGCATGAGGCGCTAGCAATGATAGAAGATGACGACATTGAAGCTGAGTCTATCACTTTGTTACCTCCCATTAATGCATGCGGTAACATAACCGACGAGGATTCTGGAGACGAAGAAAGACTGGATATCAACAACTTCCCAGGAAGCTTAATGCAAGCTGAGATCGAAGTAAATGAGAATCAAAACCAGGATATGTGGAGTTCAGAAGATGAAATACCACTCAGTGAAATCAGGGGTAATAATCGGAAGGAAGTGGAAAAGAAAAAAACATATAATTACGTAAAAGAAGATTTGCCAAGAAATGAGTATGCGTTTCCAATAAACAAAGAAAATCAAAACGAACAAGAGCAGTGCCCAACCAAGATATTTTTTAGTTTTCTTGATGACGAAATTTTGAACATATTAGTTGAGGAGACAAATCGGTATGCTCAACAGAAAAACAGGAATATTATGGTTACCAAATCTGAAATCAAATGTTTTCTAGGCATATTATTGTTGAGTGGCTACAGTAGTGTATCTCGCAGAAGGATGTATTGGGAAAAATCCAGTGATTCACACAACTCAATTGTTTCTGAAGCTATTTCTCGCGATAAATTTGAATTTATAATGTCTCACATTCACTTCCTAAACAATGAAGTTCTGGATGCAAATGATAAATTTGCTAAACTAAGCTGTCTTTTCAATCACCCAAATAAATTTTTTTTGGAATACGCAGTACCAGAAGAGCATCATAGTATTGATGAGGCAATGGTTCCATACAACGGACGAAATGGTTGTAAACAGTATATCCACGGGAAACCAATACGTTATGGATTCAAATTTTGGGTTGGCGCTATTACTCTTGGTTACATCTTATGGTTTGAACCTTATCAGGGTGCTTTGACGCATGTGAACGCGGCTTAAAAATCTTTAGGTGTTGGCGCATCAGTTGTATTGAGCTATGCTGATAGGCTAAAAAGCAAATGGGCAAATCTTAGGTTTCATTTTGTATTTGATAATTTTTTGTGTGGTACCGGAACAATTCGTGAAAATCGTATACCCATGTCATCTTTGAAAAATTCAAAACTTATGAAAAAGGAACAACGTGGAGTGTTTGATTATACCAAAGTAAATGATAAAAACTTAATTTTTGTAAAATGGAATGACAACAATATTGTAACTTTTGGGTCTACAGCGATTGGAATTGAACCAGTAAATTCAGTAAAGCGGTATTCTCAAAAAGAAAAAAGTTTGTGTATGTAGATCAGCCCCAAGTTATCAAGCTGTATAATAAATGTATGGACGGGGTGGATAGGTCAGACCAGAATATAGCTCAATACAGAGTACAAATCCGAGGCAAAAAATGGTATTTCTCGTTGATCTCTCAATGTGTAGATATGGCCCTGACAAACGCCTGGCATATTTATAAAAAGAGAGGAAATAACGTGGATCAATTACAAGTTAGAAGAAGTGTAGCTACAACTATCTTGACACAAAATAAGAAGACTTATACGTACCAGCAAGGTAAATCAAGAAATTTTGGTGACATAAGGTATGATCGCTTAGATCATTTAGTCATTCCACAAGGCAAACAAACAAGGTGTGCACACTGTCATGAACGCACGACTACTATATGTAGAAAATGTGATGTGGGCCTTCACGTGAAATGTTTTGTTCAATATCATACTCTTTAAAATTTGTAATATTGATGTGTTTCAAAATATTTGTACTATTTTCAATATTTTTTTTATTATTATTCTTATAGCTACCTTTATTCCTAATGTACTATGTATATAACATCCTAAAAAACTAACTGTTTATGTATTTTTTTTAGAATAAATAGAAAATACCTCCAAAGTGTCGTCTTTTAATAAGGTTTTTTTAAAAAATAATAAAAAAAACTTTTTTGCAACTCTTTAGGCATACATGGGTTAAATCAAAGTAATTTGTATGCGGGTATATAGACTAGAGCAAAGATAAATATGACCGATCTGTATAAAGAAGTCATTTGTACGGAATCACGTCAATTGTTTCAGTTACTGGCTAAAAACTGTCACTATTCAAGTGGTTTATTTTATACAAAAGCCAAATAAGCCTCTCATGGCGTTTGTCCCAAGACCAGTTCAAATAAGAGCAATCCGACTAAGCTAAACTCTGATAACAAAACCTTAAGGCGCTTATTTGTGGCCAATAGTTAGCGACCTTACGCTATTCTACCCAAAGAATTCAGACTAGGTAGAAGAAGCCACTCAAGTATTTGTTTGCCTTCTGATTGCCATAGTCTGTAGTGAGAATCAAAATGCCCTTGACAGAAGTATATTTTTTACAGTTCTGTCATTAAATTCGTATGTTAAGTGTTTTTTTAAAAAGTGTGAATGGTGTTAGACGATTTCAAGACATGGTACTTCTTATATAATTTGCGGTACAAGCCTAATGAAGATAGATGTTTCCATCGACGTTGTCACTTTGGCAGGCATTGGTAAGCAAATAAGTCAAAAGTATGCACTAAAACTACGCAAGTTTGGCGACAAACAATGCAATGTTAACATATACGCTTACATAGGTAAACTAATAATATAGCTTTCGTTAGTGCGATCACAGACGGACAACCGTAGACAGCTGTTTAGTGCTATTTGGCAACTCTCTCAGCTGAGCAACTCTAGTCTATCCAGAGTTATTCAGTACTTGTTGGAATAAGACAGAAAGTGCAATCTATTACCAGAATCGACTTCTACGAAAGTGAAAACAGCAAGCTGTCAGTTGGAACTGTATGCCAGACCGCATTGCCAGCCGGGTCACCACCGTGACCGCTAGATGCCGTCGATTCTGGTGCTATAGTAGATACTTTCTACTCGCTATTGAACAATATAGCGTTCGTCCGGTCAACCACAAGTAGCCAACCATACTCCGAATAGGGTAGAGTTGCTCAGGTTTAATTCGGTATCCACCAAGACCAAGCCTTAATCATGCTATTCGAATTCGTTGATAGTACTGATATACCAGTTTGTACTTCTTTCATATCGCCCCCACTTTCTAGTCATTCAAGGTTAAGTCGCCAGGATTTTGCATCACTTTTCAAACCAGTCGTGGCCCACGCAGATAAAATGTATAGGCACAGCCGCTCACTTTATAATCTCCGCCACTGGACTACACGCTCGTGAACCATAACGAGAGGTGGTCAATGCCTGCATACCTGTTCTGAATCTGACACCTTCCTTATACGAGCAATCAGTGTCATTTGCTCAGTTTAATGCTACATTTTCAGTGTTTAAATTGAAATTTAACGAGACTCCTTTCGAAACCAAATCATACGCAGGTTTCAGTGGAACCAAGAATCGTGGGTCCACGTGGGATAGAAAGAATCAAGGACAGAACTTCTGATGTTACTGGATTCTTTCTTCAAAGTGATTTTCAGGAAGGATTGGAATCTAACTAAATGTTCTAGTTTCTAACATGATAGTTGGAATAGTATGTTAAAAAGCAAGGCTATCTTTCCTTCAATTGGGGTAAGACAGACGAACATTTGACAAAAGCCACTGCGGAAGTTTAACCCCGAATAAAAAAATGAGATGACTGCGCTTCGCATTGGAAACGATTTGTTAGGAGAGAGGCGGTTGTTTTTGAAAATGGAAGAAAAACTTGTATTGAGCTATTGAGAGAATAAACTTAATGTCGCTGAATTCCTACATATGTGTTTTTATCCCCAGGACCATGGAAAGCCTAGAACCCCAGAGATTTACAATACGAGTCTCAAACCTCTTCAATACTGTCGCGCGAAATCACGTACATATAGGGTGTTGTTCATTTGAAAACTTCCCACCACGAACTTATCGAAATCCATTGATTAAAAGAACAAACGCCGAGACAGGTCGGAAGATTTATTCAGGAGGACAACTTTAACCAAACACTACTTCACCTCCTTTCACCCTCGCACCCCCCAGGGCATACGCTCAAAAAATTTAAAAGGTCTTTCGAAATCCTTTATTTTTTAATACCAGTCGATTCGTTTTCGACAAAATTAGAAAAATCTTTATTTATCTTAATTTCTTCAGATAGAAAAAAAACAAAAACACACGGAAATATCATTTTTCTTTCAATAAGTGTTCAAAATGTTGCCCGTTAGAGTTTGCCAAATCTACAATCCGTTTAAAATTTAAAACGGAGACTACCAACATAAACAGCAATTCGGAAGATTAGACGTGGCAACAACCAAATATCCACCCGAATTTTTTTCCGCATTCATTTCATTAACACAGATATCCTGGGAGAACTGTATTTATTGTATACCTGTTTAGTCATTTGCTGCTAAGGGAAAGAAAGAATTTAATTTGCTGTCAGTTACCTGTGAGACAATCTTGGGATACTGAAAATTAATTTATTGATTCAGATTTTACTTCCAAAATGGTTTACACAATAGCCGAAAGAGTGGAGTGATTGAAATTTATTGTACCCAAAATCAATGTGCTCGGCAAACTGGTCACGTTTAACGCCAGACATCCGGGGAAGATAACTTCGCAAAGGTATGTTTTGGACCTTGTTACTAAATTTACTGAAACTGGATCTGTTGCAAATAAAAAACGTGATCATCGGAGAGTTTTGGATGAAGCTGCTCAAGTTGAAGTTTTGGGTCATGTTGGAATAAATCCTAATACTTCATTATGCAAAATTGTTGCTGCGACTGGTATTTCATTAGGCTCTGTACATACAGTTAGTAAACTCCAAAAATGTCATCAATTCAAAATAAAAATAATGCAAGAGATCTCCTGATTTGACGCCATTAGACTTTTTTCTAAGGGGCCATTTGAAATCTATTGTGTTTGATACCCAACCTGAAAGTTGGGATGAACTTCGTCAACACACCATCGAAAGCTGCTATGATGTTTTTGAAAATGCCCGTCAGGAATTCGAACATCGCCTATATCATTGTTTGCCCAATAACGGACAACATTTTAACAGTTAATTGAAATAAAAAGTGATACTTTCGGGTATTTTTGTTTTCCATCTGAACAAATTAAGATAAATAAAATTTTTTCTAATTTTCTTGAAAATGAATCGACCAATTTAATAAAATCAAACGTCAAAATAAAGGAATTCGGAAGACCTTTCAAACAAGCTATTACTTGATTGTCGTTTAAAATTTTGGAGGGGGTGACCCTGGGGGGCAGAGGGTGACTGGGGGTGAACTAGTTTTTGGTTAAAAAGTTGTCCCCCTTGACAAATCTTTTGACGCGTCTCGGCGTTTTTGCTTTTAATCAGTGGTTTTCCATAAATCCGTGGTGGGAAGAAATAAAACATTTCTATGCATTTTTTCTTCAAGAAATTCAGATTTTACGTTCCACGCCACTGGCAACGAAGCAACGTAATCGGGAAAGTTTTCAAAAATGTTATTGCATGTTAGATGACAGTTCACGAAAATCCATGTCACTCATTTTCGCTATAAATAGGAAAGTATCCGACGGATTTTGATGAAATGTTGATACAAGGTTACGACTATGCCAATGACGAAAAAGCATTGCACTTTTGGAAATCGGTCCAATGGCAGCGGAGATACAGGATAAAAAATTGTTCGTAGACCAATCTACTATACCGCCAGAATCGTTAGCCTCTAGCGGTCACAGTGGTGACTGGACTATCAATCGCGAACTAAGATTCTGGTAATAGGTGGTGTTTAGCGCTGCGATATTTCGACAGATGTCATGCCTCGGACAGAGCATAGAAAATAGTTGCTATGCTTCAGTCGCTTGTCCCAAGATCAAGCCTGGACCATGATAATAAATTGCGAAAAAGCAAGCAACAGCTGTCAATGATGGGCTGTTTTTGGTGGGACCGACGAAAGCAGCATCTTTAGTTCCGTCAATATTAATTTATCATAAAGTTTGATTATTATTAGACCATGTCGCCAGAGTATCAGTAATTATTGATGCACAGGAAATCGTAAGGGCCCACTGATACTGACAGATTACTCAGTAAGTACTAATCGTGCGATATTCGCGTCACGTATGCGAGAACCATCGCGATCTGAATTTTCCAACTCAAAAAATATCCTGAAAGTAAATATGCATTTTCTGCAGATACATTTAGGTCACGGGAAAGGAAATGTGTAGAGTTGGCGTTGGCTTTGTCGATGTTATTTTTTCCTTGCGGTTGCTTTATTATTTAATTGTAGAGTGACAAAGAAACAAGCAAACACGGACGTGGTGAAATAGAAACCACACGCACACACAATCGAAAGAAATCGATACGGTTCAGAACCTACGAAAACTTCCTTTACATCAAAAGTAACGGCAGGTTATGTGCGTTAAGTTGTACTTTGTGTTACTGCTGGGTATTGAGAGGTTTCGACATTGCGAATTCACGTGGCGCATTCGCTTGTTAAAGGACACGCCCGAACAGCTGGTTATTCGTTTTATAGAACGTGATAAAGTTTGTTGTTTAATACAGTTGTTTTTTGTTCTTTCTTTTTCAATTTAACAACAAAAGATACTGGGGTGTTCTTGAATCTTGCATGTGACACTGGAATTTTATTTTTGAGATTCTTTGTCACTATCAATGACGAAGAAAGTAACTATTTTGAAGCAACTTATACTCCTACTTTATCACTTTCCGTTTTGTCGAACGGTGAAAAAATCTCGAACACGTCATTCATTGTCGCATGGTCTTAGCTTCGCGAGGTTTTGTCGAATGGAAAATGTCGGCTGCCCGATTCAAGAAGGCACACAATGAGTTCCGCGTGATATTTTAGCTCTCACGCGAAAATGGCCGTTCGAAATTCGAAGATCTCTAACCCCCATGTTCTGCTGCCTTTCTCGATGTATGTACGGCATTTGACAAAGTTTGTTACAGAGGCCTGTACTTCAAGTTACATAAAACAACATCTCGGTCATCTTCCATTACTTGCTTCTGAAATTGTACTGGACAAACAGTACTTCTACGTAAAAAATTGGCACTCAATCCATGTCCTATCGGTTTAGCAGTCCCACCAGCAAGTGTTTTAGTGCTCACTCTCTATCTTCTGTATACTGTATATCTACAAATTGCAAGTGATGTAGGCGTGGCTAATTTGGCATCCCTGGACAGCAACACACATTTCCCAGAGAAAATGGCTCAAAATTTAAGGGCGGCCAAAGTAATCGCATATGAAGCTCGGTGAAACTAAGTCAACGAATGTGACATTCACCTTACGTATAAAAATCCTTCCGCAAGTTAACTGTTAATTATTTATAAATTTCGCAATCAAATCGTGCGAACTCTTAGATATTTATGTATTGGATTATTGGTAGGAAATCTAAATTGTCAATGGACAGCTATCACTCTACAATTCTTTGTTGAAACCAATTTGAACGTATGTCATCCAGTTATGGGGTTTGGCAAGCAACTCCGACTCCCTACCATAAAAGAAATGATCAGTGAAAGGGTTTCGCGCTATTTGGCAACTCATCAGCATGGTATAGGTTTGGTCTCAGGTAGGACAACGAACGAAAGCTGAGCAACTATTCTATATCCAGGATATAAGGTATCTAGAAATAAGACAGCACAAAGTGCCATCTATTAACAGAATCAACCCAGTTCGCATTTGACAGCCACGTTGGTCGCTAGATGCCGTCGATTCTGGGGTTATAGTACATGCGATCTATTCGCCACAGCTCATTCATTGGAGACTCTATACGTCCTTTTTTAGTTTAGATTAGTAGTTTTGCTTTTAGATTTTATGGACGTACACAGCTAAAGATTTTCTGAGGCCGCAAACATTGAAAGATACCAAATTAAATTCAATGCTTCTCAAATTTTGCACATCCTTACAAGTGAAATTGTTGGTAATTCGACGAATAACGTCGTAAGAAATATTTTAGGATATCGTCGTCGTAAAGTCAAAACCTTGTAACTGAAAAATAGTACTTTTACTGGAGAGGGAAAACACTTTTCGAAACTGAAGTGTTTTGCGGGAAAAAAACAAGTCTTTGCAACCTAAGAAAATAGTCTGTTCAGGATCTATAAATTAAGGTCAATACGAATAGTAATTGTTACTTTTGAAGAAAAAAATATATATGATGAGTTACGAGGTTTCTGACCAAAACTAATGAAGCTTGGATCAAAATACGAGGTTTAATCATCTACTATATATAACGAAGTATTTGTAATAATTACTATATATTGGTAAATAATTACTAAAATTCGGTAAAAGTACTACACTGGGACTCACAAAATATTTTATTTTTCTAATGAACATGAACAACAATGTTATTTTATATGTAGACACATAAAATGATATTAAAGTTTCCCTAATGAATCATAAAATCCATGGTAATCTTGGTGAACAACAGGTTTGAGTGCTTGCAAGTTATCTAGCACCTTTTATTGGAGGAGGAGCTTGATAAAGATTTTTAACCAAACCAACGGCTAAGTTTATTCTCTCTTGAAATATACTGAGATACGTGGTTTTCGCATTTCAACAGCAATTTGAGATACGAGTATATAATACTTACTCACAGCACACGCGTTTATCGTTCAATCTTGATACAGGGTTTTGCATTCAGTGCAGACAACTATTTAGAAAAATACTGAGTTCGAGGTTTTCACTTTACAATGACGATATGCGATTTAAGAACTCTTGATGTTAGGAAAAGTCTCTTCATACATGTTTGACCAAGAATCTTTCACGAACAATTATTTTCGACATGTCTGGACACAAGTTTGTAATTTAAAATGCAACACGCGGATTTTTAGATTTTACGTGGAATTCTGCCTCACATTAATCAAGTACATCTCTGAATATGCTGAAGTATAATGTTCTTGTTTTCGTCTCTTTTCACCTTATAATGTGTTGTTCGAGTCGCTATACAAAAATTATCATGTCCCCTAAAGTATGGGCGACAGCTGTCAAAATTAGAGATAATCAAACGCCGATAACTTAGGTTTCTCAAAAGGCATCGCC
The DNA here is from genome assembly GCA_963669975.1 of Acanthoscelides obtectus. NCBI lineage: Eukaryota > Metazoa > Arthropoda > Insecta > Coleoptera > Chrysomelidae > Acanthoscelides > Acanthoscelides obtectus. The sequence goes on from CAVLJG010000004.1 coordinate 87,013,573, forward strand.
CAGCTCTCGGAGGCTATTCAAAATACAATTAAATTTTATAAATACAGTTTTCATTCGTCCGACCGCAGACTGCCAACCATGGACAGCTATTGCTGGGTCAATGACTAGTAGACCGTATCTACTTGCAAAAATTAGGCCGCTGTTTAAGTCTAGAGATAGGATGTGTAACTTCAGACCTATCTCACTTCTTAGTCCCTTCTCGAAGGTGTTTGAGAAATATGTCTCTCTGCAACTCATCAATTTCTTTGACAGATTCAAATTATTTAATAGTAATCAGTTTGGATTTAGAAAAGGCATGTCAACCAAAAATGCCGTACTTCGTTTCCTAGATGATTTATATCTCAAGATGGATTAAGGAGAAAAATGTATGGGTATATTTCTTGATTTAAGCAAAGCTTTTGACTTGGTTGACCATGCTATTCTGCTAGATAAAATGGATAGATATGTAATCAGAGGGAAGCCATTTGACTGGTTCCATAGCTATCTGTCCGATAGAAAGCATCATGTCGAGGTACAAAATGCAGTCCAGCCAACATTTCTACCATACTGGTGTTCCACAGGGTTCCATACTTGGTCCTCTCTTATACATAATGTATGTCAATGACTTCCCCTCCGATAGCTCGGTAATGTATGCTGATGACACTTCTTTACTTGTTAATGGTAAAAACCTAGAATATGTTGTAGGACTTGCCAAGTCAAGCTTGACTGGTGCAGGTAAGTGGTTCAGCAATAATGGGCTCGTCTTAAATAATCAGAAATCTGTCCTTAGATTTAATCTTTCCACCTCACCGATGGATCACACTTTATTAATAAAATCGTTTGGCAAATCAATAAAACAAGTAGATGCGACTAAATTTTTAGGGATATATATATATATATCTCAAAATTGTAGATGGGATACGCATTTGAGAAAAGTAGCCAAAAGATCGCCCCACTTTGTTACTGTCTGTACCAGTTAAGTTTTGTTGTGGAGAAGTGGATATTACTGATATTCTACCATGCACATATCCATTCAGTCCTAATTTAAGGAATAGAAGCATGGGGAGCATCGTCCCAGCTGCAAAGACTTTTTGTGTTGCAAAAAAGGCTGTTCGAGTAATAGCTAAAATTGGAAGGCTCACTAGCTGCAAGGATTCATTTAGAACATTAAAGATTTTAACCGTACCTTCTGTATATACGTATCCTTGCTAAAACACAATTAAGCAAGTTCAATTCTGTAAGCACTGGTGCTTACTTTACAAGGAACAGTCAAGTATTGGAGGTACCTTCGCATAGATTGGCGAAAATGGAGGACAGCCCTAGATACATGGCTATTAAATTTTTCAACAGACTCCCCAACAATTTGAAATCACAACCACTGAACACTTTCAAAAGAACAATTTTTACTGGAAAATGCTTTTTACTCTATTGAGGAATTTTTAACGTGTGAATGTCTTGTTTGATTTTAATCATTGTTGTTTGAATGTCACTTAATGGTTTGTCCTTTATTTTGTTTTTAGCGGGCACAGTGATGACCCAGCTGACAATGCGAACTGGGATTTCCAACAGACACCTTGCTGTTTTCACTCTCTCAGTGGACGATTAGGGTAATAGATCACACTTTGTGTAATCTATTTTCAGATAAACGTTGTTTCAATTGGTCTAGCAGCTCATAACCCTGCTACAGTTAGATACGAAAAAATCGAGGTTTTTCAATAAATGGAGCAACATAGATGGCGACTTCCAGGACGGAAGTATCTGTTGCACCAAGAAAACAGCAACATGAACATTATTAGATATTATAGAGAATATAAACTAGAGGGTATAAAGTACAGTTACAAATCACTTGTATATTACTTACATGTACTTGTAGGCCTTAGCAAATTCTACTTTTATTTACGTCCAAGACTTACCTGGAACAAAGAGAATATATTAAAGAAACGTTTTTGTTATATATTAGAACATAATAGGATTAGCACTTTGTATTGTATTTTGAAATCTAACACTTGAAGAGTAGAGAGAACATTAGCGGATTTAAAGACATCCTAGGTACCCAAGCCAGCCATTTTTTTAAATAAAATGGTACATACTGCTGCATCTTGGTGTGAAACTTATCTTGCTACAAAGAATCGTGAAGAACACTGAGTTCCGTTTTTTTTTTTTATTTTTGTCCTAAATTCAAATAGAAAAAATAGCTTCAAGTAGGCTGTCTCTGCACTTCCTAAGCAACGCTGTCGTCAGTTCATAAAGGATTATGTTCGGAACAAGAGGCCCCTCTGGGGAAAATTAGCTAAACACATGTAGTTTTGGAGTCAAGTATGATTTCACACAAAGTAATCTCATGCTGCTGGATCGCCCTCCTTCTTCTCCTAAGAATAATTTCTGCGGGCGCACATGATCAAAACTATGTGTATATCTGGCATGGATAACGAGCGTCGGTCCACATCCAGTTGAACAGCAAAGGCCAACTGCTACACACATGCATCGGCAGGACCGCGAAGCACGTGTTATCGACACGCGAGGATCGGAAATATTGCTCCACCATTCTGAATTTTAAGGATAAATGTACGTAGAAATACTGCCGCTAGAGGCGTATAAGTATACCAACGTCAAATATTCGATAATTTTTTTTCAAATTGATCAGGATCACTTGAAGCGTCAAAACAGTTTGAACGATTTAACTTTTACTTTTTGGCGCCTAGCTCTGCCGCCACTGGATCGTTTTTCAACATACAATATAAACTATTCTGCGTTTTTGTCGTTGGCATAATAGCAACCTTGTGTAAAAAATTTCATCAAAAGCCGACTGGTACTTTTCAAGTTAGCTGGGTCAAGGATTAGCGGACGGACAGACAGACAGACCGACAGAAATGAATGGTTTTTCGTGATGTACCTGTCATACAAATATAACATCAAACAAACATAATAGCTTATTTTATAAACTTTTGTAATACTAGACCAAAACTGTGTCCAAATGTCTTATATGAAGTTATTTGAGTTAAACTGTTAAATCATTTATACTATATTACGGAAAACCACTTGAATTAAATCAATTCCATAACACGAAAGCTGTGAAATTAACAATTACTACAGTGGATAAGGATCTATGTTCATACAGAATTTCTTTATTTCGTCGGTCGGCCAACCCGTGTATAAAAATGCAAAACAGAAACAGAAAAAACTCCTCTTCCGCTATCCGATGCAGTGAAATAATTAAAAAATTATGTGTAACGTTCGTTGGCGTTACGTAAAATCGGCATTATGGTCGAAACTGGTGCTGTTTTCAAACGTGGTTACGCGAAAGAAAAAATTCTTTAACGCACCACGTCATAACATTCATAAGTGCGTTCCTCATTTTGCGCAAGGCCCAATGCCGCCGGTTATAAACGGCACTAATTAATAAAAAAATTATCGTTGATAATCAGAGCAATGAAATTGCACAAGCTGCGGGGAAATTTTCTCTCCAAGAATTTCGTTTTATGTAAAAAGTGTCTTCAATTCTGCACCTAAAGTCCATTCAAACTTCATTTATTCTGCGTCAAGACAAACATGAACACTCGATTGTCGCTTCTATTTACTTGCCGTTGCCTGTCCAGGCATTTAAGGCACGCTGGCCAATAGGACCGCGGACATTTGAACGTACTGCGTTTATTTTGACACAGTGTAAATCAGATATGAATACGCTTTAGGCTGCATTGAATCCCTTGTAATGTTCTCTCTAGGGGTTCTCAATCTGGGTCAACGTCTACTCCCAAAATTATTGAGAAAGGTAATGATACGACGCAAATTTGTTTCTTTTACTTTATCCGCAGAAAGGCAGGTCTCCCTCAGAAAGGAATCTGTAGTATTAATAGGAAAGTAAATGCTGAACTTTCTCTGGGGATTCGTCAAGTAGCTTGTTATTCTTGGAAACTACTTGACAATAAAAAAGTAACTTGAAAATCAAGCCATGTAGTGAATCCCTATCTGTCTCATCTTCTGCATGTCCCCTGTACAGGGTCCGTCAGAAAGAACGCATGTTTTTTAAATGAGTAGTACAGTCAAAATAAGTATGGGAAAATATTTTATTATATCAAAATAGCCAGAAATGCATGCAATCTTTTTGAGTAAAACAAAATTTACGTTCTAAAAACTATGCCGGCCATATGGCGCCCTTGAGCCGAAATGCAGGAATCAAGCATCTCCCGAAATGAGCCCATTGCGTCGGCTAGCATCCGTGCATGAATTTGGGTTACTTCTTTTCTTATTTTCTCCTTCAAATCGACGAGCGACCGAGGTTCGCTTTGGTAAACATTCGATTTCAGCTAGCCCCAGAAAAAAAATCACACCTTGACAGGTCCGGGGAGCGAGGGGGCCATGGAATATCGCCATGACGTGAAATGAGACGTCCTGGGAATTTTTGCGGGAGAAGTTCCATCGAAGTGCGAGCTGTGTGAGATGTTGCCCCGTCTTGTTGGAACCACACTGTTCTGAGACGGACACGTCGACGTCGAAGTTCAGCATGTGGATGTAACGCTCTGAAATCGTGGTTGTTTCTCCATCATCCTCAAAAAATAAGGGCCAATAATCATCTTTGGGTCTACTGCACACCAAACTGTAACTTTCGGGGTATGCAGGGGGTGCTCAACTGTTGGGGTTTCACTGGAGACCAATATGGACAATTTTGTTTATTGACGTATCCATGTAAATGAAAATGTGCTTCATCACTCATAAACAACATCATGTCATTGTTATCCAACTGTTCAATCATGAGCTGTGCAAAATTAACACGTTCTGCATAATCCCCTGGAAACAGTTGTTGACAAACTTGGATTTTGTAAGGATGGAACACTAATTCCTTCTTCAAGATGCGACGTTCAGAAGACGCGTGGATCCCTAGGGAACTGGCACGCAAACGGACGGAACGATTCGGGCTTTGCAGAGTGTCAACACTCACTCTGTCTACGTTTTCGGGGGTTCTAACATTACGGTTTCGCACTGGCGGTTTTTTCTTCATCACATTGCCTGTTGTGTTGAATGCTTCCACCCATCTCAAAATGGTGTTACGGTCTGGTACTGTCCCACGTCGTGGAACCCGAAATTGAACGCGAAACTCACGTTGCGTTTGAACGACAGACTCGCCATTTTGAAAGTACCGACGTACAGAGAACACACGATGCTCAACGTTCCAAACCATCTTGCCAGCTGAAGCTGAAACGGCACTTCTCCCACTATCCAACACGCCCCCACCGACACGGGACCAGCCCACTCGATGCAGTACCCATTCGAAAAACATGCGTTCTTTCTGATGGACCATGTATAAAGAGGCATCAATGAGTCGAATATGCTTCCTTATCCAATAGAGTCCATTTAAAATTCCAATAGCAAACTGAAGCTGAACTCTTTAGCAACTTAAAATCACACACAACCACACTATCATCCCGGATATTCTTAAACAATTTGTGGATGTGCGCTTTCAATAAAATTGTGACAGCTCCGGCGAATATCACGTACAGAGGCTCTATACTCAGGATTCTAATTTCAACAGCCGTTTTACTTCATATGCCACTGGGTAAGGAGATACTGAAATCGCGAAAAATTTAGAAAATGAGATATGTTTTTTTAGATGTTATTTCCGTCTGTCCGGCCACTAATCCTTGGACCGCTCATACCTTGGAAAGTACTGCCTGGATTTGAACGAAGTTTTCGCACAAGGTGATTGCTATGCTAAAGACGAAAAACCTTTGATTTTGAAAATCGGTCCAGTGGTAGCGGAGCTAGGTGCAAATAGATGAAAGAGATCAAAATCGCTCGATCTTCGTTTTTTGACGTTTCATAGGCTCCTGATAATTTTGAGAAAAATTGCAGGGTTTAAAATTAGATGCTGTGGGAAAATTTTTTTGCTTCTAGCAATTTATACGTATCCAACCCAGGTAATTCTACTCACATATTTCTATATATCTAAGATATATTTCACAAATCAAATATTTCCCAGTACATTTGCCCTTAAAAGTTTAATTATCTTCGATTTACGCGTGCTGGATTGCGACGCTGATGCATGGTTATACATGTTCATATTTTAGAGGGACCAGCGTTGTACAGGAAGTGTAGAGTCAACCTACTAAAGTCATTTATTATTTCGGTTAGTTGCAGTGCTACCCTTCAGATCGTGTTAAGAGTTGAATTGTTACTGGTGTACTCGTATGCATTCCCAAGTGCCAAATAGCAATCTAAAACGGTGATAGTGCCATTATCATTTTGTTAATATAAGTGGAGCACAACAAAAAAACTCTGTAGCAAGGAAAAAGCAAAGAATCAACATTCATTAGTAGGTATATTTGAATTGAATAAGCTGATAAACATAGAAAAGAATAATAGTAAATAGAATGACCACAAAGTGGGTTTTACAACTGAGTGAGTCAGCCTATTCATTTGTCACCAATTACAAGCTCGCACGCTAATTGATCACATTCATTATTGTAGAACAAGACAAATATATGTGCGATATACAGGGTGTTTCACAACTTATCCAACAAATTTTAACAACACATATGCACTGTTACGGAAGAGGTTGATTTTTCCAAAAAAAATGTAATATGTCCTACAGAAATCGAGATAATAAAATAATACAGTTTAACAGTTCACTTACTTATCAAGCTGTTCAAAATTGTTTCCATTGACTGCAATGCAAGCCATAAAAAGAAGTCCAGAGGATTTAGATCGGGAGACCGTGGAGGCCATGCAAGAGGTCCACCCCTCATACAAACGAGAAGCCGCTCGCGAATTTTGCCCTGCTTCTCTGTACGCTAAAACACTGTCCACTAACTTCTCATTAGTGTACACATCTGCCATTTTTATTAATAAATTACTAAGAACATGAACTCGCAAAACACTTTCGTATTTAACTTCACAAAAAACGACTGTTCTTCATTCAGATTACCCACGACAGATTAAACCTTCTTTACATGCACGTTCTTATCAGTATGAAAAAACAAAAAAATCCTGGTATTTGGTTTTCGTCAGTTGTTTGGTACAACATTTGCTACAATAAATTATTAATGGGTGTTCTAATGATCAACAATGAACGCAAAATACAGATATTTATTTTTCAAATTTACTATTGAAACTTAGGTATATAACTTAATTTCTGTAGGACTTTTATTAGGTTTTTTTTTTGATAAATCAACTTCTTTCGTAACAGTGCATATGTGGTTAAAATTTGTCGGATATGTTGTGTATATCGCACATATATTTGTCTTGTTCTACAATAATGAATGTGATCAATTAGGGTGCGAGCTTGTAATTGGTGACCAATGAATAGGCTGACTCACTCCGCTGTAAAACCCACTTTGTGGTAATTTTATTTACTATTATTCTTTTCTATGTTTACAGGGTACACTAGAAAACTCGCACTTACGCATTTTAGGAAAAAGTGTTCCAACACTGTTCTTTATCGGAACATTCCGTATTTCTAGGACTCCATTGTATGGCCGAATCAAACCACATATGTATATTATGTTTTGTTGAATAAACTAACATGCGCAGTGGAGCAACCAGGCTGCCCGGTGATTTTCAGTTTTCGCGTGTGTATTTTATTTTTGATGTCGTCGGTGATATTTTGATAAATTGTGGTGTTCTGAACGTATTTGAAGTATAGATTTTTAGACGTGAAAGTAATTTAGTTGATGATCTGTTATTATTACGTTTTAGTACGATGAGTGCCTAGGGGATATCGATTTATTTTCAGAATCAAGTGGAGACTTGGAATTTGATCCTTTAAAATATGAGATCGGTGACACATCCTATAGGAAAATGAGATAGTTTAGACGTTGCTTTGCAACACCTCAGCTGTGCTGTCAATACCGGTGAAGCGTTGCCTTTCCACAGGGCAGTGTTACCAGGTCTACCGATTTTTCGGTAGATCTACCGATTTTGGACCTGGTCTAACGAACTACCGATTTTAAAGCAAAATCTACCGAAAAGTGGACTTTTCTTTCAATTGAACAATTTTTGTTCCCTATATAAGAGAAATATTTCTGATGCATAGCGATAAAAAGAATGACAAAAGTACTATTATTATTCGTACTAGACCAGATATATTTTTATTCTCTTTGCCTGACATTGGTGTGCCACATACGCTGATTCTTCGAATCTGGGGAATCACCGAAGATACTCGATGATTTGGCTACATCGCCTAGGCCTAGCGGCTGGTGACAAGGTCATGCATGTATTGTACGATTTGTATGATTTCGTGTACTTAGTAATTCCGAATTCGGCCAGTATTAGTATTACCTGTCTTACAGTCATTTTTTTTCGCGTGCGTGTGCCCAACATTATAAGGAAGAAAATTAACGGCCGCGATTATGCGAAATGCGTGGTCTGTGATAAAGATATTAATATCAAAAGAGCAGGAGATGCAAAACAGCCAAAACTGTTATCATTTGCAGTTGCAGGTGCATCAAAGAAATTAGAAAATGATATTAATGAAGGTAAAATTAATTAATCTATTTGAGAAGATTTGAGATTATATAGATTATTTTATAATTTCCAGGAGAAATTCGTTTGAGCGCATTTTTGGCCGAGCATAATTTGTCATTGCTGCCGATGGACCATTTGGCACAGCAAAATTAGTAGATAATATGACTGATAAAAACTTATACAAAAATGAATCGGAAGAATGATTATCCAATATAGCTTACACATTTTTGATTTTATACACTTTTTCTGTTTTTTATTAAGAATATTTTATTTTTAGTTAGCTAAAGTGCGATATAAACTGTTTATTTTTGTTTTGTCTTTCTGTTTTAGAGTATATTTTGAGTTAAATAAAATGGTTTGAATTAAATGCCTTCATTTACTCTTCGGTATTCAACCTACCGAAAAACTACCGAAAAATTCCATACAATTCTACCGAATTATCGTCGACTCTACCTGGCAACATTGCCACAGGCTATCCAGAAAGTTAGGACCTTCCTTTTCCGAAACAACTAAGTTTGAAATAACATGGCTAATGTGCGCTAAAACAGCAGCGAAAACGTAAAACAGATAATGAAGAAAAGGACTATTCATTTCGTAAAAAAGTTCAAGTACTGCCCTGTCACATCTTGCTCGTAAATACTATTTGAGGTTGTCGCCGTTAATTTTTTGTTAAGTTGTTCTTAAAGCAAAATTTGGGGCAAACCTACATGGCTCAGGACAGAAACATCCCAAAAAACTAAAGCAACTGAGATCTTTACAGTTCCAAATAATAGCAGCTATATATAGATGGCGCTTTGCGCTGACATATTTCGATATTCAGAAAAACATTCTGAACACAATCGCTTGATTTAAATGCTGATGCACGTCGTACCGGCAGAACCTTTTCACGTTAGATGCGGGGCTGGGCTGGCCCATTTTGATTTTCGAAACTTGATATCTCGATTATTTTAAGGCTTCGGTGTATATGTTAGTCCCAACTTTAAGGACGTTCCATATAGTTAATTTAGGTAAACCTCTTCAACAATTTGTGGTAGATAATTATGAAGGCCCAAGGAACGCCGTATAAGTGGCCCAATAGAGCCTAAGCGCTATGGTCTTGATTGTCTATCCTTCATCCAATACACAGGTCCGGATTTAGAGTGTTGGGCACCCTGAGGCAAAGGATAAAATATGCGCCCCCTCTACATATTAATTGAGAGTTTTGCGCCACCCATGACACTGCGCCCTGAGGCAACTGCCTCACTTGCTTACTGCCTATAACCGGCCCTGCCAATACAGTAGATATTGGTGACCAATTACAAGTGTACCACTATGCTAATTGATGATATTCATCATACTCGAACAAGGCAACTCCATTTCTGGCATGCGCTATTTTATTATACAGGGTGACTTTGAAGTTGAGTCATTAATTTTCAGATAACGATTGTAGAAGGAAGATAAACCAGAATATGTGTGTAAAAATAAAAAAAAATTAAAAAAAAAATTTTACCTTGTTTTATAAAGTATCCTCCCGACAAGTATTTCAGTGCGGACCTGTATTTGATCGTGAGGTCCCCTGTGAGGTCTTAAGTCACCTGATTCACGAGCCCGTTGTACTACATTAACAAAGGCACGAGGGGTTGGTTGCACTCGATTGGGAAACCGATCCGAATAAACATGTGCCATTTTTTATTTCGTTTGAGCCACGCAACAGAAACTATTCACACGCTAACCGACAGATACTGACTGTATGTATAACTGAACTGAATAAAACACTTAATTGCAAAAACGTCGTTCCAAATTCTTTCGCTTTTTTGTTTCCGATGCGATGAACCGTTGTTGCCAAACACGAACACATGATATTATTGAGACAGGGCGGTACTCAAACTTCCAAAGGGCTATAACTTTGTTACTTTAATTTTACCAGAAAAATGGTAAAGGAAAAAAACATTTCTTTTGATCAGATCTACACACTGTTAAAATAAATGACTCAACTTCGAAGTCACCCTGTATACGTAGATATTTAGACACAATCACCTACTTGTCAGACTAATGAAAAATCATAACTTCTCATTTAGTTTTTTCGACACGCGGACTACCGAACAACCTATTATTAAATATTAACGATTAATTTTGTAAAACTGACCTTACAGCGAAGCGAAGAAAGGAAAGTATAACATAGCAGAAACTATGTGTGTATATCAGCTCAGATACATTCAGTCGATAAAGTATCCGCACTATAACTTATAAAGCGCTGCAGAAGAGGCCATAACTGAAGTGACTCAGTTTATATAACATATGTATATACGTAGTATTGTACAGTTGTATTATTTGGGCTGTATTGTTTTATTCTTTCTTCTCCAATTCCCTGTTTCATTTTGTCTGTTATAGTGAAATAACGAAGCGTCGAAGTTAAGGAACGAATATGCAAGACATTAACGAGGTTTTTGACGAGTTTCTTATCACTCCCAAGTGACAAAGCAAATAAGGCCTTTCTCAGAATAAGAAGTCCTCAAACGGAGGGACGGCTACGCATCCCATCCTTACTCTTCGTTCTACTCGTACTTATCACTTATTAAGATGTATTGATTTAAAAACAAATATCTCGAAAACTAATAGCTTTAGACACCCCTGACAAGTAAACCTTTTTGATTATAGAAATACGAGAAAATAAGATTTTTCGGTCAGTTGTTGTATACAGGGTAGCACAAAAAAGTTATGATAAGTTATTTACCGAAATAGTGCTGTAAAAATTAACGTTTAAGCTGGGATATTGGGAAATCATATCATGGGGCCTCTATTCATCGAACACACTTTAGCCGGGGAACTGTATTTGGATATGCTGGAAAATCCGATTGACCCTCTGATCACCGAAATCGTCGAAGCGAATGCTAATGAATTCGATACTGATATTGTAATCCAGCAAGATGGTGCTCCACCACACTACTACAGACAAGTTAGGAATTATTTAGATAACAATTTTCCCGGTCGTTGGATTGGCCATCGAGGTCCTGTGGAATGGCCAGCTCGCTCGCCAGATTTGACACCTTTAGACTTTTTTTATGGGGCTATTTGAAGCAAAAGGTGAACGAAACTGAACCTGCTTCAATATTGGATATACGGCTGAGAATAACAAATATTTGTAGAAATATCGATGTTACTATGTTTGAAAATGTTCGACGCGAAATTACGGACCGGCTGTTATTGTGTCAAGAAGTTCAAGGCAACCATTTAAAGCATCTTTAAGCTGAACTCAACGTATTTATTCGAATTATCAAGTTAAATGTCAATGTATTCAGGTAATTATTAAATGTACCACCATTTTGTAGTAGGTAAAGGTATTGACTTTATATTCTACGGTTATAAAGTGCTCGTCAGGAGCTACTAAATGATGTGCCACAAGACCTCCGTTTTCATATAATTTTTTTCCAAGATGGCGCCCAGCGGTCATCTTGACATTTTCATCTGTCAATTTTACTCTAAAATATAGTACCCAATTTCATTACCTCAAGTTTTGATTTTTGAATTGATCCGTTCAAAAAATCAAAGAGGAGGAGGACATTAAAGAAAAGCACCGTATATAAAAACGGACAGCGAACACGCAGTTTTCACCTTAAATCTGTTTCGATTTGAAAAGAGCTATCCAGCGGTACTACTCGTATCACTCATTGCTATTCGTCTGGATTAAGGTTTAACCTACACTGTGGCGATTGTTTACAGCTGTTGTATCATATATCTATGAAGTGCTGTACGCCCGCAATGCTATAGGCAATGACATGCTATTTCAAACGCTTTAACCTTTCATTTAAGACATTCCGCCAGATTGTTTTTATTGTACGAAATTTATATTCACATTCTACAGTGGGCGTTTAAAATTGATACCTGTGTATATGATATTTCAGACAAAAAATAATATGAACGTTAGCCTTGTATCTGTGAACGCTTCTATTAGTTTTGCAAGTTCTTGGGAAAATGCCTTGTGCAATATCAATAGTTCGAGGTTAAAGGAATGTTTATAATCTGAAAAAGAAATGTAGGTAGACAAAAGCGACCTAAACCGGACACTTCCCCTATAGCCGACCCCTGGACTCATTTGATTGAAACTACATTATTTCAGTGTAAATAGTAGCTTAGATACCATAACACGATACTTGTTTGTCCGCGACTATATGTTTGATAGTAGAAAAAGTTTTTACGCGGTGCAATTTTCATGTTAGCTTCGTGTTTCTCGCGAAATTTATTAATTTAGATGTATGATTGAAATTTTGATGGATAAGCAAGTTTTTGATTTTAGTCTCGCAATCCGGACCCCTCTCAGGTACTTATAATTATATTTATCCAAGAAAAACATTAGATCAAATCAATAACCAGCGCGTGTTCAATACGTGATATATTTCAAAAAACAACTATTGAGCAGAATCCGTCGAGCCCATATACAGGAACAATGCCGAGCCAGAAATGTGTTGTGGGAGACGACCCGGCGGTGCATGCAGTATGCAACGTGTTTGGCGTTCTGGAGTTTGATCACGTGAAGTGTGCGTGAATAGGTTTGGGGTTAATTTGTTTCTTCGATAAATGGACTAAAGTATCCACTAATCTTTTGAAATCCCTTTTCAAGTTCAAAAAGGATAATAGGAAACCTAAAAAAGGAAATCGAGTTGTTTTTGAATGACTTAAGGTACTGATGCCTTTTGCAATAAGACGATGGGAAGGAAGGACGCAGGGTGCAGAAAAAGAAGTGTAGGTATGGAACGTTTCTTTCGAACGAATTAAAAACTATGTATATGTTTCAAATATATTCTGTAATCCTGGCTCAAGTAAAATTTGAATTGATAATTGACAATTTTTATTAGGACTATTAGGTTTTGGCATCTGATTTGCCAGTTAGGAACACGTAAGGTTTCTCTACTATAAAATAAACCTGTTTTTTCGTAGATAATTGTAACTCTTTTGCAGTAAGTATCGATCGATTTCTCCAATTAACAAATATTGTGACGAGTTTCTATAAAAATACTTTACGTGGCTCCCCATGAAGTTGCAGGCTAATGAAGGACACTTGCATATGTGTTTTGGTTTGCTCGGCCTATAGCATAGTTAGAGATACTACATGTAGCGAGTGTCAATTTTTAGGCATCCGCAAATGCGAATATTTACTGCCAAAATTCGCGAATACGAATATCCATTTTTTCTTCTCTATACACATCAAAACACAGGTTCCAAGACCTCAGAGTTTTTACGTTTGACGTTTAATATTTCCCTGGTTTAACATGAAAAACAAGCAATCAAGAATTTGTAAAAAACATTTCTTACCTACAACAGGTTTAAGAAAAGAATTATAGTTTCTATTTTTATTTTTCATTTGTAAAATACATATAATCAAGGACTGATCAAAAGTAAAGAAGAATATGTTATTGTTTGTTCGAAGTTGTTATTCCACAGTTACAGCTGCATTCGTTTTACAAATAACTCTGAATTGAGTCAGACATTCACCGATTTAACAGCCTCATCTCTGGGTTGTCTCACATCACTAACAAAACGAAACTTGTTTTTTAATGAGAAATATTTGATTGTTCATAACACCAAGTGAAAAATGGAGGTGAAGAATAAAGTTTTTGTTTGTCTATCACAACATGCTTTTCTAGCAAAAATAGTAAATCATATCCTCTCTGATATTCATAACCGCAAAATGTCATGAATTTCACGAACGCGAATATCTAAAAGCATTCGCGATATTCGCAATATGACTAACAGATACACCAAAATCTTAACAGAGATGAGGTGAAAAGTTAAGACACGCGTCAGAATTTAACTCTTTGCCGTCGTATAGGTAAACCGAGCTGTTTGTTCACAAATCAAATTTGGAAAAACTGAATCATTACATCCTTATATCAGCAGCTTCCCAAGTACATTCAGACCGTTTTCCTGGACACCATAATATTTGATACTATAAAAATTTCACTTGTCAGATTTTTGTTTCGCGATCCGATAGATTGATATTTTGTGGCACCCTATCTACGTAACTAACATTCAGGAAGCGTTTGTTACATAGTCTTGCAATCTATGACTCATGTAATATGTATATAGCTAATAAACTAGGCTCGATGTGAGTATGTATCATGTATGTTTATGACCAGCACATAAAAATAGTTCTTTCTTTAATTATAGCATGCGTGTGTATGAATACAAACGTGGTTAACCTAGATGTGGCAACGCCCATCGAGAGCCATAATCATTTTCCTGCAATATAAATTAATATGTGGAGCAAGGCCAGAAGACAGAATACTGGAGACAAAGGTTAAGATATGCGCCTATCTTACGTACACTTCGCGCTGAAAAGGATATATACCTAACCAATGTACAATAACCTAACTAACTATAATAAACTGATTTAATCAAGAGTTTACGTATCATTGAATGATACATAAGACACATTATATAGTATGTTATATCTGAGGCATTGAGCGGAAGAAATCGTTTGACAAATATGGCAACCGATATCCTTGAGATCATTGGCCGTGTATGGTAGTTTAAATATTTAATAAAGGTATTTGGTTTTTCAGACATGACAAAGAAATTGAACGCGTCCAGCCAACGTAAAGCTGTCCAGCGGTAGAACAGCGTTTTCATGCTGAATATTAGTGATCTGACAACCAAGAGAACACTGCTGTCAAGTTGACAAAGCTATACATCGCTACAGGGCCGAATTCGTGAATCGTTATAGAGTGTTCTTTGTAATACTCTGGTAACAATTTCAGCAGTGCACTTTTCTTCCCGTGCTCCAAACAATTGAAATAAGAATGATGTTACTCGTTATTCTTATGGTGCATTGCTTGTTTACTTTATCTGGTTATCAAGAAGTGTCCAAAACTGGTAAAATTTATATTTTTCACAATAAATGCGATCTCGTATCCATAGCGCTCCTTGTAATAAAAGAATATATAGAAATAAATATAGAAGTTAGTGGGCGCTGTCATCAAGCGTCATTACATGTAATAATTTAGGCGTTTATATAAATAAAGTTACACAGTAATCCAGAGTTCAATTTCATATGTCAATCTACATTCCATTACCATTAATATATCAAAAGAGGCATCTCCTCTGCCCACCATAACCTTAGACTATTCAAAAATTCAATTCCACAAAACTGGTGTTGATTATGAGGTCGCATAAATTTAAGGAAGTTTTGAGGACACAATAACAATTAAGACAGCATACTTTTTCTTCCAGGTAGAATGCAGTTAAACAAAAAGATACTGTTTTTGTCACTTTAATTGAAAGACTACCATGGTGGCCGAAACGACGTACAATAAACAGAAATTAAAACATATATTATGTGGTTTGATTCCGCCAGATAATGGAGTCGTACGAAACTATGTGACTATTCAAAGATGTAATGCTTTATTTTGTGTTTGCAATCGCAACTATACGAGTACTAATTTCCAGAAGTAGAAAATCTATTTAGTAAGAAATAGGATATCTAACCCTAATACATACAATTAGTAAAATATACAGCAACAAACTGTGAACATGTAGCCAAAACATTAGTTACTCTAAGATTAGTGCATTTTGAAGGGATATAACATCAATCAGCATTCTATACAAAAACAAAGTCAAGTATTAATCATTTCTTGAATCTATGAGAAGTTAAACATTTTTTGATGTGCTGAAAGCATTGAAACATTTAAACTATGGTGAATCCATTGAGCTCATTCTAACAGGTTTAGAAATGTATATGTTCATGATCAAATTATAATGACAATCTGAACGATCGGCTGATCCGCTTATCTCTTCCGTTGGTACCCGCTTCGGCATCATCTCGGAACGCGGAACCCCACCTTTTTTGCAGGTTGGTCGTAGAGGAACCGCCAGCTAGATTCCGGACATCGCGGCAGCAACGCCGGCGGTACCCGGACTGCACCGCAGATAGTGCACAGCAGTGCCGCGACACAGAACCGCCGCGCGCAAGTGGTACCGCTTGCTAGATCGCGCTACGCCGAAATGTGCTTCTGTTAACGAACGCGGTGATTTCAACGATCGATCACGAACGTGCGGCGCGTTGTTTCATCAATAAATCGATCGATCATCTCCTTAGCGGTACTTCCTCATTCATAAAATGTAGACAACTTAATGCGGAAAGGTATTTTCAAACATCGCTATGCAAAAATGATTTATTTAGACAAATTTAGATTTAAAAATATATTGGCGACGAGTAAAAATATATAGGTAACTAACAATTGACTCATTCATTTGAGCAGGGATGGATTAATGCTTCAAGGTGTGATAGTTCAGTTTTTTCATGAAAAAGGGATCAATAAGTGGCTTAATTTTTTTTCAGGGAATCGATCTTGTGAAGGTAAAAGTATGGTCGAATTTTTTTTTTGCACCAGACGGATCATATTTAAAAAATAAATATTGTGTGTAAAAACTTCTTTACTCCAAGAAAACTATTTTTTTTTGTTGTTGGAAAATATCGATAATAATAAAAAACCTGATTTTAAACAAGTAATGCGCATCTGACCAGAAAAGTAAAAGAATCAATTTTCATGTTAAGAACCCCCACAAAACATACAGAAAATTGAACCTTCCTGAACAAAAGTTCTCGTGCTACCAAAGCAATCATAAATATGATTAATTTCTGAGAAATAGGGAGGCGAAGTTTGTCCGATTTGGAAAATGGTGAATGTGTCAATTGTAGCTCTCAGGCCAAATCCTCGGAGAACTTCTTGAAAGAAATAGTTCATCAATTTGAAAAACCGATTAAAAGTTGATTAAAAATGAAGTGGATTCACGAAAAATGCAAATGCAGCACTTATCACACACACAAGTCTTATATCATGTAACATGATCTAATAGGACAATAAACTATCTATCTATCTATCTATCTATCTTATACTCGAAGATTGCTTGAGAGTTTGGATCGACGGTTAAAACGAATGAACTCTGTCGGATGTCAAATTTACTCCAGAAGAAACATCTAAAAACCAACTTGCCCTTTTCCAACACCTTCCTACAAGTTCTTTCTGTAAACAGATTTTCCGAGTCTTGGTCTGAGAACTACGATCAGAACATTAAC
The DNA here is from genome assembly GCA_963669975.1 of Acanthoscelides obtectus. Lineage (NCBI taxonomy): Eukaryota > Metazoa > Arthropoda > Insecta > Coleoptera > Chrysomelidae > Acanthoscelides > Acanthoscelides obtectus. The sequence continues at coordinate 87,031,061 of CAVLJG010000004.1, forward strand.
CATTTTTGGAAATCGGGCAAGCTTTATCCCCCGATTTCTCAGAAACTAATCGCAGGATTGCTCTGTTCCAATGAGAACTTTTGATCAGGAAGGTGAGACATATATCATACTGAATTTCTAGACAAATATACGGGTTCCCATTGTCCATATGTTTTGTGCGCGGTCCTTTGGTTGGTCTAACCGAACATATTTTTGCAAGGTAGCCAAACGTAATGTCACAAGTTAGTAACTTTGGTTGGAATATGGGAATTTTAGGTACTCGTTACATTACAAAACTGCAACTATAAATGATTTTCGGTGACAAAAAGAAAAACAAAATTAAGCCGTTGAGACATATGTCGATATGAGCTTCTCTTAGCTTGTAACAAACCGCAAAATATTAGCCTATCTATGAGGACCACCCACCGTGTATAGACAGTGAAAATAAAGATCTCAAAAATTCAAAATTGCGTGCTGTAGAATAAGATGATGTAAATCTAGGTGCAGAAAAACGTGACAGATTTTAGTGTGTGGTGAGAACAGTTGAAAGTGACATATCGGATAAATGAGTGCTATCGATGACACTGCATCCAAAGGATTACAACGGGACATCGTTGCTACAATTTGTTTGTAGCGAAGTTTCCAACACATAAACAGGATTACCAATTCAATAAAGTAAGAATAAATAACTTAAATGCACAATTATTTATATTTATTTTGTAGTATAGTACCAGTTTCCTTGAATTATGTGTACAATATACATCTTTTGGATCAACTACAAGAGCTTCTCAGTTTAAGACCATACTTTTTTTGAACTCAATATATCGATTACCCGATATGAAGGTCGAAATCCATTTGCGTCTATGTAGCAAAATTCATGTAGGCTTACAAGCCCAGTTTGAAGCAGAGTTGATAGCTCTTTAAAGCGGTGGGAGAAAAATAATTTCTATGTAGAGATATTTTGACGAGTACCCTCCCCCCCCCCCCCCCCCTTCCTTTAGTAGGCGCCTTGCGCTTGCGTTAAGTGCCTTATCTATACAAATAATATATATGTCCTAATATTTAACGTACTAAAAAGAGCCGGGACCACAAAATCGTGTTCCGGTTATTTCATCGCTTTCGGGGGTGAGTATAAATAAACTTCTAAAAAAAAAATGGATGTTTGAAAGTCCTCTAATTCTCGTTCGCTTATTTTGCGGAAGGTCACTACTTACCAGTTTGCTAAGACTATTGTTTCTTAATAATGAATGATATTAGCAAAATGAAATGTTAATACAAAAAAGAAATTAAATAGGCCGAACATTTGATATGGAATTATGATTTACGCAACAGCAATTTAACTTGACTTTAACACAAAACCTCATTTGACCCCAACGTCCCAAAAGCCGTAACCCGGCACTCCTGGTTTCTTTGACAGCGAGTCCCGAAATCCTGGTTCCCTGCAAGACTACCGTTCATCATTCCCCACGACAATTGTGTAGCATCTCAAAATGACTTAAGTAACTAGGTTCAAATCAGATATCAAAGAAATCGATATTTTAATTAGGAGACAACAGTTTCTTTGAAACAATAAAAGGACTTTATTCCAAATACCCGTATATCAATAAGGTAACTTCGGGGAAATGGGTGCTCCTAAACCTTTCTAAGTGTAGAAATTACGGATCTTATTTAAACGTGCTTAGAAACATGAAAGCCACAATTTCCAAAATTCAGGAAATTATTTCTAAACCGAGAGCATCCTTTTAATTTCATTTCATTTCATTTTAGGAGAAAAACTAAAAGATTCAACGTCAACAATTATTAAATTGTTTTTCATGTTCTTTCGCTTGGAATTGACTTTTATTTTCTTTCATCTGAGCTATTTGGAAGTTACGTTAAAAGAAGAGTTAATAATCACGATAAGAAGATAGGTAGACCAGTAAATCTCAATTATTCCAATAATTGATAGAAAAATAGTTTGATAAAATCATCTTCCGTTGTTTACCTTTTTAAAAGATGTACTAGCGAGAGGTAATGATCGCATCTATGGCACGTTCTTGTAATTATCTCCGATCAACTGTGGACGCACAATGAAATCGACATCATTGTGATGGTTATCGATATTACACGTTCTTTCTCCTAAACACAGCCGCATTCAAGGCGTTTCTATTGGGTATAAAAACCGATCAATAAAGTGATTAAGGAATCGAGAGGTATATTAATACGATTGAAAGAAAGTTTCATACACCTTTAGAAAATAACAATTTAGATGTATAGTCTATGCTGTGGTTGGTATAAGACAGTTTACTGTATTTTTCCGAACAGATATTTTAGCTAATACTTCAGAAATCATTGTTAAAAACGTATAACTGACTATACTTTTATCATCACAGTTGAAAAAAAACTTGCTTTTTTGTTCCAAATAGACTATATTACAAATTTCCACTTCATGCTAGAGTTATGAATTATGAAGCTAATGAGTTTCAGGAAAAGAAGTTGAAAGGAATATTATGTGTTTTCACTTTTTTATAGTCTTTCCACGCTCCGCCTGATGAATGTAGACCTACGTCTGCTATGGAGGTTAGATATGGGTAAAAACATTTATTCCCTGACGTTGATTGGTATCCAGAATAATAATCGAATCTCATTAGCTTGAGCCTTTGGCGGGAAATACAAAGGATTTAAATATACAAACGTCAAATATATATGTTAAAAACACAAGCGAAAAATGATGTAAACAATCTATTTCAGCGATTAAAAATACTGCCTGGAAGGATAATATCCCATACCCGTAAATATGTTTACCTAATATGCCCAGAATATCGCAAAGGTAACCATAGTAATGAGTTGCAGAAAAAAAATGTCAGTTGTAAGACACAAGGCACACCATGATAAACTTTATATTCACAAGAATAATCATATCGAAAGTCGTGCTGATATTTAACGTTTCCCCGAACATCAAATATCATCACTATCACATACCTTGGTTGTTTGCCTAAACGCAGTACTGTTTCTGTGGTTTATTAATAGTACCATCCTTGATTTATCACAATCACGAATCGCGTCACCTTTAGGTACTATGCAATTTTCTCATAGTTTTCGATCCACTGTTGCAATAGCTCGGTCTCATTTTTGATACATACATTTCCAAGCATAAATGTTCGTTAGATATGACAGTCAGTATTTCAAGACGATTTAAAGAGTAACTTGCCATCAATCAGGTATTTACAATGGATTACAAAAAATTGCTTCAAAAATGAACTTTAGGTACCTACTCTAAGAACAACCTTGTTAATTCAAATGATGATAAGCATTATATTTGGATACGTGTCAAAATTCTATTAACCGCCGCTTTCACCAAACTCAGCCTAATAGAATTATGTAGGTTGTATGCCTGAATCTGGTAACTTCTCACATGTATCAAATCCGTCAAAAATGCAAAGTTAAACTAGTGTTGGAAAAATTGGAAGACATTAATCGTTGTATCGGAAAAAAGTATTTCAACATAGTTGAGCATAAAAAGACAACCGCAGTTTGTAATAAAAATGACTACTGGGAAAAAATCCGTTCCTGCTCAGCCTCGGGCATCTTTGTAAATCGTGAGCTTAATACATGTCGTGTAACCGAAGAAATAGCTCGTAAAAATGTGGACTGGGAACTGTAACACATGGAAATGGGTTACAACATTGTTTGGAAGCAACTTTACTCATCTTGACCGGTTGTTTTACTCGAATATCATCCAATTTGTTCAACAAACCATTTGAAGGTCGCAGAGTCCGTTCACAACTATGTGGAGCATCTTTTCGCTCGACTATGGAGAACTGGGATCTATCTATCACTCTATCCATATTTGATTACAAAAATACAAAAACGAAATTATTCTTATCCCAACTTTTTGACATTTTACTCGCCCATCAACTTTTTATTTGCTTGTAATTGGGCTGGTAAGTTACCGGGAGTTACCAGTTCGATATTGACGTGATAAACTGTTTAAGCACTTGGTGATTACATGCGTAAAACATCTATTTTGTTGAACTAACTGAAAAATCTAACCACAGAGTAGTCATACCAAAACGGGATAGATAAGGGGATTAAATCATAGAGATATAAGAAATGTAACGTTGAACATGGGATCTACAAAACAGCTGATAACGTCTAAACACGTGCAGTTCTAATATGTTCAGAAATGGTGTTGCCCGATAAGTAGTCCTTTTTGGATGAATTCATTGAACATCAGTTGTACTGAAAGCGTTCTTTGTTCAAATTTACTTTCCTTTGGGCATTTATTCATGATGGATCTGTATACAGCCTACGAAATATATTTTTCATTCAAAAAAGTTATAAGCGGCACGTTTTTCGAGTGCTCGCTACGTCATGTAAACAAAAGTTATTCTCAAAATATGTAAGTTATCACATAGCCATTTTACTTCAGGTCCATATGCGGAATATAACACAATTTAGTTTAGTAACAAAAGAGGAACGTCAGCTTGAATTTAAATTTTTTTCTACCCTCAAATTGCTTATTTGACAAACTGAAAACTCGGCAAGTTTGCTGTTTGACATCGAAATTCGTAAGATTTGGCGAGTCTTATTGCATCATATCAGTACGCGAAAATGTAACCAAAATATGATCTATTCAAATTTTTATCATTATCATTATCGATATCTCTAGAGAAAGGCTTTATTGCTATGAAGTACACACTTTTCAGCACTATTATAAATCAGCTCCTATCAATATATTTTACATCTTTTCACCATTGTGAAATCACTTTAATTTATGGTTTTTCTGTAAGCAACTGACTCCTGCTCACACCTGAGTATTAAAGTCAATTTTGGCTCTAGAAGAATTCTTTTTTTAAAGAACTTTTCACGAACACCACAATCTGTCATAAAACTGGCTCAATGAGAAGAGGTAATCTGGAAAACTGGAAGCAGGTGGCGCTAATTAGATTGAAGGTCACCCCATCCACTATTGACAGTTTGACCTCAAACCACAATAGCGCCGTCTAGCTAGAGCAAAATTGGACATCGCTATTTATCAAATAGTATCTAGGTACAATATATTTTTATTGTCCATGACCTGGGACGCTCGAAATGTAGCATACAAACATTGATTTATATTTCTAATAATATCTCACCGTCCCTACATTACAAGAGTTCATTAATAACGATACTTGTTAATACCTACAAGGCTGCAACAGCAATATGAGTTGCAAAACGATATTTATTCGCAAATTATCACTATCATACTCGTGAATGTGCGCGATATTTGTTCATTAATTATACGTTAGAACGGAGTGTTTTGATTGCATACCTGCAGCACGTGGTTTATATTTGTATTCCAACAAAATCGGAATTCGTAATCATTAACGGGTTCTCTTTCTATTACAATGACATTTTTTAATTATTAACCAACATTTCTGGCTTTAGACGTCACATGCAGTAGTTCCTGTGTTCCCTACCAGCAGTATTTACTGATTATTCCGTCAGTGTCAGTGGATTTAAACTTTAAACATCATTAATCACTGACGTTCACATTAGATGGTCAATACATATCACATTCCATGGTAATTCCTGATGAATCACAGTAAATACTGATCCAGATATTTGCCTTAAATCTTCAGAACCTGGAATACAATGCGTAAGGTGTTTAAAGATGGGTTTTCTCAAAAAGCCGATGTTTCGATATTCATCGAAATAAGACAACAACTGCATCGTCATACATTGACTCAACATTTGAAATAGGGCAACAAAGCCGATTCAAGAATAAGTAGCCTGTGAATGGTTTGAATATGTGACGTATAAGGTGACGTATGACAAGACGTATGAAGTAACGTTTTATGATAAACCATTTTGATGTTCTATCAGTGACATTATGACATCATTTCATACGTCTCTCTCCACCAATCATGGAACGCCAAAAGGGCACTTGACCACACCCATCTGCCAAATTAAAATTTCGCAGGGAAATTCGCGCGTTTCTTATTCTTGAATGGGTTTTTCTGCTCTACTACTTGATGACTAGTAATCCCACAGGCCCTTAGGACTACAAAACTTGACTTTGAGGTACAGCAGGTTAAGTAACTCAAACATTGTGAGACAGCTTTGGTTCTATAAGCCAAATGGGGTCCAATGACTAATGGTGTCTTTCGAAGATTAAAACTAGGAACGTTTCACTTACTGGGATAAGAACTAAGTTTCGTTGGTTAATCAGCGGTTGTTTGCTAAGAAAATGATCCTGAGCGCACTAATTTTGAAATTGCGTAGCTTATACCTTAAACTAAAAATTGACAGTTTTTCCATGCAAGTGAAAGTAAAAAAATGCTAATATCTGACCTTAAGGTCTTTTTCAAAAGCATATTTCGACATTAGCTCTGATTACTGTTGTCCAATGGGTCAAAGAAAATTCGTGAAATGATATTTTAGAAAAAATCGCTTATGAACCCGTGGGCGCTCAAACTTACCCATGCCGATGGTAGGAACCTGATATATTGCTAACCAGAGAGATAGAAGAACATATCCCACAGGGATTGCGATGTTTTTGAGGCACGATATAGAACATCAAAACAAAGGTCTATAGAGATGTTGATCTTATCATTTATCATTCTGAGGTTGAACCTATATTTTTTAGACTCACCCATATACAAGATGTGTATATTTAATGCTGTATAAGATCACGTACCGTTTCGTTCGACGTGTTAGAATCACGATATTTTAAGACATATAAACTGAGATTAAATGTCACAATATTTTATGAAATCAATAGCTCTAAACTGTGATTAAAATATTGCACATACATAATTCTGAATCATACACTGTCGCATTTGCATATACCTAATGTGTAAACTAAATAAAATATGCCTATCTTGAACTTGATTATGAACTAGAGTGCATTACCATACATTAAATGAAAAGCGCCTTCCGTATTCTAAATAACGAGTAAGCTGGCATGCTGTAATCTAGGTATAAAAATTGTCTATAATTAAACTCACGATATTAATACTAAATTATACGAGAAAATTGTCATGTTTTGCAACCAATAGGCTAGATATAATATCTCATTTCACTTTTTTCTCATTAGCTTGGAAACACAGCGATAATGTCTATACATAATTTTCTTAATTATTTTCATAATTCAAGACAAATATTAGATTACACGTTAATGAAGTCAATGTCACTATACAATTAATAATAATCGATAGAAAGCTCAAAATTTTCTCATTAAGATAATACTCCGCTAACAGAGCACAAAACAGTCATAAATAAAATTAGAAAAATTCCCAGACAATTCGTTTACATTTTTCTGCTTATTATGAAGCATCGTTCTACTTTTTTCAAACAAAGGAGCATCGTGAAAATAGTCAAAATGTCTGATGAGAAACATTTGTCATTGTACATGGATGAAATATATTTTATAATTTTATGATTTATTGTAAAAGACGTGAATGGTTACTACACAAAACGTCGCTTTCTGATGATTGAATAATACGAATGTGAGATTTTGTAGAGCTCATAAACATATCTAGTTGCACATAAACTGTAGATATATTTGAAATTGGCATCTAGCATTGCGCGCTTCATCAACAGTTAAAACACAAAGGTTTACAATAACAATACCCCCTAAAATGCTTGAAGATTTTATTTATAGCTGTTGGAAGAATATTTCAGAATTGAGACATCAAAAAAATTTTTTTTTTGTTTATTTTGCGCTTTTGCAAATTTAACGCTTATATCTCAGTAGCTACCAAGTTAAGAGAAAACTTCATCAGAACTTGTTGTTCAGAATAACCCAAAAACCAAAAAAACTGTGTGGGGCGAAAAACAATGATAGAAATTGGTATAAAAATTTTTATTCTTTATTAAAACTTTTCCGATTAGATGCGAATATACTTTTGGACTATACGGAAAAACGTACATAATTGAGATCTTAATGGACATAGATTTTTTTATCACAAACGCTTCTCATTTACCCAATTTCGCAAAAACAGATTTGAAATGGCAGTTTTCTTATTATCAGAGCGTCCCACTCAGTGCTGCCAGCTATACCGTTTTTACGGTAGGTCTACCGTTTTTTACTGCGCAAACTTTACGTGATACATGACGTCTAGGCCTAACACATTATATTATAAAAAGTAGCAAACAGTATTTTGGGAGCTAAATGCCACCTACTCCCCCCCCCCCTTCCTAACACGTGACATAACCAGATGTCAATGTATTCTAATACATAAAGTCATACATAGACCGTCAAAAAAAAATAACGTCAATATCTCGCGAACAGTTTGGTTTATCCAGTTTCGATACTTGAACATCCTTCAATTATCTTTAATGTATTCTTATACGTACACTCTCCTTTAAAGTTACATCAATATCTTGTTCAAATGACATTTATACCGTCAATAATAGGACGAGAATTCGGCGATCGAGAACCCGTGTTTGTTTTGAGACGGCGTAACTGCCATCTTAATATGGTACAAATAAAAAGTAATTACATTCTATATTTCATGATGATGTCGACCTCGCACCTTATTACACCGATTTCGAGTATCAGATTACTTCTAAAGCGAGCAACAATTTCGTTATATTCACTGCAATACTCGTATAAACCGTAGTGTAATACCGCAGTTTCCAACTAATAACTGGGCATACGAAGTGAAAAGCGGTGCACGGTGAAATTATTGAAAAAAGTCTAATCGAAACGAACGGTACATGTGCTTCGAAAGTGCCACTAATCACTGATCTAGATTACAAAAATTCTGGTGTATCCTGATTAAAATCTGCTATGATTATAGGTGGTACACATATCAGAAGTTGCAATGTTACGTTTGGTGATGCAATCGAAAACATTTACAGATAGAGTTTTCTTGTGTTGAAACTAGCGTTGCACTGGCACATTTTTTATGTTCTTTGCAACCATTGCATATGTTATGTACTTCTGGTTCGTACTTTGAACTAGGTTTGCAATCAGTGCGGCAATATCGCACGACCTAAAGAAACTCGAGCTACTGTTGTCAATCTTCAACAATTTTTTTCGTAGGATTTTAATTCTTACAGTTGCAAGAAATTAAAAGCGCATAGATGCCATTCATTTCCGTCTCCCATGTAATTTCCTTGGTCTTCGCATCAGTTTAGGTTTAGATTATCTTAGAACAGCTTTCGCCAACTCGTCGATCGCGACCTACCGGTAGCTCGCAAAGGCAAATCTGGTGGCTCAGAACATATTTTAAAAGGATGTAAAAATCATAGAAGCTTCCGTAAATTTTGTAAATTCTCATAATAAACACAAGCAGCGACAACACGGCGGTGAGCGATCTGTTCGAGAACGATCTCGATTACTTTTAACGGAATAAATATGCAAGGCGAGGCGACAGTGCGCTCAGTTTAAAACCGAAGTCCAGCGGTTGGGTTAGAGTTGGCCTGCAATTAAAAACATTATGAGCAGTTGTAAGAAGATGAAGACATACCATTTCCATTCGGAATGGGAAGAACAATATTTCTTTACAGAAGTTGAAGGTAAAAATGTATGTTTGTTATGTGATACATCTGTTTCCGTTGCTAAAAAAGGTATGTAATACCAGAGGCACTATTAAACTGTATATTCGAATTTTGAAAAATCATTCCCATTACGTTCTGCAACCAGAACGGAAAAACTGAAACAGTTAAAAAATCAGTTAATTGGACAACAGACAATGTTTTTAAAAACAATCGACCAAAGCATCATACCGGGCGTCCCAGATAATTACATTAAAGAAGAAAGCTTATGAAGACGGGGAAGTGATAAAACAGAAGCTGCAGATTAATTATTTGCCAACTTTAGAAATCAAGACGAGATAGTGTCTGCTATAAAATCTATGCAACTTTTTTTAATACAGTGATGAGACGAGCAGAATTGATGTAGACAAACTTGTCTATATAGTTTATAGACAATTTTGGCGTACAACCAGTCGCTCAAGACGGAAATTAAAGGAAGTAAAATTGGATAATTGGTTGCACTGGTGGCTCAACCGGTGAATTAAAAAAAACGCCTTATCCGAGAGTTAAATTAAAAACTCTTAAAAACCTTCAAAGTGCCGTGTTTTGGAATTTTCAAATGCTACGTTTACTATAAAATATAGTTATTCGAGTATTAACTTCATCACCTCGAATTTCAGCTTTCTGACTTGATACGTTCAAAAAACAATTGGTGACATTTTGAAAAACACTGTGAAATTATTCTTTTAAACGAATGACATTTTGACAAAAACTAGATGTTGACTTGATTCATATATAGTAAGGCGTCGTATTTAATCTTGAAAACATTATAGTAGGTAAGGTATGTGCATAGGTTCCCGATCAGTAAGCAAATGAAAAACACGAGGATTTTGCGATCACTTTTCTAGAAATATATAATAAAGGGTGTCTCATAAATATTTTCTTATTTTATGCCATAAATAAAAATACTTAGAATATTTTTACAAAGATAAATTTATTACCAAACGAAAGCCTAAACATTAATTTTATTTATGGAAAAGAGTATCGGATAAATGAGCACCGTTCATGTTTTCACACTCTCTTAATCTCGAACTGAAGTTTTCGATCACTCTCCGAAGCATTGCTCGAGGAATGGCGTTTATTTCATCTGTTATTTTTTGCTTCAACTCTCTCAAATCTTGTGGCGGTGGGGTGTATACCTTACTCTTCAGGTATCCCCATAAGAAAAAATCTGCTGGTGTCAAATCGGGACTTCTCGGTGGCCAGTTAATGTCTCCTCTGCGACTGATGACCCTCTCTGGGAATAACTGATGAAGAGCATCCAAGGATTCATTCGTGACACGAGAAGTCGCTCCATCTTGCTGGGAAAACGTGTTTCTATTGTAGCCACCATGGTTCTGTATAGCTGGAGTTAAAAAAGTCCTAATCATGTGGCAGTAGCGCTCAGATGTTACAGTTTGAGCTTGGCCACGATTGTCTTCAAAAAAATACGGGCCAATGATTCCTTGCCCTGACATAGCAGCCCAGACGATAACTTTAGGCGAGTGTAATGGCGTCTCATGAAGATTTTGCGGGTTCTGCTCGGCCCAATATCGGCAGTTTTGTTTATTAACATGCCCGTTAATGTGAAAATTCGATTCATCAGAAAACCATATGTTGTTGTAACCGTTAAAATGCTCTCTCATTGTTCTACAGAACTCTAATCGATTAGCGGGATCTTGTGGTTTTAATTGTTGTGTAACAACAATCTTGTATGGGTGAAAATGCAAATCCTTGCGAATAATGCGATGAACAGTTGACTTATGCAAAGTTAGAGACGCTCCACGCAGTCTTAATGATTGCCGGGGATCCTCGTTAACGGACTGGCGCACACGTTCAATATTTTCGTTCGATCTTGCTGACCTTGGCCGTCCAGGCGGTTTACTAATACACGTGTTTCCAGTGCTCTCGAACTTTCTTACCCAATATTTAATTAAATTTGCGCTTGGGACATCTCTCATTCTTGCTATGTTATAATGATTTCTGTACAAACGACGTACAAGCACATAAGAATCCTTGTTTTTATAGAACTCGCGAACACAAAAAGCACGTTGCGGCCCTGTAAAACGCTCCATTCCAACTAAAATTTAACAATGTTGCCAAACGTTTGTCAACTGTCTCGTTTCTCCGGAGCATGCGTATTCCGCCAGAGGACTGATCTAAAAACGAAAATATTTCTGAGACACCCTTTAGAATGTGACACCGTCGTATGAAAGAACTGAAGAAGAAGAGAAAATATCTCAAAAATTCAACCAATTATCCTCGATGCGTTAGAAACAAGATGGAAAGTGTTGTACACTCTACAAGCACATGAAACAATTAACGACTACCAGTTACAACTGTTCCGGTTTATTTACAACTTATATAAGTGCAATTAAGCCTTTATACACTGCGATCAGCATGCTAAACTTGCATGCATAAAACACACTCTGGATACTACTACACTAATATAAATCTTTACGTAAATGTGACCTTGATACCAGCCGCTCGCAAGATAGTCGTTGTCCACTCGATTTTTTCTCTCACCACTTTTAATTATGTAATAAATTATTTATCAAACTATTATCACCCGTTTTGATCTAATTGTACAGGTAACACAGTTTTTTCAATACTATACTATGTACGATCTAATCGATCAGTCATAATAAATCATGGGAGCTACACCGTGGTTCTTTGTGAGAATATGTCACTAACCTGTTGATTTGCATAGTTAACAATGTAACAAATTCCAATAAAAAAATGCCCTACGAGGTTACTCTACAATGTTAAAGACCCCTAAAGGAGGACAGCAAGCACCTTAAACTTTTTCATATATCCGAAATATCAAGTGAAAATAAAATACTTTTGGGCTCTAATAATTTTTTTAAGTCCGATACGACGTATCGTTTTTGAGAAGTCTAACAAAAAATTCAGAAAAGACATTTAAAAGTATTTTCGCTCTTGCTTCCATGCATTTTTTTCTAAGAATAATATTTCCTATAATAATATTCCTATGTGAACATACATCCGTAGTTCCATAATTACGAATTTATTTTTTAGATTCAAATAAGAAATCTGGCCATTTGAAAGGGCTTAATGAAGGTAGGCTCATTGCATTTTGTCAAAAAAAAACTTTTTTTTTTCTAAATAATTTACGTTTCGTGGAAAAAATTTCCTGTTTCCGTAATTACTTTTTTGTTTTTTTTTTATATAAACAAGTTTGAAAATAAGAGCAAGAGGGAATAGTGTGGAAGAACTTTTACAGATTTAGGACAATGGCAATCTATAGTATAATATTTCAACAATTTCAACCACAATAGAAACGTAACTGGGCGTACACTGACCAACTGAACGAAAACATTAAAAAGAACTATCCATCAAACAAATCATGAGCTTGTTTTACTTATCATTTGATTTAATCTATATGTAAAAGCACGGAACAAAGAGGTTACAGTAGATGTCTTATGGGGATTCGGTCTCAAAACTTCCAAAATCCGCCACCAGAGGCGCTGGCGTCGCGCGCCATTGACAGGTTGTTGGACGGAATCTGTAATCGAAATTCATGAGTTGGGGATTCCGCCGCTAGATGGCGCTGTCAAACCAAACGGAATCTGTGTGTCATTGGACACCTGTCATGCGTCATTGGGCATCTCACGCATAGATGGCGTTAAAACGTCATCTGTCATACGTCATTGGACACCTGTCATTGATGGGTTGGGCATCTCGCGCATAGATGGCGCCGATTTGTTTGGCGCTGTACAAACCTAACGGAATCTATGCGTCATTGGACAGCTGCCATTGATGGGTTGGGCATCTCGCGCATAGATGGCGCCGATGTCGCACCTGTCTGGTGTTGGCGTGGATTACGGGGGGCAACGTGTATACAGGGGTGCAACGAAAAATAGCGGATCGATGGACCGACGGTATATCGTTAAATCGTATATAGCAAGGCGTGACCTAAATAGCGTGGTGGGCTCCTCTGGTCGGTCGGTCGGTCGGTCAGAATGTCTCATAACCTGTATACGATGTACTGTTATTATTATACAGGATGATACCGTTCAAAATGAAAATAGTATAATGGATATTTTATTGAAACATATAGTATATATAACAATAAGGTTGATTGGTGTGTGTGTGTGTGCCATGTTTTGAATACCCGCGCTTGAACAACTTGCAACAAGAAATTCCGACAATATTATTTCGCAAACCAGAGGTATTTTCAATAAAACTACATATCAGGGAGTACTTTAGATGTTGATACTAATCGACTCAAATCATTGTTCGACAACTGATTTGGTTCATGACAGACAAGAATCAAATTATGTATTTCACGGTTCAGTTCTGGTTGTTTTTTAATTTTTTCCCTAAACTTCAGGTAACCCAGGAAATATGTCTCTTATCCGTCCTCTGTTCAACACATCAGTAAAATCGTTAGAAAATTCTATATATGACATATTATTATAAAAGGTATAGGACCGTCCTGCGTTTGATTGAAAAATAGCATTGATTCGAGCCCTATCGGGTATATCAATTGAAAAATTATCAAGAAATTTAATGGTAGGGAATGATGCTGAGAAATAGTTGTTTGGAGACACAATGGTAATCAAGTCACCGTTTGTTGATTGGAAAATATGTTGTAAAGTGTATTGACGTAATTCTGTAGGAACATAATCGACAAGAAGTTCAGGCTGAGATGGGATAATCATTTCGTTTAAGTCTAGTTTCCATATAAACATATCATGTGCAATATATAATCGGTAATTTGAAAACTCTGGAGCAATAGCTAAAAACATAAAATCTGGAATAATATCACACAAATTTTTGAGGATCGGCTGCTTACGAGTTGTAGATCTTATAGTTGTTGTTGTTTTTGGTATTGCTGATGCGGTGGTAGACGTTGGGATTGAATCATATTTGTTTTTTCTTCCATATAGATATTGTACTGCATTTATATCATCAACATCTAGACCACGAATCTCATGCTGATAGAAGGCAAACATAATAGCATTCGGAGAAGCACTATGTGCTATGCCGAGAGCATGTCCAATTTCATGAACCAACACCTGATAGAGAATGATGTCAAAAATCTCAGATAGCAAATATAAATTCGTTTACCCCCCAATCAAAATCTTGACTGAAAAAAAATTAGGCAGCAAATATACAATAATCATACACGAATTTACTATATTTCTAAATTTCTACTCTCATGTGCAACTTGTAATTGGAATTTCCGCCGGACAAACGATACATTCATGTATTACTAAGAAATTATATAAAAAATACTGCAACCGCAATGAATGTTGTTTTCTCGATAAAAATGGTACTGAGAATATGATGCATATAATATGCATATTTACGATACAATTATCTCATGCACGCGTGTGTTATCTCAACCACGTATTTATATTTAGCGAGCGCATGCAATAGTCATCATTGTTTCACACTTAACGCACAACGCTGCAAGCTGGATACAATAGTGCTTCGAGAGAGACGAGATAGCGAAAATTTTAAAAAAAGTAAGTGCTATTTTATTTAATATTTTTCTTTTTTATGTCTCTAAGTGCAACTGTTTTTTCGTGTTATGCTTCAAAATAGTTAGACGACTCAATTTTTTTATAGATGGATTTATCAAAAATTAATGCTGCGTCTTCGATTGTAGACCGCAAACCTATCAGAAAATTAAAGGACCTACCAGTCGGGACACCATTTGCAATCCAAGCAGCTAAAGTGGTCAAGTCGAAATTTGGGGAAGCCGTGCTACTAGATTTAGGACCGGAAGTGCTATTTCTACCACAGCGGGTGACGGAAACGTACCAGCCGGTCATCGACGAACTTTTTCACGGAAAATACTCGATCATCTTCCAAGGGGAAGTGGACGTAGGGAAAAGCCGACCGCTAGCATCATTCAAAATAGTGGAAAATTAACAAAGCAGAGAACAGGAGGAGGAGGACAGGGTGAGCATTTTTATATATTTTTGAGTAATGTGTTTGCTTGAAAAAAAAAATGTCGTCTTTTCAAATGTCTTCAAATAAGGTTAAAAAGATCATCAAACAAACAGACGGTGTTCTACTATCAATTGTTAGTCTACGGAAAATTTTATTTGATAATTTTACAATCAGAGACGCGGAAGTGTGGCTGAAACGAATAGAAAAACAAATTAGATTATGTAAACGGGTAATTCGTAGTAGAAGGCAAAATAAATTATCTGTAGGGACCTGTAGAAAAGTAGAAACAAATTTGGGGCATTTTAAACATTTTAGAAAGTTGATTTTAACTAGACATATTGGGGCAGGACTTCACTTAACATTGGGTCAGAGGGTTAGATGGGAAAATGTAGAATCGAGCTTTCAAAGTAGAATAAAAACCGGTTCCATAGCTAATTTGCGTCATAAGGACTTGAATCAATTTTTAGCAGATTGTGTAGTTGTTTTTAAAAGGAAAATTAGGAATATTTTGAACACCCATTGTGCGCTCAAAGTAAATACAACATTTTGCGGGGAGTTTATTAGGAAATCGGGGGATAATGAAATTTTGGGAATTAAATATATTAATACTAAAAATCATATTATTGATACATCAACTCAAATAGACGAGTGGTTTAAGATATATGTTAAAGATAAACTTTTAAACGAATTATCGGAATTTGCTGAAAAAGATTCGGGATTTGCGTTAAATAAAATTATTTCCTTAGTTGTTAATATCAGTAAATATCAATTGGGAAACGGTTCATCTTATATTAGACTACCAGAACCGATTATAAGGAAAAATGCTTGTATAAACATTAAAAATATAGATCAAAATTGCTTTTACTGGGCCATTGTAAGCGCTCTTCGGACTCCTAGCAATAAAAGACATGCAGAACTAACCTCCTCATATCCACACTTTACTGACGTTTTACAAACAGAAAATTTAGATAGTCCTATGCTGCTAACAAAAATTTCAAAATTTGAAAAGATGAATAACATTTCAGTCAATGTTTACGCTTTAGAATTGATCGAAACAGAAAAAAAATCATTTTACATAGTAGTACCAGCAAGATTAACGGAAAATAAACGGGATACGCATGTTAATTTACTTTTAGCTCAAAATAAATATTATCCGCGTTTAAATGATTATGATGCTCCTCCACCAGCGCCAGCAAATGAAGATAATGATTCAATCGATGAAATTAAATATCACTATTGTTGGATTAAAAATCTTTCGCGTCTTATTAGTAGCCAGTTAAATAAACATCGTGAGAAAAAATTTATTTGCGATAGATGTCTGAACTATTTCCATCAGCAAAATAAATTAGTTGAACATGAAAAACTGTGTTCTAAATTTAATAAATATAAAATTAACCTTCCTAAAGAGAGCTGCGTTGAATTTAAAAACTTTACATACCAACAAAATACTCCTTTTGTTGTTTATGCAGATTTTGAATGTCAATTAGAAAATCATAAAGAAAGTAGCGTCGTAAATTTAACTAAAACCATAAAATATCAAAAACACGTTCCGTATAGTGCTGGTTTCTATGTAAAATGCAGCTATGATGATAGCCTTTCTTATTTCGAGAGCTTTCGAGGTGCAGATTGTATGGATTGGTTTGCAAATCGTATGGCTGGTGTTGCGCAATTTGTAAACTCAAAAATAAAAACAAGCGTACCTATGATTGAAAAATTAGACACATGTAAGGCAACATCATGTCATATTTGCGGTAAGAGATTTTCAAAAACAAAAAAAGACATAATCGTTAGAGATCACAACCATTTCAGTGGAGAGTTCAGAGGTTACGCACACCAAGCATGCAATCTGAACTTTAGAAAATTGTTTGTTGTGCCGGTTATATTCCATAATTTAAGTGGGTACGATAGTCACTTTATGATTTCGAATTTATGTAAAAAAGGTCGCTTAAGTCTACTTCCCATCAACAAAGATAAATACATCTCCTTTACGCTGCACTCAGATGAAAATAACATTAAATTGCGGTTTATAGACTCTTTTCGATTTATGGGGGCGTCTCTTGATGAATTAGCTTCAATTTTAGCAGTATCAGAAAAGAAAATTTTACAAAGGGAATTTCAAAATTTAGATGAAGATAAATTCAAATTATTAACACAGAAAGGAGTTTTCTGTTACGATTACATTGATTCGTTGAAAAAATTAAATGAAACGACTTTGCCCCCAATTGAAAAATTTTACAATAAATTAAACGATGAAAGTGTAAGTGACGAGAAGTATGCTCATGCGCAATCTGTTTGGCAACAGTTTAACATTAAAACATTAGGAGAGTATTCTGATATATATTTAAAAACAGATATTCTGCTTCTTGCCGACGTTTTTGAGCAATTGCGTAAAAAATGTTTCTCCACCTATGGTCTGGATCCTGCGTGGTACTATACAATGCCCGGATATACGTGGGACTGTATGCTCAAATACACTGGGTGTAAGTTAGAACTACTAAAGGATCTAGATATGGTGATGTTTTACGAAAATGCTATAAGAGGTGGAATTTCGGTGTGTAGCAACCGATTTTCGGAGGCCAACAATAAATATATGCCCGAATATGATCCTGAAAAGCCGTCCAAGTACCTTATGTACCTGGATGTGAATAGCTTATATGGGAAGGCTATGCAGCAACCCTTACCCTACGGAGGGTTCAAATGGGTAGATGATGTAACATCGTTTGATGTGATGTCAATACCCGACGACTCTGACGTAGGGTACGTGCTACAAGTCGATCTATCGTACCCACAAGAACTGCACGATAAACACAAAGATTTTCCGTTTGCGGCAGAACGTAGCGTACCACCCAGCGACGGCGGGGTAAAATTGCCGAAATTAATGGCAACACTTACGGATAAAAAAGAGTACACGGTTCACTATAAAAATTTAAAACAAATGCTAGCTAATGGGTTAAAGTTAACGAAAATCCATAAAATTTTACAATTTAAACAAGCAGCCTGGCTGAAACCCTACATCGAGTTGAATACTCGATGTAGAGCTGCAGCCCGGAATGATTTCGAAAAAAATCTTTTTAAATTAATGAATAATGCAGTATTCGGTAAGACCATGGAAAATATACGTAAGCACCGCGTATGTAAAATCGTTAAATCTTGGGGTGGTCGCTATGGGGCAGCAAACTTGATTTCGAGTTTTCGGTTCCACAGTCGCACAATTTTAGAGGAAAATCTGGTGGTTATCGAATTGAACAAGGCTGAAATAACGTTTAACAAACCTCTGTATGTAGGGCAGGCAATTCTAGACCTATCGAAACTAGTCATGTACGATTTTCATTACACCTATATGCTACCAAAAATGGGTGCAGAAAGGTGTAAGCTCATGTACATGGACACAGACAGTTTTATCTACGAATTGCAATGTGAGGATGCATATGAGGAGATCATTAAAGCTGATTCCAGTAAATTTGATACTTCGGATTATCCTGAAAATAACATATATAAAATACTGCGTAAGAACAAAAAGGTGCCGGGTCTAATGAAAGATGAAAATAACGGTAAAATTATGACACATTTTGTTGGACTTCGAAGCAAAATGTATAGTTACAAGGTGCAGGGTGGGAAGGTGGTTAAAAAATCTAAAGGGGTTAAGTACAATGTTGTTAAAAATAAAATTGCATTTGAGGATTATGTTGAATGTTTGAAAGAATTTAAGGAAAAAACAGCTACACAACGCTGTATCAGGTCGTATGCACACAACGTATATTCTGTTGAACAGTCAAAAATTAGTTTAAGTCCGTATGACGACAAACGTTATTTAATTCCGAACAGTTTTGACACACTTCCGTGGGGGCATTACAGTATCTTATAATAGCGTTTTTTTTTTGTTATAGATGAATGCCCCAACATTATCAGAGTTAGCTGTTAGAAAAATTTGCGAATCAATAACATCATCAGCAGTAGAATTCATGGAGCAGTCTCCACTACCATGGAAATTAACTACGGAAATTGTGAAACAATTTCCTTTATATAAATGGCACGCTATGATTAAAGAAGCCAAAAATGATCTTGATTCTTCATATACAGGAATTAACTTTATTAGATGTCACAAAGAAATAGATCCAAATTTAATTCACACTATATTAGGAAAATCAGATTGGGGTTATGTTTTTGAAGATTATTCTAGTTACTGTCTATGGACAAGTGGATATTGGCTGGACCAATATTACCTACACGTATGTAAAAATTGTTTATCTAAATTTAAAGAAATACATAAAACTTTAAATAAACGTTTATTTGCCTGCTATGACCATTCTCACGAGGTTCACGATGCACATGACATTATTTTGAACGTATACCAAAAAAAGTATAATTGGTGTCACAGCTGCTTTAAAAGCGTAGTGTTTGAACTAAAAGACCAGGAATCTTGCAGAGATGCCTTACATGATAGGTCTAGAAATAACATCCGAATCCGATTTGATGAATCTGATGTAGACAGCGATATTGAGTTTTAAAAAAAAAACATCACAGCAAACAAATTACAAAAAAATATATAAAAAGCGTTCATCCGTCCTCCAGTTTCTCTCTATCTATTGTACTAACATTTATATATATATTTTTTTTCAAACATGTATGTAGTACTAACATTTATATATATATATATTTTTTCAAACATGTATGTAATTAGATTTAATAAATGAATATTTATAAAAAGATGTTTTATTGATTTCGTTAGATTTTTCTAGTAAGAAGAGTTCACAACAACAACAACAACAAGATGTCCTGATAGCTTGAGTCGTCAGAGGTGTGCAACATCAGAAGCAATGTTAGTGCGTGGTTGGAGTTCAAAACTTAGCGTGTTCAAAAACAAAAAAAAAACACGCACACACATAATACTAACATTACTTCTGATGTTGTGGCGCGGTTCTTCGGGCTATCAAGACATCTTTTTGGTATTTTTGAACAAAGTGTGCACGTCACGTGCGTCACGTATCACGTCACGTGCGTCACGTATCACGTCACGTGCGTCACGTATCACGTCACGTGCGTCACGTATCACGTCACGTGCGTCACGTGTCACGTCACGTGCGTCACGTGTCACGTCACGTACGTCACGTGTCACGTCACGTCACGTGTCACGTTACGTGACGTATATCATAATGAAACGACAGATATGCATTTTTACAAAAACTTTATTAAAATCGTTCAAGATCATTAGCGATCCTATGTCTATAGAAAAATATATGTTGTCCTAACGCTATATGTTGTAAAGTACAGCCTACGAGCTTAAATGTATACAATTTTTGAATAGCATCTGAAAACGTATAATTTTGATCATTAAAACTAGCTCGAACAATCTTAAGCGCATTATAATAATAGCTTGGAAATTCAACAGTTTCTAGCATAGACATATACGGTACTAAAAGTTCATTATTTGCTTCTAAAAGAGCGTTCACGTCCATTTCTGAGAGGTAGAAACTAATGTTGTGCTTGGTTATTTCGAGAATTTTCGTACTATCATAGATTAGTCGTCGAATTCTGCAATAGTCACCGCACTCGATTTCGACAGGATCATACTTGTCAGGAAGGTTCTTCTCCTCCTCCTGCTCCTCCGTCTCCTTCACCGTTACCACATTGAGCTGGGTGATTAATTGTTCCCACTCATAGGAACTGAAAGATAGTTTCAACCGTGATGAGTTCCACACAATTACAGCAGGAGTAAATGATCTCGCTGGGCTTAGACCGCATCCAATTTGGTATGATCCATTTGGAAACTGCGTGTACAGCAGATAATGGTCCTCGTTCTTGGCCGCTTCTTCGTACCTTTCCAGAATAGCATCCAGCTCACGGTCGTAGTTTACAGATGATTCGTGTGAGCTGCTGGTGGTGAGGTCAAACTCGCTGCAACTTGAACCACTACCACTGGTATCCATTTTTTTTTTTACTAGCTGCCTGACTGACTGACTGACTGACTGCAACCGACTGAGAACTCACTTTTAGCAGAAACCCCCCCACCCCATACACCTAGACGATCGCATCATTGTCAATCCAACTATTATGTTTTGCATCAAGGCCAAGCCATTTGACGTACATTTTTTTACCTTTACGACGTAAAACTTTTTCAACTAAATAAACATCTGGATTGGCTGTTTTCTGTAATTCTTCGTCATAAAAGGCTCCTTTGATCGGTGCACCTTGCATATCTTCGAGCATGTACGTTGCAGGGTTGGTAATATTAATTTTAGTAACTTTAAATAATTCCGTTGTCCAGCTTGGAACGTATCCCTTGTCGAATAGCATTTTGGTTTTGCTGATGCGTACAATGTCACCAACTTTAAACTTACGCGGGCCCGCGATTTTTAAATGAGTATATTTTCGATTTAAGATACATTTTTCGTTGGATTTATTAATTTGTGATGGTTTACATCCGATGGTTTGATGACGTGTTCCATTGTATTCATTGGTAATGCTTTGTAATATATCAATCCATTTATACGATCCCATTAAGCTAAAGTATTTGTAAAGTTTATTTTTCAACGTCCTTATGGCTCTTTCAGCAATGGCCGCTTTCTTGATGCTATATGTACTATAATGATTAATATCATGCTTCTTCATTAAAGTTTGAAATTTACTATTGTAAAATTCTTTACCTTGATCAGATTGTAGATTTTTCGGCGTACGTTCCGTATGTGCGAGGATATCCGAAAACGCACGAGTTATCTCCTCACCCGTCTTTGTCTTTAACGGTCTAGTCCACATAAACTTGGAAAAAGAATCGATTACGACGAGAATTAATTTGAAATTTTTATTTTGATGAGCATAAGGTCGCATTTCAGCCAAGTCCGTCTGCCATAAATCGTCTAAGCCTTTAATGATGGTACGTCGTCTTAGATAATTTTTTCGAGCAGGCTTGTGCAGCTCGTTAACTAGTTGTAGCTTCTCCTTGGCGTACGTCATCATGTTTTAACGCTTTAAATTGTTGTTCCATCGGCTTTATACGCTTAGCAAGATCGAATGTTTTCAATGATATATATGATGTGCGTCCTTGCAAAAGTTGTAATTCAGAGGATAAATCAATGATATTTTTCCGTATTGGAGTCAAATCGGTATGAGACTTAATTGTAGCCAACTCCTGTTCTATTCTTGTTGTTATATTTGCAATAGAGTCATCTACATATTTTTTGTTGCCATATGTTTACCAGAAGTAGGCGGATTTCTCGAAATAAACTCTGTTATTTGATCTGTTTTTGCTGTTATTTTTTTTAAATCAATCACTGAAGTATCTACGTATTTTTTAGTTGCCGCATCTGAATTATCTGTGGGATCTTTTATATTACACAACTTTACGTTCTTGAAGTCAACATTTCCATCAGAAGTATGGGGTAGTGTTAACTTTGGCGGTGTACGCATATACGGAAGTGTCTTTTGTTTATCAAAGCGACGTCCGAATTTATCAAGACTCATCGTGTAAATGAAAGACCAAGGAACTAGATTACTGTATTATATTAGCTTCTTTTAGCTCGTTGAGGATGGCTACTATTTCATTATCATGCGACGTATTGCCAGCTTCCTGAGATGCCATAAGGAGTTTAAGTCGATCGATTAATTCATTGGGATCATCCCAGTACACGTATTCGATTGGTTCCTCGTTGTATGTCAAGTAATCACCGATACCTTTTCCTGTTGGCGGTTTTGATGTTGATGATGTTGTTGTTGTTGTTGTTGTTGTTGTTGAGGGAGTGGATCTTGTTAATGATCGACTAAGTGGACTACGTATTTTTGTAGATGTTGATCGTGTGACAATTGTACCTTTATTTTTCTGCACATCTTTAAAGAGAGGCTTAATAATGTGATTATATTTAAATCCTGTCGAACCTTTTAGGCGTCCAAGCGAATCTAAATGAACACCGGTACTTTGCAATAGATTTTTATAGGGTTGTAAATCTGCATCTGCATAGTTTGGGTCATTATAGAATAAAAGTTGATACAGCCCAGGTGTGCCACGAAACCATGTACCTGCTAAGTTTGTCCCCTCAGGTAATATCTGTATTTGGCCAGTCGCTCTATCAAATTTAATTCGGCGTTTACCTAACATCCAACCAATGTTGTCGGTATATATAGGTCCATAATTTTTATCAATTTTATCGTTTTGTGTCCAAAATCTTGTAAATAATTATGGCTTATTGGGGGATATTGATCTAAGTATTCTTCTATTGCTTCTTGTGAAAAATCAGCAGGACGCATTTCTTCAGGTAGTGGTGGTGTTTCAGGTCTCGGCGGTATATTACCTTGTTCATCAGTTGAAGCCACGTCTTCTAAATTGAGATAGTTTGGGTTCTGTGTGAATACTCATCATCATCATCATCATCCTGTTTCAATTTTTCCTCTTTTTTAATAATAAATGAAGGATGCTGCTGAGTCTTAGCTATTTGCTTAAGAGGTTCAGATATTGTTTGAAAAGTTTTCTAATAGATTCATCTTCTGCAGTTCGACCTAACTTTAAGTAAGATACTTTTTACGTATAGCTCGAGCAAGTTCTGCGATCTTTCTTTTATGACTAGCAACGGCAACTTGGTCCTTTGACATCATGTTACTGAATGATGGCGTACATGATAAGCCTACAATTTTATGTACTTATCAAATCCTACTCTGTATCGACCATAATTAAGAGGAAAGTCTTTAACAATAACTAACGTACCGTACTTTTCTGCCCAACATTCCGAACACATCTTTTGAATTCATCAAAAGTAACATCTGGAGATACATGCTCATCAAATATATGTTTTAGATTAATTCATCCTGCTTAAATACTATAATGTTACAGTTGTCTCGTATGAGCGTTTTGGAATTTTAGAGTAGTTTGGCAGAGATATGC